>CAJHNH020000445.1:260000-272719 GCA_905116865.2 Candidula unifasciata | reverse complement strand
GTCACCCGGTCACCGCGCAATCTGGTTTAGCCAACTACGCTAGCGAGCCGGGCGGAATACTGGTTACTCGGTATAACTGTGCTTTATGGCTATAAGGTAGAAACGGATTTCATTGATTTGTACCTGTTTGATTCTCATCGTTATGATGGTAATCCTCCAGAATGCAAATCTGGAAAAAATGGTGGTGGTGGGGGGGGGGGGCGTTATAGGGGAGGATGTAATCTATGTGCAACTTAAAATCTTACGACTTTCAAGATATTAGTAAAATTTCAACAATATATGCACATATACGTAGTCTGAGTGCTTTTGTATCATAGCAACTATTTCTCCATGTGTGCTTTCAGGAACCTCCAATTTTATTTTTTTTATTTTCAAGATACAAAAATGAATAGGTAGATAGGTACTTAGCTGAGAAAAAAAAAATCGTCACGTTTAACCAGCAGGCACTAATGGATTTGCTGAAATCGGATTTGTCGGGCAAGTCAAAATACCAGATGTGGCAGCCTAGTTGCAAAACCAAATACATGCCAACTGATCTAGAAAGGACAAACACACAAGAAGAATGCATTTTTTTAAAACAAGAGTCTCCATATTTTATACTCCCCCCCCCCTTCTTTTCTTTTTACCAATATTCCCTACACCGATGAGGCCAATTATTGCAGTACAAGACTATTTAACTAAGTTTACATTTGGGCCAAAATCTTAAAAATTCCAGAGACGCAAACCCCATCGTAAAAAGGTTTAAAAAATATTCAGCTATCACTAATCCGGGGCCACTTGCTAGGACTCTTCGTGCCGCATTCGGCTCTCTGGCCGTCAGTTTAACAGCCCTGTTCTAATCCCTCCATTGTGAATTAACACTCCAACCAACGTGAACCGGAATAAATATTTAGTTCAGTAATTAACGCTAGTTTGTGAACGGTTCGTTCCGGATTTCAGGTAAGCGTAATCGACCGCCAACTGGTCGATGTCACGACCACCAATTTTCCTCACTAACGACACTCGCTTGTTATCGGGCCCAGTTGGCAAGCTGGCAGCCCGCCCACCGTCAGACGCCCACAGTTAATTGGAAAAGGGTCGACGCAGGCCTGGATCCATCAATAGCTGTCAGGTACCAAGAAGGACCCAGAGTCAGTACAGAGAAAGTATCGACAAGGGATCGGATGAACAGGGAAAATTTCGGATGTTATACTATAAACATTTATATATTTCCGGTTTGAGCCAAGATGGCGTGAGGAATTTCCCTCTATCTGGGCTCAAGCACCCTTTGTTTTAGAATCAGATTTCTAGTTCTCAGTGTTATGATGCCAAGAGACCAAGAAAGATGATGCCTCCAATTTCATAAAACTATATCGGCCATACACTCAGAATGGATAAGACCAGGACCCCCCCTTCCCCTCCCCCACTTTTTTTTTTTTAATAATCAAACCTTCATATGGACAAAGGAAGGGAAAAGAAAACCCGGAATACCAAGAGAGACTCTACGTAGAACCATCATCAGGAAAGTCTCAACATGGGCCTTCTGGTCAAAATGGACGCTAGGCAGGGGCACTGATTGGAACCGAGGCAAATTGCTTGCTTCTGCTCGACGGTGGCCAATGCATTTTTTTCTCCTTTTGTAGACTGGATATAGTTTTGTCGCCCAGCTTCTGAGTTGAATGCATGGCGTGACACTGTGAGCGGCGGATTTCATTTGGAATGTTTTTTTCGACTGTGACCAACGTGGTAGTGTGAATTGTAGATTCAGAAAATGGCGCGATGCCTGTTGTCGCATTGTTGGTGGTGCCCGGATGTGATTAAAATTGATCGCGTGGGCAACTGCTGATCTGTTGGTGACTTCTGCTACCATCAATGATGAACTGCATTTCTGAAGTCGGACTGTTTGTGTTAGCACTTCGGATGGCTACCGTAGGCTTTAATGCGTGTGTATGCTAGATATGCTGAGACAGCAGTCTTGTCAATCTTTCCACAAGGGACTGTGATAAACATTCTTTGTGTTTTTCGCTGGAACAGGAGCAGAGCGAAGATGGGGTGACCCGTTTGCTATGAAGCTACAACTAAGACTACCAGACTACCAGACCAGTCAACCATGGGCCTAATGAACATCCAAGACCTAAAACAGGTGGCAACGAACCGACAGACACGGAGAGCTACGACATCTGTCCTATGCGGCGCCTTAGACTGAAAAGAGAAGAACAACTAACTATAAAAAAAATCACATTCATTTACGAAGAACGCTCTTACCCTCATAGTACTGAGAGGTCATCTGGTCCGTGTAGCCGTTACGCATGCGCTAATTATACCTTCTGTGGAGGTTAAACAGGAAGGCTATCCGGAACTAGGTCCGCCTGTAGATAAATAGAGAAGACCGTGTCCGGAACCTACAGAGTGTTGCGTGCATTTTTGTTTAACAGGTCTGACTTAACTGTATGCAGACTATTGGTTCCTTGCATCTCAGGCAGATGCACTCCGACCTCGAATGAAGCCCCCAAATTAGTCGACTCTTATGATGTGCTTTATGGATGCAGTGTTTCTATTCTTGTTTTCCCCAAAATGATGCCCCGGAACTCACAGGGGGATTTAATATTATGGTACACCTTTAGGTAGCAGCCCATAGGAGGCAAACGGATCGAGCAAATCCAATCACCACCACCATCATCATCATCGTCAAACATCACATCATCATCATCATCATCTGTGTTAAGCGTTTACTCTTGGTACTGTCACCTGGGAGTCGCCGTGGCGGAGCGGCTAGACCCTCGCCGCTCGCTTCCCTGTCGGAGCCGGACTTTAAAAAGAAAATGACCTTGAATCTCAGGCTGACCCAGCTTTGAGTTGGTACCAAGATGCTGACCATATCACCCATCTTGTGACGACTGGTCTATAAAATATAGATCTAGCCCTATATGCCCTATATGCATAAAGGCGTGAACAAGGATCCTTTACTTTACCTTTTACTGTCAATATGTGTAATTGTACATTGTTTTACACTTGCACAAAAAAGACAAACAATAGACTGCATAATATATTCGTTTTTTCACTGTACCTTGTCATGCGCACGCAATGGTCCAGTTGAATAAATGAAGCAAACACAGGAATAATTCTAACCGAAATACAATATCAACTACATTCAAAAGTATCTGCCTGTTTTACCATGGCAACCGCAGAATTATTTATTTACAGTGAGGGTGGAATCAATGGCAAAAGAAGTCGAAGTCAGTAAGCCCGAAGGCGTAGAGAAATTTGCTCTCAAATTTACACTTTTAAAAAATATTTTTCAAATACAATAATATAAAATATGTTTTACTATAGCTAAAGCCCCAAAAATACCTGTATCTCAGACTTGATGAAGGGATTCCCAAATCAAACCAATAACATTGTTAAATCTCTTATTATTCTTCATCATCTTCTTTTTCTTCTTATTTTTGTGTTCCTTTTTCTGCTTCTCCACCTCTTCCTCCTCGTCTTCCTCCTCCTCCTTCTTCTTCTTCTTCTTCTTCTTCTTCTTATTATTATTATTATTATTATTATTATTATTATTATTCCTCTTCTTTATCTTCTTCTTTTCTTTTTCATCATCATCTTCTTCTTCTTCTTCTTCTTCTTCTTCTTCTTCTTCTTCTTCTTCTTCTTCTTCTTCTTCTTCTTCTTTCTTCTTCTTCTTCTTCTTTTTCTTCTTCTTCTTTTTCTTCTTCTTCTTCTGTTTCGTATAATATTTCTTCTTTTCTTTATCACCTAATGCAGCTTACAGGAAGTTCTTTTTGTTTTCCCATGCAGTTCATCCCATACCCTCTTTATCATTTTATCTCTAGTTCCTTTCTTCACGTGTGTGTGGTGTGTGTGTGTGTGTGTGTGTGTTTTTTAATTTTGTTTTGTTGTTGTCTTACTGTTTTATTACCTTGACCCTGTCGGTTCCTCTGAAAAGACATTCTAGTATAAATTGTTATCAGTTTATCAGGTCTTCCCAGTGTGTGTCCTATCCAATCCAACCCTAACGGGAATAGAAATATTCCTATTAAGGTACTGCTAGACTACCTGTTGCTAGAAGATAAGACAGCAGTGGCATGTGTAACGACAAGTGACAGAGACAGTTTCTTCTGGACCTCTTTTCCTTCCACTGGCTGTAAACTACGGCGAAAAGTTCTGGTTGTTCGTACACTTCTAGATTTTAGTCTTGTTCCAGAACTTGAGTTGTGCGTGCACACCCGTTCAACAGATTTGGCTTATTTGTATGCCCGCGATCGAAACCCACTGCTGGCTGCGTGGATTTGTATCATGGTATAGGGCGTCGCAGGTCGACCCAGCCTTTAATGGGTACCAGGGTATTGTATATCCTGGAAAGTATAGACGGCCGGCGTAATGCTGACCACATCACCCACCTAGTGCCCATTGATCTGTAAAAATATGGGATGCTCTTCCCATATTCCAGATGCGCCTAAGGCAAAAGGGGATCTTTACTTTTACTTTTATTTGTATTCAGTCTGTTGGTTTCCTGCCTCTCAGTCAGATGCACTTCGACTTGGAAGGAAATTCCCTATAAGATGACTCTTACGACATGCTTGTTAGGGAAACAGTGAGTCTAATTTTGTCGAAACGAAGAGGTCCCAGAACTTACACGGGGACACAGTGACAGGGATTTCAAGATGATTGTTCGGCTGCTAAACGCTTCAACCAGCTTCACCTGATTAATGATTTCAGCCCGGATCTTTATCCCAAGAAGGAATCTTCGGAACTCTTAACTTCAACATTGAAACAGAAAATACTGAATGTTGAATTAGGAATAGAAATTATAGCACTAGGGACACTCCCATACGTGCTCCGTCCCCATCTTTACCAGCAAGAGAAGAGTTCCAATTCGGATGGCACTAGTAACCGTCTGATTATGTATTTCCGGATTGTGACTGGTGACAGAAAGGTTCGAATTTATAGCAGAACAGAGCAAGGTTTTCTTCCATTCTTGTGTAAGAAACAAAACAAACAAACAAAACAAAAAAACCCTTATTTCCTGTACCAATGTAGGAGGTCATGTAATCGAAACTATATGCCTGCCTCTCTTACTCAACTGCATGGTCTACTTGAGATAAAAAAAAAAGGAGGCTCTACACTGAACAAAATCGTACCATGAGTGTCGCAGAAAAGATCATAAATGAAATTCGCAGGGCCTTTGTTGAATGAGAAAACAATGACTAAGCTATCGCATGTGGGTGTAATTGTTGGCTTCTTTAGTGAACTGTGGATGTATGTCCTGGGGAAGTAAAGACGGCCGGTGTAATGCTGACCACATTACTCACCTAGTGCCAATTTGTCTAGAAAAATATGGGTGCTTTTCCCATATGCCCGATGCGCCTAAGGCGTGAAAAGTAATCTTTACTTACTTACTTTACTTAATGAACTTGAACTTGTCATCTGCCAACTTGCTCCCATTCTAAAACACTCTTCTATCAAAGTAGAGACAAAAAAAGACAAATTATAAATACAATATTTATACCGACTTTAGGTTACCAGTGTCAGATTGGACATTGACAAAAGAACACAAGAGAAAACTAACCGCCTGTGAGATGAGATGTTTGAGATAGCTGTGAATATAACCAGAAGGGATCAAGTGAGAAACGACATGATCACATGAACTGTTGTAACAACACACATCGTCAAATTTATTGAGAAACAAAGAATAAAATGGTTTGCCCATCTTATAAGAATGAAACCAACGATGCCAGTAACGAGAGCGTATAACCTGAGAATTGAAACATCAAGAGGCAGGGGAAGACAGAGAATAGTATGGATTAAAGGAGTCACTGCCACCTTGAGACTGCATAACATTACGGCATATCAAGCGACTGGGCGTGCCCTGGCTCTGTTGCCGATCGTCCGATGAACTGCAACGCCCAGCAGGTATTGACAAAAGAAGAAGTGAACTTGACACTGCATTTCCAGGAACTTGTATCAATAATTGTACATATGGAAATAAAATGTATTTATTAAAAAAATCCTTAAGAAAGACAATAGTGGCTTTCGAGTAGAAATGCTATAGAAAGATTCGCAGAACACCATGGATAAAGAAGAGAAGAAATACTGACATTTTAAGTGATCCGAACATCAATGAACAGCATCTTGTCACGAAAGCTGAAATATGTTGGTCTTATCAAGCGCCTTGGCGGATTGGAAAAAAATAGTAGTAGAAGGCATGTTACCAGGAAGGAGGGGCAGGGGCCGACCACCACAAAGACGGGCCATGGATATAAGTGACTTTTTGAAAGTACACTGGGCGGGAGAGCTGGCGAGAGACCGAGTTTATTTCATGCAGACTGTGATGAGAGCGACGTTCTGCAAGGGACCTGCTACATGAGGATAATGATACGTTTTTTTTTTCTTTCATATTTTGTTAGCTGTCGGGTGGACTGTGAAACAATATTCCCTGATCTGATAACGGTGAATGTAAACAGATTCGAGCGACACTGACCTGTATGACGTACTCCTGTTTTCTCCCACTCACAACGTAAACAGTGCGGAGGCGCAGATAGATCATTACGGTCTGAGGAGAATGGCGCTGCGAGGAGTTACCAGGGGATCTGGCCCACGCTCAACACTCAGAGGAAGGTTGAGACGGATATACAATCAGACTGTTGCTGGTATCATCGGAACTGGAACTTTTCGCTTGCTGCTAAACATGGGGACCGAGTACATATGTGAGTGTCCAAAGTGCTATGATGTCGACTCTTAATTCAACATTCAACATTTAACAACGTAATTAACGCATATAGAGTTTGTTCTTCTGAAACATTAAATCAGTTTTTTTTAGACACAATTTCTTTCAAGACATTTCCATTGAACTTTTATCTGTCCACTGTGCTGGTATCAATCATGGATAGCTATGTTTCTACAACTTCCACATAATTGTTGACTACCTGGCTGGCTGACTATGATTCCCTTCCCTATACCAGAAACGACTCTGTATAGATCTTGAGAACTATCGATCTTACCTCGGTTAATAAAGGATAGTTGTTCCCTTACTTCTCTAATCCCACACTCAGCATCACGTCTAGTTGCTCAGTTGTCCTGTCTATCATTACTGAACAATCTCCCTTTTTACAGCATACAATAAACATTCCTTTAATGCTTCTAGGAAGTATGGATTCCACTGAAGCTACACAGACATGTTGTTTTTGTCATGTACTTTTACCAGATTAGTTGGATTTTCCCTCCAAATGTTGCGAAAATATTTTCTTTCTTTCATTTGTTGACTGGCAATAGCCCTGAATTAATCTCCGTATTTCCAAAGTACAGATTGTGTCTTTGTTCAGGATCGTGAATATTTGCAGACGTCCATTTGCAAAATCAAAAATTCATTTTCTTGTTTGTGGCATGTCCTCTTCATGGCGTCGCGAGCCAGCCACAACATTTATTGCCAGTTGTGGGGTTTTCCTAAGCAAGCCTACGTTCTGTAGACTGTCATTGCTTTCTGGATAGTAACATTCCCGTGTGGGTTCCGGGGTCCTATTAGAGGGAAAACAAGAATAGACCCACTGCCTACCCAAAGCATGTCGTAAGTGTCGACTGATTGGGAGCTTCTTTCGAAGTCGGAGTGCAACTGCCTGAGAGGCAAGGAACCAGCAATCTGCATACAAATGAGTCATCTTTAAAACGGATACACACGCAACAGTTAGGTTCTGAAAAAGGACTGCAGTCCAGAAGTAGAGGAACAACCAGAACTTTCCGCTAGAGTTTACAGCTGGTGAACGCGAAGAAGAAGAAAAAGGATAATAACAACACACATCCAGTTCTCAAAGTCAACGGAAAGCAGGGTGTTAACCAGCTGTCTTCAGTTTTTGTTTGTTTTGTTTTGTTAATGTGGATCGTGAAATTAAATTAACCACAAGCGGTTGAGGGAGGGGTTGCATTACACATTTTCTAGGCACTCAGGGGGCTTAAGCCTTCAAGTATTATTATTAACCGTAATAATAATATTAATAATAATAATAATATTATTATTAATAATAATAATAATTTAATGAATGCAAACGCATTTAACTATATAGTTTAAGAATATGAAATGCAAAAACATATTCTCGACGAAAACATAGATAACATGTATGGTAGGAGGGGGTGGGGTTGGAAGGTGAGGGTGCTTAACCACTTTATTTAATTTCCAGAGGAATGGGGCGAAAATAAAGCCCTTTACTCACCCATCCTTTAATGAAGGCGGTTTTAGTCAACCGCTACCGGCACCACTGACTCTCGAAATACTCATACCGTAGATACGGATAGCAGGCACTCAGATTTAGACGCATGTTAAAAAGTTTCTTGACACTTTCATGGAATTTGTTTTTGACACTTTCAGTAAAATACACCAACACCCGGTGACACAAAATGCCACTATTCGGATGAGCATCACCCGGACATAAGTCCCAGAAACTCCGTTCAGCCGTTAGGTTAATGTACCCACTTGATGAGCACAATAGGTAAAAAAAAAAAAAACTAAGTGTAAAGTGAAAGTAGTAGAAATCAAGAAACTAATAGTACCTTGCTTGAACCTAAACAAGTTAATATCTATGATAGGGCTATTCAAAAAGCTGCCCACGTGCCAGATCTGACCTGCCTAGGCCTAGCTGTTCATTGCCGACTGTATTGTTTTAATGAGCTTTCTCTGCTTGGGGTCGAGTTTCTAGCCCGTGACGATCCCCATTTTCAAAATGGTGGCCCCTGAGTAAATTCAGTTGAATTAGCCTTGACTCTACGACTTGTAGTAAACATATTACACTGACAAAGTGCTCAAGTCGTTTACCTATCGTTTACTGTGACAGTCAGTTCAGAAGTGAAAGCTGTACGAAGATCCATTAAGATAGTCGCTGGTGCTACAGAGTTCGAGCTCTGTGCAACGCTTTCGCGGACGACTAGTCGTTCTGTGGAGAAAGGTCAAGCCATTTAGAATCAAATGCAATGTAATTAATGCGATTCTCTGGACATTGTAAGTAAAGGACCTATTTTCACGCCTTCCGTCGTACTGGGCACATCAGGCTAGACCTATATCTTAGAGACCCATAGGCACTTGGTGGACGATGTCGTGGTCAGCATCACGCAGGCCGCCTTTACCTCAAAGGTCTGCACCTGGTACACATTCAAGGCTGGGTCGACCTAGGCGCCAGTGTGGTTTTTGCAAACAGCCCGGCGCTGTCAAGACCTGAACCCACGACCTTCTGAGCCTCAGGCGAGCGTCTAGCCGCTTCACCACAGCGGCTCCTATATATATATACATACATACAAAATTACGCTGCCATTGGCATCACTGTTATTGAAAAGAAAGCTGGCTAAGAAATCAATAAAGTGCTGATGGGAATACTTTAACCAGAGTCACCGGTGCCTGGGAACTCAGAGACTTTGAGACAGCCCCCTCCCCCTCTCTCCCCCCCCCCCCATCTTCCTTTTCCAAATAATTTGAATAAGCTCAGCCCGCTCCATATCGAGGTAGCAAAAGGGCTAACTGGCCACTCAGATCATGCATAGACATTATTATTTCTCTAAATATTTCATATTTATTTGCTTTCAGCTCATAACAATGATGATACTGATATTAATTATTATTGCGTACTTAAACAATGCTTATGTCCATTGATAAGGTGCTGAGCCCCCCGCCGCCCTGATTTATTTACTGCGGCGCACCTGGCATCGTTTACTGAGGTTTCGGTTTTAAACTCCGCTCAGAGAATATGGACATAAGCGCACGCGAACTAGGACGCACACACATAGTCACTCACGAGAACACACATACATTCTTGAGGACACACACGTACACACAATGACGAGGGACACACACACACACACACTCTCTCTCTCTCTCTCTCTCTCTCTCTCTCTCTCTCTCTTACCAGGACACAGACACACACACTCACAAGAACACACACACACTCACACACCAGGACACAGACTCACCAGGACACATATACTCCTCAGCACACACATACATACCGCTTCGCAGTATCCATAGCTGAAGAATTATCAATATCCTCACTTTGTTTGGCTGCTGTTAAAATGTCTTTTACTGTTATGGCCTAAAATGTGTCTAGGGTTGTTGTTGATGGTGTATCTGCCGGTGTTGCTACTACAGTTGCTTCTTTTGTTCTTGAATGTTGAATCAAAATCGATTCCATAGCACTCGGGACACCCCCATAAGCGCTCAGTCCTCATCTTCATCAGCAAGTGAAGGGTTCCAATGCCAATGTTACCAGTAACTGTTTAATTGGATATCCGTCTCGCCTTTTCCTTGAGTGTTGAGCGTCGGCCAGATCCCCTGGTAACTTCCAGCAGCGCCATTCTCCTCAGACCGTAATAATCTATTTGTGCACAGCACTGTTCACTGGCTCCCAAAGGGCCCTAATAACATCTATCTTTTAATTCATATGTTCATCACTTAGTAGTCCATATCCGGCCAGTCTATCTGCCTGTTTATTTCCCAATACACCAGCATTACCTGGAGAAAACATTTTGCTGCTGCTACAAGAGCGACTGTTACTCTTACTGCAACAGCTGCTGCTGCTGCTGCTCTTCCAGCTACTAATGCTTCATAATGTGACTGCTATTACTTGCTAGTATGGCTGTTACAGCTATTGTTATTGTCAATAGTTGTAATAGTAATAGCAGTTTTAATTGTTGTAGTAGTGCTTGCGTTGGTGATGATGCTGGTAGTAGTATTAGTAGTGATGGCAATAGTAGTAGTGGTGTTGGTAGCAGTAAAAGTAGTAGCAAAAAAAAAAAAACTGGTCACCACATATCGTGTTTTGTTGTTGTTTTTAGAAACTGTCATTTTCACCTGCAACGTTTATTTATTATCAATACAACAAATATTACATTGAAATCAATTGGCAATAACTCCAGAACAAGGGGACAATGAAAAGAGAAGCATCCTACTCTTAATGTTTAAGAAGATAGAACAACAAAAAAAGGGGGAAAAGGGGGGGGGGGGGTGAAAAGATCAATATTATCCAAACATTTCTTGTTTTCCTTGACTCCCATTGCGTAAGCTGATGATAAGTTCGAGATTAAACCGTTTCTTTCTCTTTGTAACACGAACAAAGAAAACACAATGGCAGTTAACAAATGACATGCCTACATCATCGGGGAGATAAAGACTTTGCGTCCTCACTGTGCAGATCGCGGTGTTAAAGATGCTTCTCAAACTCCGGCTCTTTTGCTTGGTTTCAGAATTTGAGGACAAGCCAGGCTCAGACGGGGCGGAAATGACTTCCAGAGAGATTTATGGAATGTCAACCAGATTGTGAAAACAAAGGTAATTACCGTACACAAGAATTGGCGGAAAGGATTTCGTGGCCTGAAATATCTGTGTCACAGACAAGTCAAATTGTTTTTGTGTTTCAGTTTGGAAGGATGGTGGTTGAGGTTTGGCGGTTAGTGGCTAGAATCCTCAGGATTAACTCTTTTGTCATGGGCAGTTGTTTCTTTCATTTAGGATATATTTTTATGTGGGCGGTGTCGGGGTAGAGTAGTGTCCCTATGCTTATCTGCCTGCCCGAAGGTTTTGGTTTCAAAACGACACTTGCAGTTTGAATAGTTTTTTTTTTAATGGGTTCCCAAAGACAGCCTAAACTGAAATTCAGGGAATTTAGTTAAAGGCCATGATTGCATCATCCATTGCTTGTCAGTTTATCTTTATCATCATTATCATCATCAATGTCAAGTTGTGCTATTATATGTAATATCTGGCAAGCAGAATATTCCTTTGTTCGGTTCTAACATATACAACCAGTTCTATTTCATGGATGGAATCCAGTCCAGTTCTTCTTCTTCTGTCTTTCTAGCCCCCAATGTAGGAAAGGCCCTTAACGAACTCATGACAGGTCGTTCTATCCTTAGCTATCGCATGTAGCTCTCCCTATGTCCTCCCCATCTTTTTCGCTCTCTAGATCACTTCTCCATGTTGGTGTTTTTTTTTTTTCTCCTTTTATGTCTATGCCCCTACGGGTTCCAATGCAAAGACTTTCTAGTCATACTGTTCTTAGGTTTTCTCAATGTGTTTCCTATTTGCCACCAGTGTATTTTCTTCATGACTTGGTCCACTGGAACTTGTTTAGTTCTCTCCCCAAGCTCTACATTAGTGATTATATCATTTCATTTAGCTGCCTCTATTCTGCGCTGACACCAGTTAATGAACGTTTGTAGTTTATTAGTAATTCCCTTGGTTCTGAATGTTTCCGTTCCATACAACAGTACTGATTTGACATTAGAACTAGAAATTCCAAGTTTATTATAAGTTTTAATTTGTTTTGACCGTCACAAATTTTTTAGTGCTATGAAAGCTGCGTTTTGCACTGGTATTTTAATATCTCTCTCAGTTCCCCATTTTTACCTACTTCTGGTTACTTTGACCTGTTTCATTGTTTTAGATTTTTTTTTTAAAGTCCTCGTTCCTCACAAACGCAATCCAGCATTTTTTTTTTTTTTAGTAGGAAAGTTTAGATAACAACTATTTAACTTGGAGTCCTCGTGCCATAACCAAAAGAAACCAAAAAAAAAAAAAAAAGTTAATCAGCCTGGCAAAAGTCGGCGCTTTCTGGACGAAAATACGCAGAAAATATTGTACGTTTCCTACACCTTAACAAATAATGACTAGTGTTTTACAGTTAACGATGGTTAATCTAAATGTAATGTCTAACGACTGTATTCTCTACAAAATCGGGCCTTACGCCAAGCTTTAGATAAAAATCACA
>CAJHNH020000445.1:247500-255000 GCA_905116865.2 Candidula unifasciata | reverse complement strand
GAAGATAATATATATGTGAATTCCGGCGGAAGGTCCCGGTTAATCGTCCACTTGGACTTTTGGCTTTTACCTGACCTGAGTTTTGCATGTACAACCGTTTTACTGGCTTTTGCCGTTCCCTGCCTCATGGGCAGATGTACTCCGACTTCGAGGGAAGACGTCAGGCCTATTTTTAGGATGATTGTGGCCATATCTGCGATTAGAATCTATATCTAGTCGAATTTTTGTCAAAATTCAAATTGGCTCTCAGGTCGATTCGGCCTAAATAGGTAGCAGATAATCTCCTAGGAAGTAAAGGAAGTTGAATGCGAGCCCTACTTATTCCAGTCCAGAAGAAAGGAAAAGACTTGGCAGAACCAAATGCATATAGAACAATCAGCTTACTTAGCTGTGTAGGGAAGTTGATGGAAAGCATTATAAATAAACGGTTAATGGGGCATCTAGAAGAAAAGCACCTACTAACTCCACAACAGGCAGGGTTTAGAAAGTACAGGTCCACTGAAGACCAAATAACCTATATAGCCCAGGAAATAGAGGATACCTTTCAAGAGAAATAACACACACTAGCAGTGTGGGTAGACTTAGAAAATGCGTTTGATAAAGTGTGGAAGGAGGGACTCAAAGTAAAAAATGCACGTTTGTGGGAAAATGTACAACTGGATCAGTCACAACCTTGAGAATAGAACAGGACAAAAGTACAAGGACAAACTACAAAAAAAATGTTATTAGAACAAGGTGTACCCCAAGGGGGGAGTATTGTCACCAACATTGTTCTTAGCATATATAAATGATATTACAAGTAATTTTCCAACCAGAGTACACACCTCATTCTTTGCAGACGACTTAGCTATATGGACTAGCAAAGAACATATTAGTGTAGCCAACAATAGAATGCAGCAAGCCTTGTCAGTGTTAACGGAATGGTCAAAAACATGGCTAGTGAATATCAGTGAAGAGAAAACAACATGCACTTTGTTCTCCCTCTCAAATAAAAAACAGGCAGTTAAGCTAGTGGTAAATGGAAAAATACTGCCCCGAGAGAACAATCCAAAATACCTAGGTGTCACATTTGTTTGCCGACTGACATGGAAGACACAGGTAGAATCAAGTCGAACAAGAGCAAGGCAAAGAATGGCAATAATGAAAAAACTTGCTGGCACAACATGGGGAGCTGATGAGAAAGTTCTCAAGAAACTATACACTGGACGAGTATGGCCAGTCCTTGAATATGGTATTGCAGCTTGGGCAACAGTAGCAAAGTCAAACTTTATCAAAATAAGTAAAGTCCAAAATCAAGGAATGCGGATTATAACTGGGGCCATGAAACAACGCCTATTAATGAACTAGAAAAGGTCACAGGTCACTGGCAAACATCTTGTAGAGGACTACAAAACATCGTGCAGAGTCATTAACAAACATCTTGTAGAGGACAACAAAACATCGTGTAGAGTCACTGGCAAACATCTTGTAGAGGACTACAAAACATCGTGTAGAGTCACTGACAAACATCTTGTAGATGACTACAAAACATCGTGTAGAGTCACTGACAAACATCTTATAGATTACTACAAAACATCGTGTAGAGTCATCGAAAAACATCTTGTAGAGCCACTACAAAACTACGTATAGAGTCGCTTAAAAATATCTTTTAAAGCGACTACAAAACATCTTGTAAAGCGACTACGAAACATCGTGTAGAAGCTACTACAAAACATTCTGAAGAGCCACTACAAAAACACCGTGTAGAGCCAGTGAAAAACATCCTGTAGAGCGACTAAGAAACATTTTAGAGAAAGACTTCAACCCATTTTCTAAAGCCAAACAAAACATCTGGTAGAGCACTACAAAACGTCTCGGAGAGCCACTACAGAGCATCGTTAGGGCGACTAAAAATATCTTGGGAAACGACAACAAAACATCATGTAGAGCGACTACAAAACATTTCTTGTAGAGCGACTACGAAACATCTTGTAGAGCCACTACAAATCTTCGTGTAGACGATTACAAAATATCTTCCAGAGCCACTATAAAACATCTTTCAAAGCGACTACAAAACATCTTGTACAGCAACTAAAAAATATCACGTAGAGCGACTACATAACATTTTCCAGAGTCATTTGAAAACATCTAGTTGAACGACTACAAAACATCTTGGAGAGCCACTATAAAACAATTTGTATAGCAACTACAAAGCATCTTGTAGAACGACTATAAATCATCTTGTAAAGTTACTACAAAACATCTTTGAAAGCGACTGCAAAACATCTCGAAGAGCCACTACAAAGTATCTTCTAGTGCGACTACAAAACATCTTCCAGTGACTATAAAACAGTTGTAGAGCCACTATAAAACATCTTGGAAAGCCACTACAAAACATCCAGTAGAGCGACTAAAAAAAAAAACATCTTGAAGAGCGACTAGAAAAGCTCAGAAAGTAATCAACAGTCCGCAAGGCACATAGTTTGCAAGCAACACAGAAGGTTATCTCCCCCTAATGTTTGCAACGCAAATCCACTCCTAAATTCAGCCAATAAACGCAAGCGCTGTGGTTGAAAGAAACTTGTGAAATTGAGAAATCACTTGCTTGAGTGTGAATCCTCGCCTATTTGTTTTTCTCTCCCTAGACTCATCTCGCTTGCACGGCAGTGCTTTCTGTAATCCGTAGATCTCCCAGGACAGAGGCACATCTAATTATGTTGGACAAACTCGCATGGAAATGTCATTTTCAGCCTCGATCCAGGAATGGATGTTTACGAGAGAGAATATATTCCTGTTACCATAAGTAGCCAAGACTATAGCGATGACAAAGTCAATGATATATTTATGGAAGTCTTATCAATGCTGAGATATGGTAAATAAAGTCAATGCTGAGATATGGCAAATAAAGTAAAGTACCCGTTTCACGTCTTCTAGCGTATTGGGCATGGATGGCTGGACCTATTTTTTTATAGAGCAGTCGGTAATCGGTGGGTTACGTGTTCAACATCACCCGACCGCTCTTACTTCCCAGGACTCAACTAGTTACTCACTGAAGGCTGGGTTCAAGGTTGAACCAAGTGTGTGTTTTTTTAATTTCCGACTCCTTTAGGACACGAACCCGCGAGCTTCGGATCAGCAGGAGAGCGTGTATCTGCTAAACCACGACGGTTTCATGACATGGTAGAGTAGTGAACTAAGGTTCTGAGTTATAATCTTCATCAGAGTGAAGTTCTTCCCCCCCCCCCCCCCCCCCCACTTCCACCCCCTTTCCCAAGTACCTGGGTTCCCATGCCAAATGTAGCCAAAAATGGCAAAAAATATGCTGGGGGTGAAGGCCGCTGCAATGATCTTACCTGTATCACCAGTTCACAATTCACTATAAAAATATATATCCAGCACCATATAACAGATGTACTGATGGCACGAGAAGGTTATTTACTTTTATCAAAACTAGCCACTTTAGATTACCATACAACTAGCCACTTTATATTACCATACAACTAGCCACTTTACATTACCAAAACAGGATCTTTTTCAATGCCCTCAGACGTACTAGGCTTATAGTGCTAGAACTATATTTTTTAGACTAATCAGCACTCTGTGGGTGATATAATCATCTTGACACCGGTCGCATTTACTTCACAAGACTTTCCTTAGTATTCTCTCGTGGATAGGTGGACTTTGGGAGCCAAGGCAAAGATGTAAAGGGAGACACATGGAAACAATCATAAGCGAATTAGAAGGGGTGACTTGCATGCGATAACAAACAATATGTCTGTTTGGTGCGAACTGGTTGAGGGTTTTTAGCTCCAGTAAGAGATAAAGAATAGAAGAAGACATGTTTTGGGAAAACCCTAAGGAGGAGACATTCCGTCACTGCAAGTTGTGGGAAACTAGCATCACTGTACAATTTTAGACCAGCTGCGAACCCGCTAGTTTGCCCAGACATTGTCAAGCAAACACTATCATACGGGTACATGGGACCACAGACACGAGCAGATCACCTTCAATGCCCCTGGACACCTGTAGATGAATCCTTCAAACGCTGGATCTAATATTAGGGAATTCCAAGCATGGAGAGGGTAATCCTTTTCTCAACACAGCGACAGCGACAGAAGCTCAAGCTGGGAATAGAATGTTTTAAGACATGAAACCGTGGTTGTGTTTGATGAGTAAACTCGGGAGCTGCGGCTGTGTGTGCTTTCATGTATTTGGACTTTCAGTGTATTCTCATGATTAGCATTGGTGTGAGGGTAGGCTGGACAAATGTCTTCAGAGATTCAGTGCAATCCACCGACCCATCGTGTTCACGGTGACCTTGCATGGTGTGCAAAGGTGGGTTAAAGTGAGGGTTAAAGGATGGTTAGAACTGCAGGTTATAACAGCCTAGTGTAGGTGTTACGGATAATCAAATTAAAACTTTTTCAGAGGTTGAAGAGGGGATATAGGATATGCCCTGTTAGCTTGCCATCTGGATTAAGATTTTGTAATCTCATGTAGTCAAACCTTCAGGTGGCAGCTCAAGGTAGATGTAACAACCCACAGAAACAGAAGAAGAGCAAGAAGATGGTGCCTGGGCCCTAAAATTTAATTTCTTAGGGGTTTGTTGGGTTCTCTTTGGGGTGAGGGGGATAGGTGGGGGTAGGTTGGGGACGGGGCCTCCGTGAGGAAGGGGTCAAGCCGTTTGCCTCGTTCTCTGAAGGTCGTGGCTTAGTTTCACGGCTAGTTCTTCGGTTAACCAGTGCACTTTTAATGGAGATCCCCTGGGGATCGTCGCCGCAGGTTCAGTATTCGTGCTTTGTACGACGCTGTCGGTGGGCGGCTAGCCGTTGTGTGGAGAGAGACCAAGCCACATGGAACCCGCTGCAGTGAAGTCGATGCTCTCGGCTTTATGCTTCAGCTATAAACTGTTACAGACATGTAGTATGTTGGGTCGATATCGCAGTCAGCCAGAGTACCAAACATCCATGTAAAGGCGAACGCTGACGAAAAAAAAAAAAATAATTTCGCCAGGGTTTTTCTTCACATGTTTCAGTTTCATGGTGAAGTTTACGAGTTTTAGCCACACACTCCATAGGTCCCGCAGCGGCGAGAGAAAAGATATCACGAAAATAAGATTAAAGTAGCAGATTTCTCAGAAACCCTGTAGTATGACTTATTGTATGATGATTCATTTTAACTATATACGAAGCATGGGACTCACAGCCCATGGCGGTGTCGAGTGCGACCAGAAAGACCCGCCCAAGTTATAAAAGTTGCCCATAGTTATAGAATGAGATTTAACAACCGCTATTGGCATCGCATGTGTCTGAGTTTCTTCTCAGACGCTGAAGTCTCATCCTTTCTGCAATCATTTTTCCCATATCATTCTCACCGCCTTCCTGAGTTTCCCCCTCCATACTATACCGCCTCGCCTGTATCATACCTGACCCGTTAGCACATATCTTTATATCGTCATAGATGTAGACCTCGACATCGTCTGCTTATCTGTAATTCACCAGATAGGATTCCTGGGTGACTCTACCGTCCTCCTTTCTACATGTATGATAAAGGACACATGAGCGTTCGGAGACTGAGTATTAAAAAAAAAACTAAAGTTAAGTAGAGGACCCTTATAAGGGTATAATGGGGGAGTCAGATCTTTTCCATTCTGAGTGCATGGCCGATATAGTTTCAGCGATAATTTCTGATGACATTGGAGACATTATCTTACTTGGTCTCTTGGTATCATAACACTGAAAACTAGAAATCTGAATCTAAAACAAAGGATGTTGTACGATGACGACTTGTCGGGTCGTCGATCGATAGTCTTGAGCCAGCTAGAGGGAATCACGTCCGGCCATCTTGGCTCAAACCGGAAATGTATGAATTGTTATAGTATCATCATCATCATGTAGCAGGTCCTTTGCAGAGCGTCGCTTTCAACGTGGTCTGCCCGAAAGAAACTCGGTCTCTCACCAGCTCTCCTGCCTCATGTACTTTCATATTCAAGTAGTCACTAATTTTCTGTGCCCATCTTCGTGTTGGTCGGCCCCTGCCCCTCCTTCCTGGTACCATGCTTTCTGCATTTATTTTTTTTCCAATCCGTCGTGGCGATTTGTATGACCAACATATTTCAGCTTCCAAGACAGGATGCTGTTAATTAGCCAATCTTCCTTGATGTTCGGATCTTTCAAGATGTCCATATTTCTCATCTGCTTTGTCTAAGATATTCTGAGAATCTTTCTATAGCATTTCGGCTCAAAAGCCCCTCTTCTCTTTCTTAAGGACTGGGAGACAGTATAGGGCTAGACCTATATTTTATACACCAACGGCACAAGATGGGTGATGTGGCCAGCATCACGCCGGTCACCTTTACTTCCCAGGACTTACCTGCTAGTGGTACCCACTCAAGGCTGGGTCGACCTGGGAGCCAGGGTCATTTCTCAAGAAAAAAAAAATACGGCCCTCGTCAGAATCGAATTCACGACTTTTCAATCCGCAGGCCAGAATCTAGCCGCTACACCACGGCGGCTGTCGCTGTAATAATTGCTCTTTTAGGTAACTCAAGTGTGTGTGACCTTGTCTTACCACGTAATGTCAGAGACAGCTTGTGGAGTCTGGCGGGCTGCATGTTATGACGCGAGAAAACCTGGGAATTGTATGCAAATTATGACGTGAGGAAATTGGGAATTGTATGCAAATTATGACGTAAAGAAATCTGGAAATTGTATGCAAGTTATGATGTGAGGAAATCTGGAAATTTTATGCATATCAGTTTTCATATGGCCACCATATGCTTAAAAAAAGAGGGCTTGTATTTTTTTTAAAAGATATCTCACCATTCAGTTCACTCTTAGGAGGAAAACCGAATATTATCTTTGAGAAAATTGGAGGATGTAGAAAGTATCTGCGACCATGGTTGCATCGCGAATGCTTCTGTGCATTTTCCATGTTTGTGTGTGTTTACCTGTATCACGTCTGCGTCTGTGGCTTAGGCGTTGCCAGTCCGCTTCGTACTGCCAGGGTGCCGGGTTCGATCCAACCTGCGGACGATTTGTTTTGTGTTGCTTTCCACAATGGTACCGAGAGCTGACTGCGCAGAAGTAATGACAAACTACTGAAAGTAAAATTTGCGTAGACAAACCACAGCAGCCAAAAACTGCCGTGCTTTGGTTCTGCAACGTCCTGTAAAGGTTCTGCAATTAATGTGTATCACAGCAGCCTCCTAGCCTATTAATATCGGAAGCGTTAAATCCTCTGGCGTTCTGTCAAGTCTGGCATTCACTAAACGTTTAGTCCAGGGTTAGAGGATGTCCCATGCTGCAAAAAACGTGATCGGGCCGAATTAATACGGCGTGAATGACATTAATGAGCAATACTGTATGGGAGCTCGAATGCGTCATCTTTGACTAGGAAGGATTAAAAACAGCATTTTGCTCGCCGAGCGGTTACGACGCCAGTCTGTCATGCGGGAGACCAGGTAAGGTGATGCTGTTTTTTTCTGTCAGGGGTAAAATTAAACAAACTAACCTGCACAGT
>CAJHNH020000445.1:112500-242500 GCA_905116865.2 Candidula unifasciata | reverse complement strand
TAAATTCATGTCCTGTTGTTTAACCCCAGTTGTAAAGATGACATGTTTCTACGCTGAATCCTTTTAAAATTTATTTTCGTAGTTCAATTTTTAGGCCAGGATATTCTGGGTTGATGGGGAATGAACGAGAGAACTGACTCACCGGCAGAGCCACTGTAAACAGTGAAGGACTCTTTTCCACGCCTTTCGGTGCATAGGGCATATTGGCCTAGACCTAAATTTTATAGACCAATCGGCACAAGATGCGTGATGTGGTTAGCATCACGCCGGTAGCCTTTACTTCCCGAACTGCACCTGGTACCCACTCAATGCTGGGTCGACCTGGGAGTCAAGGTCATTTTTTTTTTAAAGTCCGGCTCCGCCAGGGAGCGAACCCACGACATTTCGTTCCCCAAGCGAGCGTCTAGACGCTACGCCACGGCGACTCTCACGACACAATATAATTAATTAATTGATAATTTGAAGAAAAAAAGAAGGAAAAAAAAAGTTTTTTATAGTGTTTTCCACGGTGTATTTGAACAAAGAATATTAATTAAAATGTAATATAATATAATAGGTAAATAAGTTAATACATTTTCCACAAATCCGGACAACATCGAACAAGCAAATTCAGTACAAGTTAAAACTTCTCTAGCAAAACGGAAATACTTTCAGTCCTTGAGAGACCATCAGTGTAAAGTGTTTATTATTTAGAAAAACATCCCACGAACTCTGAAGCACACAAGTCATTAAAGGACAACAAGTTAAACACAGCAAACAAAGACCAACTATCGCTTTCAGATGACGATCATAACAGTGCAAGGGCTATCATAATAGCAAAGTGACGTGCAGAAGATGGAAGTCATGGAGGCCGCTCTGAATTCTTGTCACTTCTCGTGGTGACATGTATAGACGTGAACAAAAGAGCTTGTTTATGACATATTTGTTTCCACAGACCAACAAGCCAGAGGGATCGGTCGCAGAGCTTAGATACAATTACTAATCCAATCTGAGCGTTGATGGGAAGCAAGAGTCCAAAGCACCTGAGTTGGAACATCAGAATAAATGCTTGCAGTGCTTGAGAATGACAATTATTCTCTATGGTTGTTCTTGAGTTTTGACACCCGTGAGTTTTTCATTGAAACTCAGAGGAGGGCGGGTTGACAATAAGGCATCTTTGGTGAGAAAGCAACCGGCCGGGTAGAAGTGGTCGTTGTAGGACACGTGTGGGCTCTTCAAGGTGTGTGAGAGAGATTATTTTTATAAATTGTGAAGGTTAACAGTCACTGGAAACTAACTGATCTCTGATCTGCTCAAAATGAACGGGTTGGAAGATCCGCGGTAGAGCCGTGGTTAGAACACTTTCTTGTCGACCTTCTTTTCCTAGGTTCCAACATTTAGATACGGAAGAGGTGCCAAAAATTCGAACGAGGAGCAGCAGCAAAAGCAGCCCCAGTAGCAGCATCAGTAGTAGTAGCAGCAGTAGTACGAGTATTATAATAGTAGTAGTGGTAGTAAGAGTAGTAGTAGTTGTTTTAGCAGAAGCAGCAGTAGCAGTGGCGGTGGTGGTGGCGGTAGTGTTAACACTTGTAATAACAGTAGTAGTAAAACCATTAGCAGCAGCAGCAGCAGCAGCAGCAGCAGCAACAGCAGCAAGAGTAGCAGTAGACGTTGATAAAAAGGAGAAGACGATGATAAGAAAGGACGAGCAGCAAGTGCAGGAAACAGCACAGACAAAAATGACATCACAATAAAGACTATAGTTATTTTTTCAGTGAGTGTAATGAACTAACTGTCCCACCCCTTCCACCTTTCTTTCCTACTGTGGCCCCATCTTATATCCACAGCTGTAGTGTAAAACCGATCGACTAGGGACAAGCCATTAGTATCATGAATGGTAGATATGCTGGAAGCTTCGTATTCTTCTCGTTCACCACCTGTAGACACTGGCGGAAAGTTGTGGTTGTTCGTCGACTTGTGGACTTTGATTCAAGAAATCGATTGCACTTTCATTCTACAAATCTGACTTATTTGTATGCAGACTGTTGGTTCCTGGTGTTTCAGACAGATCAAGAACTTGAGTTCTGCGTGCACATTCGTTCTAAAAATCTGACTTATTTGTATGCAGACTGTTGGTTCCTTGCCTCTCAGGCAGATGCACTAGATGAAAAACCTCGAATTAGTCGAATTTTACGACATGCTAATGAGGGAGCAGTACAACTGTTTTTGTTCCCCATAAATGTGGCCCAGGAACTAACATTGTGATGTTGGAAGATACCGACAAACTTACTCGGCTGGGGTATGTCAAATCGAAGTACAGTTTTTTACCAACTTTTTAGCGAATTTGGCATGGCATATGATGCTAGATCCAAGTCTAGTTATAGACCAATCGGCGCTCGTTGGGGAATGTCGTGACCATCATGCTGGCTTCCTTTGCTTCCCATGACATTACAATTTACACCATTTAATTTGTGTCGATCTGAAAGCCAATGACATTTTTTTTTTTTTTTTTTGCTTCTGAAACCGTTGTTCCTATTGGGTTTTGAAATCAAGCCCTCCAGACAATGTCTAGCCATTTCCTTGCGGTGGCTCTTAAACGGTAAAGAAATTATCTATAAAAGTTTATATTTATTTATGATGTATGCTGACAATATCACCCATCTTGTGCCGACTGGTCTATAAAAATACAGGTCTAGCCCTATATGCCCTATATGCCCTATATGCCCTATATGCCTCTTGTGGAAAGGAACCTTTACTAACTTTTACTATACTATTTTGTGTTATGCGTCACTTAGGGCTCACGATAGATTCCTCAGTTCTGTTCTATCCTGCAAACTATACCAATATCAAGTATGGAAAATTGCTGCCACGTCTGGGTCTACATATCAACGTTCGTTTTTCATTGATACATCGCTTCCTGAATCCATTTGTTTCTCTTTTCAGTGCCTGTTTTGCGATTCTTTGTCTGCTTCACTACGTGCATCCATGAGTGCCCTTTATCCTTTCCATGCTGATACCTGACGAGTTTGAAATCCTGATGTCAGAATCTGGATGGTAGACCGACAGGACCTAAAGGTTTGACATCCTGAGATCAGAATCTGGATGGTGGACCAACAGGACCTGAAGGTTTGACATCCTGAGATCAGAATCACTTCGTATATTAACAGTGGTGATATTGATGATAATAATAACAATAACAGTAATATTAATAACTATAGCAGTAACAAAAAATATTAGTAGGCATGGTTAAAAGCAGCCTCTTACGCCCTGTAGGTGGTCCCCATGTTTCCGGGCACCCCGAATAGAACTGACTCCTCCCCCATCCTCCTTTTTTTCCAACCCACCCATATTTTTACCTCGAAAATGTGTTTGGAGGGGGCCAATCAGTCCCCCCGCCCCCTCACCACACCCATTTTTACCTAGAAAATGTGTTAGGCGGGGGCCTATCACCCCCACACCCCCCCCCCACCACGCCCATTTTTACCTATAAAATGTATAAGCGGGGCCCATCAGCCCCCTCCCCCAATGCTATCGTAAGGTGAGAATCTAGAAACTGATGTGGACCCTGCAGAAGACTGTCAACACGAGGACTGTGTTATCGCCAAAGATCGATGCAGATAATGACAACTTAGACGCATCGTCTGAAACAGAAAGGCTGACATGGAAAAGTGGCAGCGCTACAAATGGGCATGAGATCATTAGACAGCTTCCAAATGAAGTCGTGTGTCGGGGTAATTGATTGACCAGGTCCTCGACGTAATGAGATGCAGCTTCCCCTGGTTTCTCGTGACAACATGGGTTTGATATAAAACAGCAAACGTTGTACAATTAGACAACGTATGCGGGTAAGAGAATTACATGCAGAGGCTCACAATCTCTCCTGTATGTAGACGGCAAACGAGCTCTATTTTAATACCTCCTTACCCGTGATTTGTGAAAGTGACGTGTATAGAATTCAGTGTCATAAACAAATCTCTTGGCGATTCGCTTTCCCTAGTGGTTTATGCGGGAGGGTTGTCTGTGAGGAGAGACAATATACAGACATTCTAAAAATGAATACCTAATCAATAAGTAAAGTTTTTGTGATAAAATAGCAGGGGAGAAAACATAGTTATCATTATATTATGGACGGAGATATTTAAATTAATAGATTATCTCATAAACATGGAATCGTTGGAGCTGAAACATGTACATTAGATTGAGCAATCATAAACATGGACTCAAATAGAAATGATCTCCGTTTTCTTTCTTTACCATATTAATTGAGTCATTGAGATGTGGATATACAGAAGAATAAGTAGTATTTCTTTTTTTTTTAAATCTGTGAGTCAATAGTCTTCCTCTTCTTCTTTGCGTTCACCAGCTGTAAACTCTGGCGGAAAGTTCTGGTTGTTCGTCCACTGCTAGACTGGAGTCCTGTTCCAGAACTTGTGTGTTGCGTGTGCATCCGTTTGGCAGATCTGACTTCTTTGTATGCAGACTGCTGGTTCCTTCCATCTCAGGCTGACTCACCCCGACTTTGAAGGAGGCTTCCAATTAGTCGACTCTTACGACATGCTTGTTGGTTAAGCATTTTTCCCATTTTGTTGAGCTTTTTAGTCAAATTTCTCTGGAATTCATTGTTGGTTAGGCAGTGGGTCTATTCTTGTTTTACCTATAACAGGGCCCTGGAACCCACACGGAAAGGTCAACCGTCGTTAATGAAGACAGTAGTGGCTTTTAAGGTGAAATACTTTTATTACTGACATCCTTAAAGATCTGAACCTCAAGGAAGACTGCTAGTAAACTGCATCTTGTCTCGGAAGCTGACATATGTTGATCAACCGCCACGGCAGATTGTATACGTTGGTAGTAAAAGGCATGGTGCCAGCAAAGAGGGACAGGGGCCGACCAGCACGAAGATATAAGTAACACCTAGGGGGTAGAGAGACGGGAGATCTGGCAAGAGACCCATTTTCTTCTCCTTTTTCTCCGTCTTCTTCTCCTTTTGCTCCTTCTTCTTCTTCTTCTTCTTCTTCTTCCTCTTCTTCTTCTTCTTCTTCTTCTTCTTCTTCTTCTTCTTCTTCTTCTTCTTCTTCTTCTTCTTCTTCTTTTTAGCGTTCACTGACTGTAAACTCCGGCAGACAGTTCTGGTTGTTCGTCCACTTCTGGACTGCAGTCGGATTCCAGAACCTGAGTGCTGCGTGTGCATCCATTTGACAGATTTGACTAATTTGTATGCACACTGTTGGTTCCCTGCCTCTCAGGCAGATGCACTCCGACTTCCAAGGACGCTTCCTATTAGTCGACTCCTATGACATGCTTTTGGGTAGGCAGTGGGTCTGTTCATGTTTTCCTCATTATAGGGTCTCGGAACCCGTACTGAGAGAACTTTTTTTTTTTTTACTTTTTACTTTAAAAATGAAAAAAAAAAAAAAAAAAACAGAAATACTCGGACGGCTTCATCCTGCCTCTGGGGCTTGGTTTTATTTGCGTCCTGGTGTCTTTGCGTTTTTAATTTCTTTATTTCGGTGCGACGATGTCTCACGTCTTGTTGGTTTTCCTTGCTGTTTTGCAACACTGGCTTGGGTTGGGAATGGATGGTTTACTAGTCCTGAGAAGGACTAGTAGAGTATGCCGGGCACGGCCTGTATGGGGGTGGGTGGGTTATATAGAACTTTAACGCTCTTTATGTCACATATTTTTAACTGGCGAGTATTATCTTTTGTATGTTGCTAAATGTGGGCTGTGTGGCTAAGACGATGCGAACGCTTCGCAATGCCTGGATGCCGGGTTCGATCCCAACTGCGGGCTATGCACCTTGCGTTGGTTTCGACAGTGGTATCAAGAAAGCCGACCGTACAGTAGCAATGGCAAACTATTAGACGTAAATTTGCTTAGAAAAACGACACAAAAACCAGGGGCTGTTGGGGTTGGTTCTGCAACGTCCTGTAAAGGATACGCAACTAACTTTTGTTGCAAAATGTTACCTACCCCAAGTCTTGTTGCTCTTATCTATGCAAAACATATTGCATCAGATGTTATGGCTGTTTCAAGATAAGTGCACCGATTCACTCGTTTAGGAATTGTCCTCTTTACCATCTTCTTCTTGTCTCTACTCCTGGAATGTCTCGCGGCGTCAGGGCAGGAAGAGATCTTTAAGAAAGTCGATTCTGTTCGCTTCATATAAAGTAGTTTTCAGTGTCTGATACTTCTGCGATCTATATTCTGCGTGGTCGACCTCTGGCTTTGTTACCGCTGTATCTGTATACTTTATGTCGATTTTAAATCATATTTTTTACTTCTTAGGAATAACAATAGTTCTTATTTTCTTACAAATTAATTTTAATCCTAGCTGCTCATGGAGCTTAATACATTGTTCATAAATAGGCTATTTTAAGCGTGTTGACATAGGAACTGTATTAGCACTGTTGATAAATAGCGTATTTTAGCATACTTCTCAGCTTCATTAACAACAATGATTGCCACTCGGCACATCGCTAGATTCCTGGAGTGGAGATCTTTAAAAACCGCTCCAGAATTGGAAGAAGAAAATGCTGGAGAATTACATGTTCCGACATCTATGGCTCAACAGACATAAAAATGTTTTTACAGCGGCTGATCAGATTGGCATAAAATGTTAAACATCTCAAATGAATCGCAATGGTTTGCAAGCTTCTAGGAATATGGCGCAGGTGGAGCTCTTCTTTAAAGGGAGTTAATTTCAGGCCAGATCCGGAAGTGACGTCAAATCTAATGGAAGACAGGAGGTTGAATATTGACAACACGTCAGTCTAATTACAAGGTCATGACATTGACATTCGATAAAATGGACGCTGGATTCTGAGGGTTATTCTTCGGCCTTTCTTCTTTGCCCCGCCATTTTGTAATCTTTAATACGGTGTCGGTGTCCACAACGGCGAAGGAAAACTACAATAATTTTCCATCTGCGAATAATTCACAGACACTAATGGCGCTTGACTGCATAGCGCTTTGCTTTAGAGCAAAGTAGTATGGCATTTGCACCTCGTTTGTTTGTTTTTATTGCGGGGAATTAAATCAATATTTTGTCCCTTTGGATGGCTTTTATTATTTGCAGTGTAGGATGTGAAATCTTGCTGGATTAATGCTCCGCGACCGAAGAGTTGCACAATCAGGCGTCGTCTCCGTAAGGGCAGTTGGCCACAACCGTTCTTCGGGACTCAGTGCTTTTCATCATCGTTGTACACTCTCTGAAATAGATCATCATTCATCTCTTGATGTTATCCTTTCAAATGTATACTTATCCCACTGCTGTTCATTTTTTTTTTTACTGAAAGATTTACTGTTTAAAAGTTAAAGTGCCAGTTGAACGCATTTCTGCCTTTGTAACTAATATTTCATTTTGTGTTAATGATCTTTATCTTATGTAACCTGTTAGATTATAACATTTTTGGATTGGTTTTATTAATTTACCTTTTAAAACGTTCAGTAATTAAGTATAATTAGAGCACATGCCAGCGTTTGATGTTGTGAACATTGTTTTTATTAAAGCAATGTTTTTCCCGTTGTAAACTTGAATAATGAAGACACAAACAATAGAATGCACAATTTATTTTCCACGCATATTTCGCTGTATCCCGTCAGGTGCACGCTACTGTAAAAATTACATAAATAATGCAAATAAGTGAATCCTTTATAACTTAGGTACCCCCCCCCCCCCCCACACACACACACAAAATCAACGACTATCAACGGCACCTGCCTGTTTTACCAGGGTAGCCGCAGTTTCATAATCATGTCTTTTTGTTTACAAAGTTCAGGGCAGAGGTAACAAACAGCCCGCTATCTTTTAAAATCTAGACACACCGTGTTCAAGAACAAAGCATTTCAAGTTCTTCACACGTCTATGGCCGAACGCAAAGATTTCTTGAAGCCGCCGCGATTCGTCTGAAAACGCAGCAGACCTACAACTATTAGACATTGTAGTACTAGAGAGTTCAACAAAGGTACTTTCCTTGAATGTCAAGAAAACAGAAACAACTGTTACACCAAAGAAAAAGATAACTCCAAAAAGGGACATAGCAATAGAAGGGAAAGTGCTTAACGAAGTCAGTAAATTCAAGTATTTAGGGCCATTCATAACAAAAGATGGACGATGTGTGACATAAATTAAAAGCAGAATTGGCCAGGCAAAGGCAGCATTTTAGAAGATTAAAACGTATCTTTTGTAATAAATCCTTCTCCTTAAACATCTGAAAACGAATACTGAAATGATACACCGAGCCTGTTACATCGGGGCCCTTTGGAAACAAGCAACGGTCAAAGGCGATAAAAGGTTATTATGGGCTGGAGAGAATGATGCACCTGGGTGTATCCAGAGGATCTGGTCGGCTCACTACACTCAAGAGGAAAGGCAAGCCGGACATATAACCAGATTGTGACCGGTACCATCAGAACTGGAACTCTGCCCTAGGTGCTGGACATGAAAGCGGAGCACGCATAGTAATGCCCCATGTGCTATGATGTCAATTCATAACTCAACTGAACTCAACTCATCGAGACCTTTGTTGTATGGCAGAGAATCTTGGAATGTGAGCAAATAAATTAAGAAGAGTTTGGAGGCAAGTGAGATGTGGTTCTTGAGAAAAATGTTGAGAATACCTTGGACTGCCAGAATAACTAACAATGAGTGCCTGGAAATAGCTAATGAAAGTAGAACATTATATACAACAAAAAGAAGGAGACAAACAAAGTTATTTTTTCATGTGATGAGTAAAGAACACTGGAAAATATCCAAACGACTTGAAAGATCACTATTAGAAGAGGCAGAGGCAGACCAAGAGAAATGGTGGATGGCTTATCAGTATAGATGCATGAACGCCTACACCAGCTGGCGAAGCACTTGATGAGGATGAGAAATGCTTCAATCAGGCATCGGTAATAACATTCTGGGCTTAAGGAGTTACAGCCAAGACCACCGACATTGTGGCACTTATGCAATAGTCCACCATGCCACTGTCTAATATGCCACTGTTCAATGTGCAGCAATCTCATGTGCTATAGTCCATTGTACCACTGTCTAAAATGCCACAGTTCAGTGTGCAACAATCCCATGTTCCATTGTTCAATGTAACACTGTCTAAAATGCCACAGTTCAGTGTGCAGCAATCTAATGTACCATTGTCAAATGTACAACTGTCTAAAATGCCACAGTTCAGCGTGCAGCAATCTCATGTGCCATTGTCCAATGTACCACTGTCTAAAATGCCACAGTTCAGTGTGCAGCAATCTCATGTGCCATTGTTCAATGTAACACTGTCTAAAATGCCACAGTTCAGTGTGCAACAATCCCATGTTCCATTGTTCAATGTAACACTGTCTAAAATGCCACAGTTCAGTGTGCAGCAATCTAATGTGCCATTGTCCAATGTACCACTGTATAAAACGCTACAGTTCAGTGTGCAGCAATCTCATGTGCCAGTGTTCACAGTTCCACTGTCTAATACGCCACTTTTAGGTGTTCAGCAATTCTATGTGCCATTGTCCAATGTACCACTGTCTAAAATGCCACAGTTCAGTGTGCAGCAATCTCATGTGCCATTGTCCAATGTAACACTGTCTAAAATGCCACAGTTCAGCGTGCAGCAATCTCATGTGCCATTGTCCAATGTACCACGGTCTAAAATGCCACAGTTCAGTGTGCAGCAATCTCATGTGCCAGTGTTCACAGTGCCACTGTCTAATACGCCACTTTTAGGTGTGCAGCAATCTCATGTGCCATTGTCCAATGTACCACGGTCTAAAATGCCACAGTTCAGTGTGCAGCAATCTCATGTGCCATTGTCCAATGTACCACGGTCTAAAATGCCACAGTTCAGCGTGCAGCAATCTCATGTGCCATTGTCCAATGTACCACTGTCTAAAATGCCACAGTTCAGTGTGCAGCAATCTCATGTGCCATTGTCCAATGTACCACTGTCTAAAATGCCACAGTTCAGTGTGCAGCAATCTCATGTGCCATTGTCCAATGTACAACTGTCTAAAATGCCACAGTTCAGTGTGCAGCAATCTCATGTGCCATTGTCCAATGTACCACTGTCTAAAATGCCACAGTTCAGTGTGCAGCAATCTCATGTGCCATTGTCCAATGTACCACTGTCTAAAATGCCACAGTTCAGTGTGCAGCAATCTAATGTACCATTGTCCAATGTACCACTGTCTAAAATGCCACAGTTCAGTGTGCAGCAATCTCATGTGCCATTGTCCAATGTACCACGGTCTAAAATGCCACAGTTCAGCGTGCAGCAATCTCATGTGCCATTGTCCAATGTACCACTGTCTAAAATGCCACAGTTCAGCGTGCAGCAATCTCATGTGCCATTGTCCAATGTACAACTGTCTAAAATGCCACAGTTCAGTGTGCAGCAATCTCATGTGCCATTGTCCAATGTACCACGGTCTAAAATGCCACAGTTCAGCGTGCAGCAATCTCATGTGCAATTGTCCAATGTACCACTGTCTAAAATGCCACAGTTCAGTGTGCAGCAATCTCATGTCCCATTGTCCAATGTACCACTGTCTAAAATGCCACAGTTCAGTGTGCAGCAATCTAATGTACCATTGTCCAATGTACCACTGTCTAAAATGCCACAGTTCAGTGTGCAGCAATCCCGTGTGCCATTGTCCAATGTACCACTGTCTAAAATGCCACAGTTCAGTGTGCAGCAATCTAATGTGCCATTGTCCAATGTACCACTGTCTAAAATGCCACAGTTCAGTGTGCAGCAATCTCATGTGCCATTGTCCAATGTACCACTGTCTAAAATGCCACAGTTCAGTGTGCAGCAATCTAATGTACCATTGTCAAATGTACAACTGTCTAAAATGCCACAGTTCAGCGTGCAGCAATCTCATGTGCCATTGTCCAATGTACCACTGTCTCAAATGCCACAGTTCAGTGTGCAGCAATCTCATGTGCCATTGTTCAATGTAACACTGTCTAAAATGCCACAGTTCAGCGTGCAGCAATCTAATGTGCCATTGTCCAATGTACCACTGTCTAAAATGCCACAGTTCAGTGTGCAGCAATCTAATGTGCCATTGTCCAATGTACCACTGTCTAAAATGCCACAGTTCAGTGTGCAGCAATCTCATGTGCCATTGTTCAATGTAACACTGTCTAAAATGCCACAGTTCAGTGTGCAACAATCTAATGTGCCATTGTCCAATATACCACTGTATAAAACGCCACAGTTCAGCGTGCAGCAATCTCATGTGCCATTGTCCAATGTACCACTGTCTAAAATGCCACAGTTCAGTGTGCAGCAATCTCATGTGCCAGTGTTCACAGTGCCACTGTCTAATACGCCACTTTTAGGTGTTCAGCAATTCTATGTGCCATTGTCCAATGTACCACTGTCTAAAATGCCACAGTTCAGTGTGCAGCAATCTCATGTGCCATTGTCCAATGTAACACTGTCTAAAATGCCACAGTTCAGCGTGCAGCAATCTCATGTGCCCTTGTCCAATGTACCACGGTCTAAAATGCCACAGTTCAGTGTGCAGCAATCTCATGTGCCAGTGTTCACAGTGCCACTGTCTAATACGCCACTTTTAGGTGTGCAGCAATCTCATGTGCCATTGTCCAATGTACCACGGTCTAAAATGCCACAGTTCAGTGTGCAGCAATCTAATGTGCCATTGTCCAATGTACCACGGTCTAAAATGCCACAGTTTAGCGTGCAGCAATCTCATGTGCCATTGTCCAATGTACCACTGTCTAAAATGCCACAGTTCAGTGTGCAGCAATCTCATGTGCCATTGTTCAATGTAACACTGTCTAAAATGCCACAGTTCAGCGTGCAGCAATCTAATGTGCCATTGTCCAATGTACCACTGTCTAAAATGCCACAGTTCAGTGTGCAGCAATCTAATGTGCCATTGTCCAATGTACCACTGTCTAAAATGCCACAGTTCAGTGTGCAGCAATCTCATGTGCCATTGTTCAATGTAACACTGTCTAAAATGCCACAGTTCAGCGTGCAGCAATCTCATGTGCCATTGTCCAATGTACCACTGTCTAAAATGCCACAGTTCAGCGTGCAGCAATCCCATGTGCCAGTGTTCACAGTGCCACTGTCTAATACGCCACTTTTAGGTGTTCAGCAATTCTATGTGCCATTGTCCAATGTGCCACTATCTAATATGCCACTGTTCAGTGTGCAGCAATGCCATGTGCCATCATCCAATGCGCCATTGTCTAAAATGCCACTGTTCAGTTTGCAGCAATCCCGTGTGCCATTGTCCAATGTGCCACTCTCTGATATGTCACTGTTCAGTTTGCAGCAATCCCGTGTGCCATTGTCCAATGTGCCACTCTCTGATATGTCACTGTTCAGTGTGCAGCAATCCCGTGTGCCATTGTCTAATGTAACACTGTCTAATTTGCTACTGTTCAGTGTGCTGTTCACCATAAGCCATCGTCCAGTGTACCACTGTCTGGTATGTCACTGTTCAGTGTGCAACGATTCTATGTGCAATCGTCAAATGTACCACTGTCTGATGTGTCACTGTTCAGTGTGTAACAATTCTATGTGCAATCGTCAAATGTACCACTGTCTGATTTGTCACTGTTCAGTGTGCGACAATTCTATGTGCAATCGTCCAATGTACCAGTATCTGATGTGTCACTGTTCAGTGTCCCATTGCCCCATGTACAATCGTCCAGTGTACGACTGTCTGATACGCCACTGCTCAGTGTCCCATGTGCCATTGTTGAGAATGCTTTGGATAACAGAGATTCATGTGATACTAACATCATCCTAGCTGATCTCCAAGCATACACTAGTATATGAATTCACCTTTTTAGTAAAGGACCATATTAACACTAGCAGTGCATGGGCATGTGAATCCGGCGGCCTTTGCTTTCTTTACCAATTTTAATACACTTATTAATTTTAAGCTTGTTGACCTTGTAGCCAAGGTAAGTCTTGAAGAACTGTCAGCCTCGATGCAGATTTTGAGCCTTAGATCTCCAGATCGTTAGACGAGTGTCTTGCCACTGCGCCACAATTGATTTATCGTTTACTACTGCGGTCGGGTTTTTCCCTAAACAAAGTTACCGGTACTCGTTACAAAGTATTTAAAAAAGTGCTGATACCACAAAGTGTCTACTACATTAGCGCTAAAAACAACAATGCCTAAAGAAAGATGTGAGTACTGCGTACCGTTGCACACCACCAGAAAAATAAAGACCAGGGTTTACTCATATGTAAAACAGGCCAACATAAACCACGCTGATGTTTATTTTACTCTTCTTTTGTGGTTGTAAAGAATCCAATCTCTGATTTATTGACAATAAATAGTTCCGCTGTATTTCCCCCAGCAAACCATTTATTTTCCCACTGCAGTTCCCACGCCCACTCGTTTACTTCCCTAATTTCCTTTGCATAAACAGATCACACGTTAGTCACCTCCCTCCTTCACAAAGCTCAAAGAAGCAGGTACACACAGGGTATACAGAAGGCGCTCCAGACACAGGGCATTTATTTGTTCCGTGATTTTGTTGCCTATTTTCAAGACACCAGTCTTCATTTTTGAAAGGTTTGGCTAAACACTAGAGGCCATGTTTGGCTTGGCAGATTGTGTTTAGTGAATTTAATATTTGATTGTTAATAAACAATTGGGTTTCGTTGCCTTTTTAAAGTGGATTTTAGATTTATAATTGAAAATAAATTGCCAAAATATTGTTGACAACATAAGAAGAATAGTAACATTCACAAAGATACAGCATACATTTTAAATAAATGAACTGGCAACCGTTACGTATATATCAGTAGCGAGGCGTGATCAGTTCGCATGTGTAAGCTGCAGCAATTAACAACTACACTGGGGAGGGTGACATTTTCCTTTTCGTCACTTGGCTGTTGAGAGTTTGTGTGCGCAGCTAGCATAGAAGTAATTTGTAGCTTTCACGTGTTACAGTTTCTTTGTATGTGACAAAAGCTTACAGCAAACCTTCTTATTCGCTAGGTTAATATTTAACGATGAATCTAGTACAAGGTGTCGTTCTAACTATTTGTCTGACAGTATCAATATTCACTCGATCTCGGATAGTTGGGTTGGCTGCTTTTCTCAGTCACCTCATCTCGCAGGTGATGATTATGCATAAATGGGCTTTAGATGGTGTCTATGTCTGGCACTGGTAGCTTAATGTTGTAATGAATATGCTGTTTATAATCTGTCTCTTTGCACTCATAGTTTCGCTTGGATGTCTTAATAATGGTGACAATTGTTATATAAGTGCAAGAAACAGCAGACCAAGTGGTTTGGCCATTTCGCTAGAATGCAGCAAGATCAAATACCATTACAAGCACTACATATCAGAAGATCAGCTACAATGCAAGAGGACTGCCGCGGAAAACATGGATCGACAAAATTAAAGACACTCTACGCCTTCTCGGCATGACAATAGCCAGTAAAAGCCAGCGTACACTGGATTGCAAATTATTCCTCCCCATGAGCTTAACGGCAGAAATAGTTTATGATGAGGATGAATACTTACAACGAATGTAATGAGCATAGCGAGACGTAAGCCAAATGCCTATTTGTAATAAATAGTAATAGTAATGATAAATAGTGAAATGGTGCGTTTTTCATCTCATCATCATCAAATAAAAGGCCTTGCCACCTGGCGTAGGCACTCATGCGTAACCACAGATCTCGGTCTTTGGTGTTCTGGATCAATTCCACTGATATTTCTCCACGCCACTGTCTTAAGCCATCCACTATCTTTTATGGTGACCTGCCTCTGCCTCTTCTACCAGTGATCTTTCCGGTCTTCGCGATATTTTCCAGAGCTAGGTTTCTCGCTACATGACGAAAGAACTTTGTTTGTCTCCTTCTCATTGTTGAATATAATGTTCTACTTGCATCAGCCATTTCCAGGCAATCGTTGTTAGTTATTCTTACAGTCCAAGGTATTCTCCACATTCTTCCCAAGAACCACATCTCAGCTGCTTCCAAACGCTTAATTGTTTCATCTGCAATAGAAAATGTTTGCTGCGAACACAGTAGATACATGATCGCCCTGCCACCGCCACTGGGATATACAAAAACTGCTGTACGGCCCCGGAATATTTAGCACGAAAATAAAAACAAATTCAATACTAGAATGGGAATATTGTGCGTGCGACTTTACGAAAGAATAGGCAGTATTTCATTGAAACAAAATCAATTAAAAATAGAGGTTTTGAGAGGCTGTGAATAAAAACAGTAGGTGGAAAGAGAGATTAAACAGGCAGGCACAGAAGAATAAAAGATACTCTATTTTCTGACAGTTTCTCTTTCCAAAATGTTTAAATCAGTGGTTCTGTTGTATACTTGACTAACTAAACCCAAGTAGAATGTTTTGAGGTTTCGAGTCAGAAAAACAAATACGTGTGCCAGCACGCGCGCACATACTCACATACACACAAAGAGCGAGGGAGAAAGAGAGAGGTGTGAGGTTTTGAACAACGGGTCAACATCATAGCAAGTAATCAATAGGTGCTCAGATCTTCTTCTAAATAAAGTATGTCCAAAGAAGCTCAGCACAGTGCACAGTCTCTGTAGCACCGGCGAGGATCCCGAAATACTTTGGGTATGTTTTTTTTAACTACAAATTTTGCTAGAGTGGCGCCGATATGCAATTTTTTTTTCGATTTCCAACTGCCAATTGATGTTATACGTGCGCAACAATGCACAAGGCGTCCGGATCTCACTACCCAGAGACCAGGGGGAATTACTAGAAGTTCAAGTCCACGTGAAAAAAATCCCAGCCCTTACCGGGGATTGAACCCGGAACCTCTACCACTCGAGGGGGCCACCATGCCTCGAGACCACGCAGCCCCAAGCGAGAGAGACAGAGAGAGAGAGAGAGAGAGAGAGAGAGAGAGAGAGAGAGAGAGAGAGAGAGGGGAGAATGTGGAAACTATAATTAGGAGAACATGTGATGACCTGCACACTATGGTAAATTCCTCTGGAATGCTGTTTTCGGGTTTTGCTTGTATACTCATCTATACTGTACTTTTTTTCGCATTACCATTTTGATTGTAGGCTTCCTTTTTTGTGATTGTAACATTGTCGATTCATGTCATGTGCTGATGAAGGTTTTTCAGCTCACTTGTCATTTGTGATTACGGTGATGGGAAGCTGGTTAGTTCTACTTTTAGTTTGGCCAATAGAATTGGGATATTTGACGGCCGGCTGTTGAAGGCATAGTATCCGTTAGAAAATACACGTCAGAAAAAGAAAGAACAAAAGAGGAATGTCTGTAGTCTGAAGATTTAAGAGCCTGGCTACTGCAGTGGACATCAAGTCTTGAGTTGATCCGTTCAGTCCGAGGCGCGCGTTTCTTCATTTGCTGCGCAAACTGTCGCATATTATTGGAAAAATCTTTGCAATTTTTGGAGATAACTTCTTGTTCTTCTTATCTGCGTTCGGTTTCGTATGCTCAGATCAGACCATTAGATCGTCATGCTGGTTATGCCTAGTGGCACATGAGGCTTCGGAGAGGACTTTCCATGCTTTCCTGTCCTGTGCAATCTTCAATGCAGTTTTCCATGTCAAAGATGCCGCACTCAGGTCACTTTCCATCATTCGTCTCCATGTTTTTTGGCGCCCCTGTTTTCTCTTTCCCTCTGGTGTCCATGTGACAGCTGTTTTGGCAGGTATATCAGGATTTATTCTCATAACGTGGCCAAGCCATTTCTATCTTTTCTTGGTAGACCATTAGATGGGTTGCCTTTATGAACTTGCATGTCAGCAGCAGTTTCTTTATGGTTCCTCATAGCTTGCTTTGGACACTTTGCTCTTGAGGCCAGGTGTCTTTTTGAAGTTGTATGTAGAGTGGGCAAGTCTGCAGAATGAGCAAAGGTGTGTGTGTGGTCCTGTTTGACAGGCACACTGTGCAATCTTTATTTTATGCATGTGGTAGTTGAGCTTGCAGTCTCCTGTTTGTAGACGGAAAATTGTTGTATGTTGCTTTCTGTTGGGTCTGCTGATGGGGTCTTGTGGATGTTTACTGTTAGTTTGTTCTCTCCACGATTCCTTATATATTCCCTTGATAAATTTTCAAATTTTTGGCTATGACAATGCATGGCTGTCTTGTTTCTTCTTTGTTCCATTGTTTGCAAGTCTGTCTGCTAACCCATTTCCTGGTATACCGCAGTGAGCCGGGATCCACCGGAGAACGATTTTTGAACCTGAGGATTCAGGACCGCATAGCCAGTGCTGTAGTCACAGACTGCGCATGTATTTTATTTTTGCTCCCGACAGAACAAAATCCACAATCCTACCGTAGGCTTAAACCTGGGTCACCCACATGAGGCTGCCCGCTACCGATAGAGTTAAAGTATGTTTTTATCCCTGACAGAAATTTATGTTTTTATTGGGAGCCGCGTTAAGGCAGTCGATAGGAGGCTCGCTTTCAAATCCTGCTGCGACTCGCTGCAGCCACGGTCGGTGTTCGAAACCGGTCGGTTCCCGGGGTTCACCCAGCTTCTAGGAAATGGTTACCAGAGTGACACTCTGGGGTAAATGGAGGAACGTCGCTGTAGTTACAGAGTTACGTGCGGATGGCGACATAGGCGGACAGTTTCGTATCAGCTGTCCGTACTGGTGGCAGAGCACTTATGGTCTATAACCGTGTGCAATGACGCTGTTTCACATCTCCCGACTTTACCTTTACCCTTTTACCTTTATGTTTTTTATTACATAAATGCTGTTTCAAATCCAAATCTCACTAAAACCCAGTTGTAATTTTTTTTTTCATCCAGTGGTTCCCAACCCCAACCCAACCCCCACCCCACCCCACCCCCCTTCCTTTTTGCTAGAAAAAAGTGCCGGTACTGACCACAAAGGATGTAAAGAGGGTGCCGCTGAGTACCACCAAGTCAAAATATAATGCCTTAAAAAAAAAAAAAACAGTTGCCGGTACCGCAGATCGTCAGAAAAAGGCCCTGCCCTAACTTACCCTGTCGTTTCAGGGAGTAAACAGTCCCAGTTCACCTGATTGGCTTGACAAAGAAAGCCATCGACGGAGCTGCATTCTAGTATTTACTTTAAGCGGGTAGCTTCAGAGCTTCACGGACAGATACAGAGTATCAGTTAGCACACACACGAGGTGGTTCAGATGTGGGTTTCCAGCCGACACCTCGGCCATAGCCCTCGGCTTACTCTGACAATAGTCCGGAGGGTGTGGAGTTTCGGGTGGCGGTCCAAGCATCCTTGTGGCTCACGGTTGAAGGATTAATACGGCAGATATCAATTAATTTCTGCTACTCGGGGACGTGATGGTAAAGCTATCTCATGCATTTGCCCGAGGTCCGGGGATATACGAGTTCGTGTCTGAGTAACTATGAGGTGTTTGCGGATAGACAGGATGCTCCGGCTGACACAACTTTGAGCAAAGACGGCTTGTCAACGATTGGTGCCTGTCTCTGATTCTTTGTATTGTGTGTCGAAAGAGAAAGAGAGACTTGTGGATATTGTATTGTCTCTTTGTTTCTATATTTTCCACATTTCTCCAAGTTCTAGGGTGTCTGTTTACAATATCAGAAAGAAGATTAGGAGCGTGTGTGTAGCGAGACTAGCTACCTTGCGTGGATTTTATGTTGCGAGCGTTAAAACGGGTATCTAGAACACCTGAACAAATGTTTGAGGCAGCGATTGACGCTTTTCCTAGTTCTTGTATTATCGTAAAATGTATTGCTGTAGTCACATCTTTCCTTGTGTCGATAAGCCGGTGGTTGTGGCGGTAATCGCCAAGCCATTGTACCTGAATGGCAGACCTAAGCACGCAAGATTTGCTATGAAGAAAACAATCCAAGAATGGTATTATGTCAACTGTTAAAAGACACAAATGCAAAATTTGAGGCCAATGTTTTTTAAGCTGTATAGAGACGACGGAGCACTGTGCTTGGCAGGTATCTTTCACCCTGCTTTCTATGTAATTTCGTCTTCTTTTCGAATCCGTGTCTGTGACTTAAAATTAGGAATCCAGTTTCATAATTTCGACATACCTGGTTCAGTTAAGCTAAAGTTGATTTGGCAGTAACTAAAGTTGATTTGGCAGTAAGCTAAAGTTGATTTGGCAGCCGGCTGCTCTGCGCTGAAGTTGATAATGGTATGTGAGCCTGGGCAATATCGTCATCATCAGGTGCCTTGCCGATTTGCGTGAACCATCATACCTCTCCACAATTGACGATCATCAACAGTGTGGATGAAGTCGTGTCCTGACACTAATCCATGCCAGAATAACCCAGTGTTGCCTGCCTTTGCTTTTATTTTCCACAGATCTTCCACTAGAAACAATCATCTATTTTTTTTTTCTTTGCCTTTTTGTTGGCAAATGGGGTGAATTTGGGGGGGGGGCGGGGGGAGAAGAGAACGCTGATTTAACGCATTCAGTTATCATGTTTACAGAATAGACTGGCACGAGCTTTTAAAACTGCATACGTTTTAGAAGTAATCAACAGGAAAATTGGCGTTTCTCTCTCAGATGGTCAGTTTCATCTCAGATTGTCAATTTCCTCTCAGAGTGTCAGTTTCCTCTCAGATGGTCAATTTGCTGCAGTAGCCCTCCGTCAATTAGATGAACACAATAGTTCATTGGCAGCCGCTGTGGTCTAACGACTAGACGCTCGCCTGCAGATCGGAAGGTCGTAGGTTCGTTTCCTGACGGGGCCCGGACTTTCTTCTAAAATGACCTTGGCTCCTAGGTCGACCTATCCTTGAGTGGGTACCAGGTACATTTCTGGAAAGTAAATCGGCCGACTTAATGCTGACCACATCACCCACCAAGTGCCGTTTGGTATATACAATTTAGTTCTAGCCCTATATACCCAATACGCATGAAGACATGTAAAAGGGTCCTTTACTTACTTACTTTTACAGTAGTTCCTTGTGTGAGACATAAGCTATCACAAAAATCACCCGGCGTTGCTGATTTCCACAATAATCTCCACGTTCAAACGACTGGCGTCAATTATTGTATATTCTGTTTGTTAGGGGCACCTACATTATTGTATATTCTGTTTGTTAGGGGCACCTACATTATTGTATATTCTGTTTGTTAGGGGCACCTACATTATTGTATATTCTGTTTGTTAGGGGCACCTACATTATTGTATATTCTGTTTGTTAGGGGCACCTACATTATTGTATATTCTGTTTGTTAGGGGCACCTACATTATTGTATATTCTGTTTGTTAGGGGCACCTACATTATTGTATATTCTGTTTGTTAGGGGCACCTACATTATTGTATATTCTGTTTGTTAAGGGTACCTACATTATTGTATATTCTGTTTGTTAGGGGCACCTACATTATTGTATATTCTGTTTGTTAGGGGCACCTACATTATTGTATATTCTGTTTGTTAGGGGCACCTACATTATTGTATATTCTGTTTGTTAGGGGCACCTACATTATTGTATATTCTGTTTGTTAGGGGCACCTACATTATTGTATATTCTGTTTGTTAGGGGCACCTACATTATTGTATATTCTGTTTGTTAGGAGCACCTACATTATTGTATATTCTGTTTGTTAGGGGCACCTACATTATTGTATATTCTGTTTGTTAGGGGCACCTACATTATTGTATATTCTGTTTGTTAGGAGCACCTACATTATTGTATATTCTGTTTGTTAGGGGCACCTACATTATTGTATATTCTGTTTGTTTAGGGGCACCTACATTATTGTATATTCTGTTTGTTAGGGGCACCTACATTATTGTATATTCTGTTTGTTAGGGGCACCTACATTATTGTATATTCTGTTTGTTAGGGGCACCTACATTATTGTATATTCTGTTTGTTAGGGGCACCTACATTATTGTATATTCTGTTTGTTAGGGGCACCTACATTATTGTATATTCTGTTTGTTAGGGGCACCTACATTATTGTATATTCTGTTTGTTAGGGGCACCTACATTATTGTATATTCTGTTTGTTAGGGGCACCTACATTATTGTATCAGTTGGATGGCTCTGCTCTGAATCAAGTTAGGGAGTTTAAATATCTAGGAAGTAGGATCTCAGAAGATGGTAGAATTGACAGAGAAATAGAAACCAGATGTCAGAAAGCAACTGCACTTATATACCAATTGTCACCATTATTAGGACATACTAACTATGAGTGCAAAGAGACAGATTATTAACATAATATTCATTCCAATATTAAGCTACCAGTGCCAGACATAGACACTATCTAAAGCCCATATACGCAGAATCACCACCTGCGAGATGAGGTGCCTGAGAAAAGCAGCCAACCTAATCCCAAGTTGAAAAGTCTACACATTCACACTTTCAATTTGTAAAAGCTCCAAGAGAACGATGGAGACGGTACTTTAGTGCCTAGATGCTTGCAGATTTAAACGTTACCCTCCACAATTGCAGTTTATAGGATTTGCCTTTCAAGGTTGAGACAGAGGGCAAAGTTTTCCCCTCCATAATTGTAGTCTGTAGGTATATTTTGCTATATCTCGTCTGGTGTGTACTACGTTAATTGATTAAAATGAAGCAAATAAATAAATTCTTCTAACTGAAGTATAACATCCATTACATTCAGAAGTGCCTGCCCGCTTCACAAAGGCAACCGTAAGTTCATGACCATGTCCTTTTGTCTGCATAATTCTGGGCTGAAATATGCCAGGCAATAAATTGTAGAGTCTTGTTGTTCGCGTCTTCTTTGTTCAAATTTAAAAAGGGGGAAACATTGCTTGGCGTTATCTAATTTCTCCAATTATTGACACAGCCTAAAAGTCGGTTTAGAAATTTCCTGCATAGTATACACACCCACACACACACACACACACACACACACACACACACACACACACACACACACACACACACACACACACACACACCACAAATCAGTACTTAAAAAATTCGTCTGCTTGAAACTAAGAGTACACAGAACACTGACCAATTGACGATCTCAGAAATTTCTGCAAACAGAAGCCAATTTCCAACAGTTAAAAGATGTCTTCTGTATTTCCGCTTCCTATTTTTGGCAATGGTTGAACAGGCATCCTTCATCGCTTTGTTGTGTGAGTTTGTCCTATACATCCGGGTAATTCAAGTCTGTTTGTAGCTGTATACACAAAGTTAAACAGCGCCTCCATTTTGCTTATATTGGCGGGAAACATACTCAGATCATCTGACAGGAGGTAACTCTTGCTTATATTGAGCCTAAAAAATAGAGGGATGGTTGCCCACTTGGCAATGTTTGCACATACCGTTTATTCTAGCCGTCTTCGACTGGACAAGATGAAGATGAAGTGGAACAGCTCACCCACGTTACTTCCAGCAAAAACATGCCTTCTTTTCTTCGTTAACTCTTTGGAAAGCGGACAGTTCACCCGGCGTTCATTGGTTTCTTCTTACAAGGTGCACATTTCCTTCATCTGTCACTTTCTTCGTTCTTCTTCTTCTTTTTCTTCTTCTTCTTCTTCTTCTTCTTCTTCTTCTTCTTCTTCTTCTTCTTCTTCTTCTTCTTCTTCTTCTTCTTCTTCTTCTTCTTCTTCTTCTTCTTCTTCTTCTTCTTCTTCTTCTTCTTCTTCTTCTTTTTCTTCTTCTGTTTCTTCTTCTTCTTCTTCTTCTTCTTCTTCTTCTTTTTCTTCTTCTTCTTCTTCTTCTTCTTCTTCTTCTTCTTCTTCTTCTTCTTCTTCTTCTTCTTCTTCTTCTTTCTTCTTCTTCTTCTTCTTCTTCTTCTTCTTCTTCTTCTTCTTCTTCTTCTTCTTCTTCTTCTTCTTCTTCTTCTTCTTCTTCTTCTTCTTCTTCTTCTTCTTCTTCTTCTTCTTCTCTTCTTCTTCTTCTTCTTCTTTCTTCTTTTTTCTTCTTTTCTTCTTCTTCTTCTTCTTCTTCTTCTTCTTCTTCTTCTTCTTCTTCTTCTTCTTCTTCTTCTTCTTCTTCTTCTTCTTCTTCTTTCTTCTTCTTCTTCTTCTTCTTCTTCTTCTTCTTCTTCTTCTTCTTCTTTTTCTTCTTCTGTTTTTTCTTCTTCTTCTTCTTCTTCTTCTTCTTCTTCTTCTTCTTCTTCTTCTTCTTCTTCTTCTTCTTCTTCTTCTTCTTCTTCTTCTTCTTCTTCTTCTTCTTCTTCTTCTTCTGCTTCAGCTTCTGCTTCTTCTTCTTCTTCTTCTTCTTCTTCTTCTTCTTCTTCTTCTTCTTCTTCTTCTTCTTCTTCTTCTTCTTCTTCTTCTTCTTTTTCTTCTTCTTCTCCTCCTCCTCCTTTTCCTCCTCATTTTCCTCCTCCTTCTTCTTCAGCGTTCGCCCTTAAATGGGAGCTTGGCACGTTGTCTTGTGGATTACGACTAGACAGACATATCTGCGTATTCACCCAGCACATCCGATTTCTGCAAAGCCTTAATTTGTGGTCTTCTAAGACATGCTTGTCTGAATTCACCGCGTTGGTACCCCCCCCCCCCCCACCACCCCTCTCCACCCGAAACAATGGTGTCATTATTTCCATACGGGAAGTCATGTTTTTCTGTTATGTTAATTCATTTTAGCTCACTTGCTACTGTAACTCCGTCTGTCCCAAAGTGAAATATTTCAATTATCAAAGTCGAGAGGATCTACTTTACTGCATTAGGTTTAGCTACAAATGGTTTGATCTTTTCATAGAACGGCTAGTCGCTTAACATTAGCTTCGCACATGGCACGAACTCCGTAGCTTCAGTGACAACCCGCAGTGGTCTCTGTTTAGAAAGAAAAATTTGCTTGCAAACGATCTTTATAGCACGGGCTTAAAAACAGGGATGGCTACAGTCAAGCTGATTACCAAGAAATTAATCCCTGTACTATCAGAAGATTAACGAGACCCAATAAGCAAGGGAGCCCTACTCTTATCTGTGTAGTTAAAGTGACTTGCCGTAAATACAAATATATATTACGTTTGAATATGATATTAAACCGACATTATTTTCCTACTCTCTCTCTCTCTCTCTCTCTCTCTCTCTCTCTCTCTCTCTCTCTCTCTCTCCCTCATGTGTCAGTCAGTAATTACATGGCTCTTAATGAAAATATTAAGACTCCGTGCACTGTGAAGAAATTCATTTTGGATGATTTGAAGCCGGTTTCTCTAACGAAGAAACTGCACTCGGGTTGTTTATGTGCGGTAATCAACATTACCGCCGAACCTCCTTTTTGCAAGACCGAAACTTTGTGTGTGTGAATGTGTGTGTGTGTATGTGTGTGTGTGTGTGTGAGTGTGTGTGTGTGTGCTTGGTAGCACAGTGGGGCATCATCGTGTGAACTGACTTTTCACTATGCATGAAAAATGACGCCCCCGGGAACAATGACTTCAAGCAATTCAGTGAAAAGATGTCCCACAAATGCTTGTTATAATAAGTTCCAGGTATACTGTGCCATCTAGTTTATGCTTATGTTTAAACTCAGCTTTGGTTTAAGTGCCAATTTAAAAAAAAAAATGCTTGTTCAATATTATCGACCATTCACATTTTATTCTTGTGTGTGGTTGTTGTAGGGGCTTCAGCTCACTGGTTTGCCCAGTGGCCTATAATGCTGATAAGACGGTCGGTGCGGAAGGTGGGGAAACAAATGTAAAAAAAAAAAAAAAAATTTGACGTTTCAGCCGGAGCCTTTATCGACCAAACCACACAATCAACATCACGATATACACAGCTTGAGCACCAAATAAAACTTACCGTAACTTTCTTGGGACTGGATGAGTTAAAGGGAATACTAGAGAAGAACAAAAAAAAAAAAAAAACGATGTGCTAGCCTGGGGGAATTGATGGAAGACAGCGCGTGTGTGACATAACCAGATGTGCTTCGTTGCTCCTGGATGTTTACAGACGTTTAAAAGCTGTACGACCATCTTGTTCATAAACGTTAGCACATCGCCTAGGACTGCTGGCATCACTGTGCGAGAGGTATTCTCTCTCGTTGGCCTCTCGTGCAGTTCTGGCTTCTGCTAGAGTGTAAACAGTTTACGCTGCCGGTTCTTCCTTGTTTACCATTATTTTCGCTTTCAGTGAAGCTGCAGAACTCCAGATTTCATTAGACGTGTAAGCAACCCCTGGTCCTACACATTAGCCTGCGTGGCCAAAAACGCGCTAAAAGAGGATTTGTTGTACCTGCGAAAGCGGAGATGTACGGGTCTGGTTGTTTACCTCAAGACGTCCAGTACTGTCATCTTCATCAGAGAGATTTGTCTGGGTTCAAGTCTGAAGACAAATTATTGTCTGTCTGTACTCTCACGTTTGTTCCGCTGGCTCAAACACATTTTATAAGAATTAACCGTTTATAGCCGACAAATTCAAGAAGATCAATATTTGGAGCCTACATTTTCAGTCTGTTTGTTGTATGGTGCTAATTTTTTGGGAGCCACTTTTTCATATCATTCGTGGCTGAATGCCAGTTTTTGGGACTAAATTGTTGTATTACTCATCATAGATATCAACATTTACGACTCATTTCACCATTACCTATGTCGAGACGCCAATGTGTCTGACACATTTGAGCAATAAATACGGCTTGATGTTAATATGTGTGACACATTTCACCATTATCAATGTCCTTATGTGAGTATATCTGACATATTTCAGCATTACTCATGTCGTGATGCCAATATGTCTGAGACATCTCAACATTATTCATGTCGTGATGCCAATATGTCTGAGACATCTCAACATTACTCATGCCGTGATGCCAATATGTCTGAGACATCTCAACATTATTCATTTTGTGATGTCAATATGTGAGACATTTCACCAATATTCACGAGACATAACGATATACGTGAGTGGGGCGTTGTTTCTGAGACCCAGTGCTGCAACAAACATGCACTCGATTTGCTTCTTCTTCTTCTTCTTCTTCTTCTTCTTCTTCTTCTTCTTCTTCTTCTTCTTCTTCTTCTTCTTCTTCTTCTTCTTCTTCTTTTCTTCTTCTTCGCGTTCACCAGTTGTAACCTATGCCGGTAAGTTCTGGCTGTTCGCCCACTTCTGAACACTAGTCCTGTCCCAGAACCTGAGTATTGCATGCACATCAGTTTTACAGATCTGACTAATTTGTATGCAGATTGTTGATTCCTTGTTACTCAAGCAGATGCACTGCCACTTCCAGGTACTCTGCCAGCTAGTCGCAACGTACGACGTGATTTTGTCCAGGTAATGGGACTATTATTGTTTCCTCCAAAATGAGGCGTCGGAAACCAAACAGGGAGCCGTTAAATGTTTGACGGACCATCTGGAAATTTCCGCGCACTGTTGCAGCGCATTGGCGTAAGGGCATATGATGTTAGACTCACATCTGAATAGACCAATCGATGATGTGGACAACAACACGCCAGTCGCCTTTACTTCCAGAATATTTCCTCCTTGTTCCTATTTTTAGGCTGTACCGAAACATACAGGTGTCGTTTGGAGACCTAGACCACGGGGCTTGTAGACGAGTATCTAACCAAGGCCTTCTCAAAGGATGGACCAAGTCTGTCTTCCGGTCGGCTGTAAAACATGGGTGAACAAAAAGTGTGTAGTTTTTCGGCATGAAGTGGATCTGCGATTTTTACGTGTGTATTGCAGAATACGAAATCAGACGAATGCTAGGAATAAAGCCAGTCTTACGGGTCATCAAAGAACAACAAATGAAGTGGTTTGGACACCTAACAATAATGCCCTGGTACTATCTGCCAGAGCGAGCCACACTAAAACGTTACAACGGGTATAGAGCGAGTGGAAGACTGGAAAATATGGAGTGATGGCATTAAAACAGCGTTACAGAAATGAACATCAGTCTTAATAGTGCTCTTGACAGAGCTCATCAACGAACGTGACATCTCCCCCCACCCCCCCCCCCCCCCCCCCCCCCCCCCCCCGACACTTCGCTGAGGTACAAGGTGGAAGAGGAGAAGAAGAAGAAGAAGTTACATTGCTTTCTATTTAGATTTATACAGTACATATTGAATATGGCTTTTGTCTAGCCACCTGTCCTTACTCAGTTGGACTGCAGGTCACATCTAACCAGTGTAGCAGTTAACTAGTACCCTATAATAACCTTTCTGGAGTGGCCTGGGCTCTGCATCGTCGGCAACGAGTCAAGTTTGAGATTTGTTTTTAAACTCAGTTTGGTGTGGAAAATCTTTAGACAGCAGGCCTGAGGGGATAAACTAATCGACTGATCGATCATTTAACCTAGGACTATTCAACAAATTTTTTATTCAGGGGCCTAAATTGATAAAATCGGGATCGTTATGGGCAAGTGGCCGGCAACCCTGTTTAGAAATAGCATTAATAAAGTAAAAAAAAAAGACCTTCCCCCACCCACCCCTCGCTTTTCAGGTTTATTGGGTATATAGAGATAGAATAATATTTTATAGACCAGATAGCACTTGGTGGGTGATGGGGTCAGCATCACTTCCCAGGACTGTACCCGATACCCACACAAGGCTGGGTGGAGCTGGGAGCCAAGGTCATATATACGACAAAGTTGTACCCCACCAGGACATCACACAAGCGATAAACACCCGGTGACACAAAGTGCCACCACGCGGATGAGGATCACCCACGGAGAGGTGACAGAAACTCTATGATATAGGGAGAAAAATGGAAATAGCAAGGAAAATGAAACATTATAAAATTGGTATTTTAGGGTTATATCTATGGCTAGGCCATATTTATGGCCTGGCTATATTTAGGGCCCCGGCAAAAGCCAGGATGGGGCTTCAAAATAACAAAAAAATTGCATCGCACGAGGGGACGACTGAATAAGAATGTTGCCCCCGCGCCACTATTTGAAATAGCCCTAGTCTAGCCAGTGCGCTACTGCAGCGTCTAGTTAACTCAAGGACTCACCACAGACAGGCTGAGAATCGCTGATCCAGAAGGACAAGTCCCCAATGCCGATCTTTGCGAGACTGACGAGTTAGAAGCACATTTGGGCAAATTATCCGAGGCCTAATTGTGATGTGTTCCGAGTAGCTTCAGACATGGACACTTCTTGTTTCCCGCGCTTCGGTAATTGGACACTTGATAACTTCAAAAGGTTCTTTAGTGACGGCGGCACCGGAAGGGAAACATAGGCTGATCCTGCTTGTTTCCTGACAGGCTCGCTGCCTGGCTTCCGGCGACAAAACTATACTGTCTGTTCTGGATAATTATACGTGATTCTAAAATCCTTTGTTTGCATTTATGTGTATATCTAGTGACGGCTTGTTTATCCGCTCTGTTGACATAGTGGCGTTAATGATGTATAGATTTATGTAAAGCAGTATATCCACATGGGGGTCCAGGGGCAATATTTCGATAGGGAAAGGGGGGGGGGGGGGGACATTTGAAATATTGTCCATTTAACAAGCATATCGAAAAAGGGCGCCTAATGGGGGTTTCGTTGACACTGATGGGCGTTGGGTCGAAAGGTGGACGCAGATAAAGGAAAAGGGAAGCATCCTGTTTAATAATTTAATAATCGACATCATAAGACACCGGGCATACACAAAGATCAGTGGCTCTCAACATTGTTAATGCCGCGACCCTTAAATACAGTTCCCTAATTATTTTCCCTCATAACGTAATGAATCTGTGTTTTCCGATGCTCTTTGGCAACCCCCGTGAAAGGGTCGTTTGACCCCAAAAAGTGTCGCGACCGGTAGGTTGAGAACCGTTGCCATATATGCTCTGTCTCCCGCAGCAAATGGTTCTTCATATAGATACTGACTGTTCCCGTAGTCCCACTACTTTCACACACTTCGTCGCCTTGCTCTCTAGCGTAGTTGCTAAACCGTACTAAGCGGTGACCGGGTGACGAACTCCTAGTGGTCCGGGTTGACGCCCGTGGGTAGGCAGAAAAGCCCCATTTCTCCCAGATTACCGGTACCTATAATGGAATCAAGGCCGAAGTGTTGAGATATCCATAATACCGAGCCTAAGGGTTGACAACTCATGGCTTCTAGATACTATATATATATATACACACACACACACGCTTCGTCTGCTTTCTGTCATACACCAATCCTTCCCGGATCCACTCATGAGTTCTCTCTCACAGATTATTACACATGCTATGGTATCTAACTTGGTGCCCTCTATCAGTTTTCGTTTATAAATGTTCTTCATAATGCTTTCTTTTTTTTCAGTACGTGTTTTCCTGTAGCTATCGCTTGTACGTATGTGCGTGGGGAAGTGGGGTGGGGGGGGGGCGGTGGTGCGGAAACCGCTCTTCAATTTCCTCCGACTCCTGCATATTCCGGATATTATCTCCACGTAATTTCCGTGTAATGTTGGCCTGCTCATGTCACATTCGTTTGTGTTGAACCTTTCGCAGTACCGATTGGGGATCAAAAACTGTAATGAAAATGAAAATACAAAGTAAAGAAAGAAAAAACGCACCGACCGTATACACCCATTTTCATTCACTCATTATCTTGATGTACTATTATATGCTAAACAAAGTTGGCAGTTTATTTCTCCATTCCGTAATATCGTGTGCAATCACTTCGATATCCAATCGAGCTCCTTTGGTTTCTGTCATAGACAATCACGTTAGAGTTTTTCTTGGACGTCCTCGTTTCCCCAATCCCTCTTTTTTCCCAGCAACCCTCACTAATCGATACTGACAGGACCAGAGCACCTAACCACAAATCCCCCCCCCCCCCCCCCCCATCTCCCAATGGTACGACGGTAAAGAGTGGTGACGTGATGCCTATTTCAGAGTTCTGGTATTTACGTACACCGGAGCCTAGATACCAACCCAACCCGACACAATCAGACCACACTATAAAAAAATGACGAATAGAATCATTGTGAGGCTCCACCAAACATTTCACACACATCTCCATGACACGATTAACTCAGGAAGACAACTTTTAGACCACTATGGTCATACCAGGATTATTTCAACATTTCAGGTCTATTCAAACCCAAAAACTGTTTTCAGTACTTTTCGGCAAAGTAAAATACTCAAAATTTTTAAAGTGTAAACGATGGCGGTCTGACATGGAGGAAAGAAGCATTAAGCCCAGAGACGGCTCAGATACCAGAACTTTAGCCCCGAAAGTGGCGCAAATAAACAAGACTACAAATTTAGACAGAGACTGTTAGCAGCTTCGGCTAGCTAGCAGCAGGTTGAACGTGGTTGAGTTTTTGATTTTTTTCTTGAAAGGAAATGGAATTGGAAACCCTCACTAGCCATTCTCTGTCGTCTTGATAGGGGATGCAATTGTTCATTATTTCAAAGCCTCTCCCCGGTGAGGGGTTGAAAGGTTGAACGGTTGAAAGGGGTTTCTGGTACCTCTCCCCAGGTGATCCTCATCCGCATGGTGGCACTTTGTGTAACGGGTGTTTATCGCTTAGAAGCGGTCCTGGTTGGGTTAAATCTCACTCACTCACTCACTCAACCCACACTAGGTACTAGAGTACCGCTACAAACCATAGTTTTGGTTTAATTAACATTTCTTAGCCAACATAATTGGCACAAAGATACCATACCACATTTATAACCAATACCGCTCGCAGTAGGTCGATGTTTTGTTTTGTTTTTAACAATGGATGGATGGATGTCTGTTTAATAATTATCTGCTTGTCTGTTTTCAGAATGTGTCCTCTATAGCACCACATGCTCTGTCAGTGCTAGTCGTTGCTCAGACTTCTCTCCTATTTCTTCAACTCTCTTAAATTCATCCCATTTTATTTATGTTCGTCATTTTCCATGGTCATTTGTTTTTGAATGCATTTAACTTTGGTTCCGTATCTTTAGTTGTTCTTCAACTTTCACTTTCATATGTTAAGACAGAAATAACTTTAGACGTGAAAGTAGAGAAAATACACTGTCAGGTGTTAAATATATTTCCTTTACATGACGTCACGAGCCAAACGTGGCATCTGTTGCTTGTTTGTGGTTTTACTGGATAATGTTCCTTCGAAGTCAGAGAACAACTGCCTGAGAGGCAGAGAACCAACAGTCTGCTTGCAAATGAGTCGACCTGTGAAACGGATGTGCACGCAACATTTCGTTTCTGGAACAGGACTTGAGTTCAGAAGTTGACGAAAAACCAGAACCTTCCGTCTGAGTTTGAAGCCGGTGAACTCGCACAAAGAAGAAGGAAGACTTAAACGTGGACTTAGACTTCTAGTAATACCCCCGGTCTCTGGATAGTGAGATCGGACGCCCGTGTGCATTGTTGAGCACGTTAAAAATCCCTTAGCAGTTGGGAATCGAAAGAGCAGCCTAACGGCGTTGCCCGGGAAAATTTTACAGTTAAAAATCTTCCCAAGGTATATCAAGATCCTCGTCCGTGCCACAGAGTCTGTGCACTGTGCTGAGCTTCTTCGGACTCTTTTTGAGTTAGAAGAAGAACGGAGCACTTGTGGGTTACTACCCGTGTGCCATGATTTTTATCCATCGTTTAAAACCTAAATGTAAGTCTAGTTTTATTTGCTTTTAGGCTTTCCTCCAAATTATCGAGGCTAAGAAAATAACCTAACAGGGCCTCAGTCAAATGTAAATTGTTGATCCGCTGTTCAAAACCTCAAACCACAAACTATTAGATGTGCCGATGGCTGAAAAAAAGATCCTTTTTACAATCTACTTACTGTAATTATTATCATCAAACGAAGGCTAACAACCTTAGCCATGACTCCCGAGCAAACCTCTCGTTAACCTAAACAACTAACCAACACACTTTCCCTGCAGTTTCTGAAACCGCCAATGGACCGACCCCTGAAAACCTCTCGTGTTTCTTGCACTGCGAGAAGAGCTCCATACCCACAGGGCTGCAAGTGAGCGTCCGTGAACAAACCTATTTATTTCCCGCTCACATTATCTCTCCAGCGTAATTAAACGCTGGTTGGCCCAAGGGGTTGACACGACACCCTGAGCTCAGAAACTGTGGATCATGAAATTGGCTTTATAAGAACAAATTATTGGAAAATATACGTTTTGTGTAGCTATACACTGGCGTAGTTGTGAAAGCAAACAAGTTTGCTTTTGAGTCTTTAGAAGTTGAGAAGAATCTGGTTAATAGATTGTTTAGATTTTTTTTATAGCATATGTATATGAAATTGTAAGATATAAAGATGATAGCTGAGGCAAATAGATAAACAAGAATAATATTGTTAATAGATTGTTTAGATTTCAGATTTCATTGTATTTCTATAACTGTGTTGTAAATACTGTAATCAAAGTTGTGAGATATGAAGGTTTATTTAAAAAAAAATCGAAGTCGAGAGGATCGACTTCATTGTCTCGGGTTTTATCCCAAATGTAGAACAGCCAGGACCAGTTGAGAGCATCGCACAAAGCAAGAACTCCTTAGCTCCTGCGACAAGCCGCATGTATATCTGTAAAAATTGCACTTGTGAGCCGAATGACGCTGCTGTGAAAAAACCTACGACCTTCAGAGTGCAAGCCAAACCGCTTGACCACTTCGCCAGGGAGACAGATAGAGTAGACATGATTGTAGACACGTCTGTTAGTTGCCAGTTGATGTATAGGCAAGTCAGATATTGTGAGAGGCCCTTTGGAAATGGGTGCACAGTGTGGAGGCGCAGATAGATCATTACGGTCTGAGGAGAATGGCGCTGCGAGGAGTTACCAGGGGATCTGGCCTATGCTCAACACTCAGAGGAAGGATGAGACAGATATACAATCAGACTGTTACTGGTACCATCGGAATTGGAAATCTTCGCTTGCTGTTGAAGATGGGGACTGAGCACTTATGTGAGAGTCCCGAGTGCTATGATGTCGATTCCTAATTTAACATTCAGTAACCACAAAGTAGCTGAACGTTTGTCTTTCTTCTTGTTTATAACCCATGCTGTGTGGTGTTGGTAATCGCGACTTTCTACAGCCTCCTGCCTCGTGTGCCAGTCATTAATGCTGATGAGATTATTCGTGCCGTGATGACAAACTGTCCAACATCTTCTTTTCTGCTCTCCAACTACGCATCTTTAAACCAGACAAAGAAGGTGACCCTGCACTAGGCACTACTTGAGATGGGGCTAGCAAAGAACAACACACAAACACACACACACACGCACATAGACACACACACACGCACGCGCGCGCGCACACACACACACACACACATTGAAATGGCAAACAAATTTGACTGACGAAAAAAAAAAAACACACAAAACACGAAAATAACCCACACAATCATTAAAACAAACGTTGCTGAGAAAAGTCAAGTGTGCTGAAATGGACTCCATACCTGAAGGCAAAAGGATTGCACAAGCGAAAGAAAACGGAATGCAGGACTAGACGGCAAGCTCTACAACATGGCAAGACATTGAGGGTGATGCTAGTTATCTTTCCTTTGTTTGTTTGTTATTACTTGGTTTGTTAATTTGCACATATCGGCCTTTCTAGACTATAGTGTTATCGCGTGCTATAAGAAGAGCCCTTTCCATGTGCCACCGGGGCCCTCACGAAAAGCAAAGAATAGCGACACTGCATCCTACCAGGCGACTAAGGGTAAGGTTGGGTTTGAGGATTGGTACCTCATCCCGTAAAAAATATAGCCACAAAAACCAGCCATTCATGGAAAAGTCAAAAAGAGACACATGAAAAATCCAGACAACTAAGAAAAGGCGAGGCTCTTCTAATAGAAGACGTATGATACTGTGCTGAGAATGTCGAAAGGAGTCCGGATCGTCGACGTACCTCCTCTCATCTAGGAAAACCTCGTGAATTAGCACTTGGAATGTTAGAACTTTGCCCGACCTAGGAATCTAGCTAGAAAGTGAAGTTAAAAGTTGAAAAGGACATGGGGAGAGCTGCATGCGATAGCGAAGGATACAACGTCGTGGCATGAGTTGGTTGAGGGCCTATACTCCATTGGGGGCTAAAAAGGCAAAAGAAGAACACATAAGTAGAGACCTGTTAAGGTCAGGGATGAAGTTCTTCCTCTCCATAGCACAAAGTCTGGGCAGTTTGGTGAAGACCATAAGTTGCACTTTGCCTGTACACTCTCACAGACATCTATGTCTTACCCTGTGTATAACAGGCACTGGCATCTGAGTGAGACGGATCTGGTATTTCCGTTAGAATGATGATTCATTTAATTGTTGAAGATTTATAAACAGCTATATTCATACATTTCTAACACCTGACTACACCATAACTATGCTGTATAGTTATACACATAGTTATCTGACGGCGCGTTTTTTATTAGTTTGTAAATAAAATATAATACTCGGGTATGCGAAAAGCAGTCACAAATGTTCTTTACCGTGTCTAGTGGACATGTGGGCGTGAATTGCCTGGGTTTTTGTAATCGTTACAACGCAGTGGTCATTTGTGTCCCCTCCATCGATAAATTTAAGGAATCTTGCTATAGGCCGACTGCAGGCAGGAGAAAGCCAAAGTCATGTTGCCATGCATCTGAACGTGCATCAGAGTACCAGCAGTCGACTTTGATACCGGTTCCAAGCGACTGGTTCAGTTGAAGACCGACATCGCAGTGGACGATAAGCAGAGAATGGCTTTATTCGGCATCGTTACATCAGAGACATCTCTACAACAGCTTCCTCAACAGCGCAGTTATTGCCTCCAGGGCGTCATGTCTGGGCAGGTGACAGTCAACGGAGACGTGTCTGGTTTAGTGGCGATTCTTTCTTTTTGTTGCAGCGTCAACCGTAGGTGAAATAAAGGTTTAGTCTACATTTGTGTTTATGAAGCTCTGTTGCACGGTGATGGATGTGTAATGATGTTGGGAATGATCAGCTACAACGGAAGGAGTCAATTGGTGCACATTGAAGGAAGCTTGAATGCGCAATGTTACGTCAATGAAATTCTTCGACCACATGTCCTTCAATGTTGGGATGCCAACAGATATCTTTTTGAACAGGACAACGCCAGACCCCATTCTTACGGTTGACCACGCAGTTCCTGGCTGCAAATAACATCCAAGCCCTTTTCTGTCCATACCTGTCTGCAGACATGAGTCCGACTGAGCAGTATAGAACGACTTTGCACTGGAACATACACGGTGAAACGAATAAAGGGAGACAAAAGGACATACATGGAGAAGAGAACCAGTAAAGTTACAAAGATGACAATGATACAGGTGACCTGCATGAGACAGCACGGATAGGACAAGCTGATTGGGATTTATTGAAGGACTATGTCACTTTGAAAGGGCAACCGCGGACAAAATTACAACTAACTTCATGTGTCACCCGATCTCGGCGACTCGGAGATTTTGTGGGAGAATTCCGGGAAAGTCTTACAGCAGAGGGTTGTTACGGTGTGAAATAAATACAAACTAAGGGTAAATGTAACGTTGGTCTGACTGACTGACTGACTTTCTGCCCCACCAGGACATCACACAAGCGATAAACACCCGATGACACAAGTGTCACCATGCGGGTGAGGATCACCGGGGAGAGGTCCCAGAAACCGCGTTCAGCCTTGAGGCCATATTTATGGCCTGGCTATATTGCGGCCCCTGGCAAACGCCAGAGTAGGGCTTCAAATAACGAAAAATTTCATCCTAAAAAGGACGAAGTGAGTTACAAAGTTGGTCTCCCCAAGCCCCGCCTTTATACACAATAGCTCACTTCTGATTGGTAGTTTCGGTTACTGGAGTGTTCCACAATGCCGTTGCTATCGCGTACTGTATATTTCAGCACGCCAGCGATTTTAACCCTTCAAAAACATGGAGAAACTGATCCTAACAAAACCCAATAGAGAGTGCTGCAATCTATGTCACAGGTATTCTCTTTATCGGAATGAAAACGTAAATGCAAATCATCACAAAAAGCAAACAATAGAGTGGGACACACCCATAACCTTCAGGAAAGTCGACCAGCCCAACAAACTTGTGCATGAAAAATGACCTACTCTATTTGGAGAGATTAAGGTGAACCTAACCCAACTTACATTAACCCTGACCATAACATCACTAAAATATTGGACTTTCCGGGGAATTCCCTACGAGTCCTAGAGATGGGGTGCACAAAAACAAGAACCCTTAATGTTATACAGCCGCCCAACCCCCCCCCCCCCCCTCTTTCCCCATTTTGTCTTCCCATCTATAACATTGCTCATTTAGTTTCCGGTTGCACTGGTTAGTTGCATATCCTTTACAGGACGTTGCAGAACCAACGTGTGATTTTTCTAGGCAAATTTACGTCCAGTAGTGTACCATTGCATACTGGACGGTCGGCTTTCTTGATACCACTGTCGAAACCAACGCAAGTCGCTGGCCCGCAGCTGGGATCGAACCCAGCTTCCCGGCATTACGAAGCGTTCGCATCGACTTAGCCACAGAGCCGACTGCGATTGCACTAGACTACCTTTTACCATCTGCCTTTTTATAAAAGGCAGTTTTAGTATACCGCATATATTTGTAATACAGAGGTCTTGTCTGTAACCACTGTTTTATTGCGTGTTCGATTAATCAAAATTGCGGCCTTATTTGAAATGTAAACGAAATATAATAGCCATTGTTATAGTGGAAATATTGCTAAAAAGAGACGGGGATCTGAGTGATTTCCTCGTTACTCGAATTTGTCATATAGTTAGCTGGCAAACCGTCTTTCCGCCGTCGGGGATGTTTCGTCGCTGTCAATCAATCAATGTTCTGTACCGCCCCTTCGGGGAGTCTGTTCACGCCTTCCTCAATGGAGAATGTGATAAGACTGATACACAAGTGATTTGAGAAAGAAGTCAACAGGCGCCGTGTTCAATTTTGTCTTTAAGCTGGTACTGGATGAGTTCATCTCCTTTAGGAAAATTAATTGAATCAAACGCTAGAGAAATTGACATTGGCCCCGTATAGTTTCTAAGGTCCCGGTTTGGGGGGTGAGGGTGGGGGGGGGGGGGGTGGTATAGACCCACTGCCTCTATCAAACATGTCGCTAAAGGCGACTTATTAGGGTGCTTGCTGAAATCAGGTGTCTTTTAGTCGAAAGTTGCAGACATCGCAACCCAGCTGTAAAACACCATAAACGTGCCAACCGCCCTTTTATGCACGAACACAGAAAAAGGAGAAGTGTCAAGACTGGCTTTCAAATCCAGCTGTGACTCGTTGCAGCCCACGGCCGGCGTTCGAAACCGAGCGGCTCCCGGTGTTCACCCAGCCTCTAGGAAAATGGGTACCAGAGTTGCCACTCTGGGGTCAATGGAGGAACGTCGCTGTAGCTATGGAGTTTCGTGCGGACGGCGACAGAGGCAGATAGTTTCTTATCAGTTGTCCCTACTGGTTGCAGAGTACTTAACGGTTTATAACCGTGTGTAATGACGCTGGTTCAGATCTCCCGACTTTACCTTTATTTTTTAAGAAGAAGAAGAAGAATAAGAAGAAGAAGAAGAAGAAGAAGAAGAAGAAGAAGAAGAAGAAGAAGAAGAAGAAGAAGAAGAAGAAGAAGAAGAAGAAGAAGAGAAGAAGAAGAAGAAGAAGAAGAAGAAGAAGAAGAAGAAGAAGAAGAAGAAGAAGAAGAAGAAGAAGAAGAAAAAGTTGTTTTGTCTCCACCCTCCCCAACCTCTCTTTCTCTCTCTTTCTCTCTCTCTCTCTATCTTATCTATCTCTCTCTCTCTCTCTTTCTCTCTCTCTCTCTCTCTCTCTCTCTCTCTCTCTCTCTCTCTCTCTCTCTCTCTCTCGTCCTTCTTGCGTTTCATTCTGACAGTTAATGTAGACTGTGCTAATATACTCACATTCATGCCTAATTAGGGTGCAGTGTCTCTAATGTGACTAGATGCTTGTCTGTGGGTCCACCTCTAATGTGACTAGATGCTTGTCTGTGGGTCCACCTCTAATGTGACTAGATGCTTGTCTGTGGGTCCACCTCTAATGTGACTAGATGCTTGTCTGTGGGTCCACCTCTAATGTGACTAGATGCTTGTCTGTGGGTCCACCTCTAATGTGACTAGATGCTTGTCTGTGGGTCCACCTCTAATGTGACTAGATGCTTGTCTGTGGGTCCACCTCTAATGTGACTAGATGCTTGTCTGTGGGTCCACCTCTAATGTGACTAGATGCTTGTCTGTGGGTCCACCTCTAATGTGACTAGATGCTTGTCTGTGGGTCCACCTCTAATGTGACTAGATGCTTGTCTGTGGGTCCACCTCTAATGTGACTAGATGCTTGTCTGTGGGTCCACAAATCTTCGGTTCGAATTAGCGTCTCCCCATGTGGGTTCAAGGGCCCTATTTCTATGAAAACAAGAATAGACTCTCTGCCTACCCAAAAGCATGTCGTAAGAGTCGACTAATTGGGAGCTTCCTTCGAAGTCGGAGTGCATCTGCCCGAGAGGCAAGGAGCCAGCAGTCTGCATACAAATGAGTTAGATATGTGAAACGAATGCACACGCAACACTCAGGTTCTGAAACAGGATTGCAGTCCAAAAATGGATGAACAACCAGAAATTTCCGCCAGAGTTTACAGCTGGAAAAAGAAGAATTAGCGTCTGATTTTATTTATGGTTAAACTTGGCTTGCAGCCTTAAAGACAATAAGGATATTGCGTGGGAAGTAAAGGCTGTCGGCATGATGTTAAACCAGTCACCACTGAATGCTGATTGCTAAAAAAAATTTAGGCCTAGTGTCAAATGCCGCTACCCTAAATGCGTAAAAATGGTCCTTTTCTCCTTACCATTGCTAGGAAGGGGCGGCTTACTTGTAATTTCGAAATTTTCAGTTCCACATCTGCTGCCGTCGATCTGGCACCAGACCCTATTAAGTTGATTTCGACAGAGGTATTGAGAGCTTATAGTTTAGAAAGCAATGACATACTACTGTATGTAAAATTATCTGCTAAAGCCAAAACATACCAAAAATGCTGCGGTAATAGTAGTATGCTAACGTAATAGAGGTATATTTACATCCGGGTCTTTAGAAACTGCCTTCTTTATCCTTAGTAAAAGATGGCGGCCAAAAGGGATTGGTTCTTTCTGGCGGCTGTTCTTTAGCCTTAGTAAATATTGATCAGGCAGCCGCCCTCTTCATCCTTAGTAAATATCGATCAGGCGGCTGATGATGGCACAAGTGATTGGTTTTCATGGAAAGATATAAAGAAAATCGATACTTTTTCTCTCCCGGGGTATTTTCTTCGGGGGAAAGGGCAGGGCCAGCTGTTTGATAAACGGGGCAGGCGGGGCAGGGGACCCGGGGCGATGGGGTGACTAATACAGTTGGTGCGGGATTCTGGGTTTTGTAATAGACAAAATTAGAAGTGGTTTGTTAACGAGGGATATATATGGTACAAAACGAAACAATATAGGGGATATGAAAATAAACATAGGTGGCAGTGACAGCCGGCAGAGTGGCGGGCGGGGGAAAGACATATGGTGCATAAATCGATATGTTGTCTCCATAGCAACTGTTACTTCGTTGTCGGTAGGTGGGTATTTTTAAGCGGAGTGATTTAAGGAAGGCAAATATTTCTTTAGTGTAGTGTTGCTCGGGTCGGAAAATCGATACTTTGCAGGCGCATTATTATCTTCATAGTTGCAGGTGACAGATGGCGTTATATAAAGGGCGACGCCAAGAACAATATTTAGCTGAGCAGCTGGACGGGTGGGGCAGGGGCGACAGGGTGACTGATAGAGTCGGTGCGAGCTTATGGGTTCTGCAATAGACAAAAATTAGGAGTAGTTGGTTAGCGGGGATATATATGTTACAACAATTTAGGGGATATGAAAATAGACATAGGCAGCAGTGACAGCCGGCAGAGGGGGGAGGGGGCGTTTTAGACTTGCGAAAAAGAAACCTAGTAAGGCGGCGTAATGACCGGGGATATATGAGAAAAGGCGGCTCGAGCGCCATCATCATCATCTGTGCCATGGGAGAGAAGGTCAATCGCTCAGGGATGGTTTGAACTGTAGTAAAAACGAGGACATACGACAGAAGGGTGGGTGTCTGGTAATACTGTTGAGGGCCGAAGAGAAGGGGCATTTTTGGCAGACTGTCTGACTTTATAAATAAGTAGGCGAAGGTTCTGATTGGTCAGTAGGATTCAGTGGTAATTCTACTGGAACAGTCGGTTTATGAAAACTCGTCAGTTGGTGTCGCTCAACGGGGTACGCCCGCCCGCCCGTACGCACGCACGCACGCACGCTCGCGGGGTCTTTTTAGGGGATAGATAAAGAAACCTAGGAAGGTGGTTTGATGGTAGGGAGAAAGTGGGGCTTCCTCGTCGCTGTAAACTGTCCTTTTCTAGTAACGTTAAGCAGTTTTAGAATAGTTTTGAAATCGATAAAAGTAGCTGTTTGGAAACATACAAAATCATTACAAGTTATGGACCCGCGGTGGAGGCATCCGTTTACCTCTCTGATAGCCTGACCTACCGGTAGCGGTAAAACTGTTTTTGTGCAGAAGTTTTTAAAACATCTGAACGCTATGGTCGACCCGGTGCCGGAAGAGATTATTTGGTGCTACGGGGAATGGCAACCTCTGTATGACAACATAGAGGGCGTCATCTTTAATGAAGGTCTTCCGAATATGGAACAATGGCAGGGAGATAGGCGACGTCTAGTTGTCATAGACGATTTGTTGTCCGAGACGAACGACAGAATCACTAAACTATTTACTAAAGGCAGTCATCATTGCAACATCAGCGTGATTTATATTGTACAAAACATTTTTGGAAATAATAAAGAACAAAGAACCATCAGTTTGAACGCGCATTACCTAGTAGTTTTCAAAAACCTTTGTGACGGTTCACAGATCACCAATTTGGCCAAACAGATTTATCCCGGCCGCGTTTCCTACGTCCAAGAAAGCTTTAAAGACGCGACGGCTAACCCCCACGGTTATTTGCTGTTCGACCTCCGACAAGACACCCCAGACTAGCTCAGACTACGCAGCGAAATATTCCCCGACGAGAAACGCGTAGTGTACGTAACTAAATAATGTCTGACAAGCTAAAGCGACACGGCGAGATGCTGCGTTTTTTGTGCGGGGCGAAAGCCCACACAGCCAACAACATCATAAAAACCGCGTCACCGGAGCTCGTACAGACACTTTGTGAATGTTGTCACAACGCATTAAAAGGTAATGTCACCCTGACAGCCGACCAGAAGAGACGTTTGTGTCGTTACAAAAACAACCTCAGAGCGCTCACCAAAAAGAAACTTTCAATCAAAAAGCAAAAAGAGATTTTACAACACGGTGGGTTTCTCGGGGCGTTATTAGCGCCAATACTAAGTGTGGTAAAAGGTATCTTGGGTTTCTAACCATGGCCAAGAAAATGATATTAATCGACCCGCGTATGATGGAGTCTGTGTTTCAAAAACAATATGTACCACCCGATACAGTCAATGATAGCCTACGTGATTTGGATACTCATATGCAACATGTCCTGGAAAATTAAGAGCTGTCGTCGCGGGACAAAGCCCGACTATTTCAACATACATTACAACTTTACTTGACTCGTCTGGATCATTACCGACACAAGTCATTGAGTGTAGTGGATATTAAAACTCTCACAGAAACCCTGCCGTCGTTGCCACTACCAGTAACACTAAAAACAGAAAACGAGACAGTGACTCATTCACGGTCGCCGGCTAGAACTGTCAAGATGACAGCTGACACGGAGACACCACCGGTCTCGTCGTATAAACTGAGACAAAGAAACAAAAAGTCTAAAATACCTACACCAAAGTGGGAGCAATGGCCGCGCAACTGAGAAAACTTTACTATGATCCGAAACAACCGGGGGCGTATGGTGGCGCTGTGGCCTTAAAACGACACACAAAAGTGCCAACTAAACAGATCAAAGATTGGCTCAGTCACGAAGATACATATACCTTACATAAACCTACACGGCGGCATTTTAAGAGACGTCCGATTATAACCAGTGGACTCAACCAACAATTCCAAGCTGATCTAATAGATATGAGATCTTTACGAAAAGACAACGACGGTATGGCGTACTTGGTTACTTGTATAGATGTGTTCAGTAAATATGCTTGGGCCATTCCCATAAAAAAGAAAACAGGAAAAGCTTTAGTGGGGGTGTTCAGTGAAATATCTACCGAGCGGCTGCCAATGAAATTGCAAAGTGACAAAGGGTCCGAGTACCTTGATCTGACGTTTTTAAAGTTTCTTAAAGACGAGGGCGTGCATTTTTTCACGACAGAAAACGAAGATGTGAAAGCGGCGGTAGTCAAAAGATTTAACAGCACCTTGAAAGAAAAGATGTGGCGTTATTTCACCAAAACCAACAAACAACGTTATATCGATGTGTTGGGTAGTCTTTTGCGAAATTACAATCATTTATATCACCGCAGCATTCGTATGGCCCCCATAGACGTTAATCGCAGATATCAAGAGCAAGTATGGCGTACTTTGTATTCGAATGTCGACAACCCCAGCATACCTGTGTTTAAAGAAGGTGATCGTGTGAGACTCGCGCAAGCCAGGCAGACATTCAAGAAAGGTTATATGACTTCCTGGACCGAAGAGTTGTTTACCGCCAGCCGCGTCAACAGAACCATCCCGGTAACTTATGTGCTAAAAGACGATTCGGGTGAGGAACTTCGCGGGTCGTTTCATAAGGAAGAAATACAGAAAGTTGGCGACAAAGAAACCTTTAGAATCGAGCAGATTTTACAAGATCGACGTGGTGCCCGTGGTGGTAAATAATATTTAGTCAAGTGGTTTGGTTATCCGACCTCATTCAACAGCTGGATAGGAGACCAACAACTAGAGCGGTACGAAAATTAGTGTTATGGAAGACGTAGATGAAGTGGATGAAGTTACCGTCTTTACAACAGAAACAGAAGCTGACGGTAAACGACCGTGGTTCGGTAAACTACGTCCGCGACCTGAGGTTGTTTTCATCTCTCAGATGGTGATTATATACATCGTCATCAGTGTATCACTATTCAATCTGACGTACGGCTCGGCGAGTGAGGCAGAAGGAAAATTGTGGATCGTGCTTTTGTCTAGTTGTTTGGGTTACCTGTTACCGAATCCGAAAATAGAGACGGTCTTAATGCAAACCATGAGTTTTTACGTGACGCTACCCAGCAACGCCTCACCAAAAATATTTCCCGACAATAAACCGGGTCACTTTTTCGTCAAACTGCCGCACAGCATCGAGTTGAGTTCACAATATGAAATCGGACTGGCAGACATTCAATTTCCCAGCAGTTATTTTAATATTCTAAAGGACGAAATCTGGATCGAGTACACCCCATCCAAAGACAGCAAAAAAGAAACTCAGAAAATTATATTACCGGCCGGTGTCTACAAGTCAGGTGAAGATTTTATCGATGCTTTGAATCTACTGCTTTAAGAAAATGAGGAGGGCGGTGATGCCATATTGCGAATCCATTATACCAAGTACACGAATATGGCCGTCCTGAAACTTTACGAGAAAGGCACTCAGATTGTTATATGCGAATTCTTGAGATCTATTTTAGGCCTGACCAACCTGTGTCTAACCAACACTGACATACCACTAGTCGGTGAGTATGAGGTAGATATTGATATCGACATGAGTAATGTCTACGTCTATTGTGATCTCGTCGCAGCGAGACCTTTGGGTGATGTCATGGTTCCCTTATTGTGTACCGTCCCTATTATGGACAGAGTTTCATCTTCTGTGTTTCGCGTTTTTCTTTTGACACGGTGGAAATACTTTTAACCACTGACACGGGAAAAATTATAACATTCGGTAGTGACGTTACATTTTAGAACTCGGAGACATTTCAATCTAGAATAATGATGAGACACGTGCCCTTACGTCGAAGTCCTGAAATTTATGAAGATTTTTACTGTCAACATGCAGGACTTAGCTTACCGGTATTTATCAGCGGAAGAAGTCAACGTGGACGAGGTCTGGATAGTTTCTTCAGCGGTTTAGGTAGCATGGTTCTTCCTTGGTTAAAGACAGGCGGTAAAGCCCTGCTAAGAGAAGGTGTCGGTACGGGTTTGCAAGTTGCCCAAGATGCTTTAGCCGGTCGGAATGTTGGAGATGCGTTTAGAGAACATGCCAAAGAAGCGGGGAAGATGTTACTTCAAGGAGCTGTTGATCACGTGGCCGGTAACCAATCGGGAAGCGGGATTCGTCGACTCCGCACCGCGCCACCTGGTGAGCCTCTGAGTAAAAGGTTTAAAGCATCACCCCGACCTCGTCATTCTCACAAACGTCAGCTGCCTCAGAGGAAGAAGAAGTACTCGGATATCTTTGATAATATCTCTGATTCATCCTAGTTCGTGTGAATGTCTTCACTCTGGTTTGGATTTGTTCAGCGTACCACCAACACAAACAGCGGTTGAGGAGGGGCAGTTTGTGGAAATACATCCACTGGCGTCGCTAGCCCCTGGAGCTCCTATAGAGTTTGCCATCTCCGGAAACAGTACGGAATACTTGGATCTTTTCAATACTTTTTTACACGTCAGAGCCAAAGTCACTTTAAGCAATGGTGATAGTATACCGCCAGATGCTGCTGTGGCACCCGTCAACTATTACATGCACAGTTTATTTTCTCAAGTCGACGTTTCCCTCAATGATACGCTGATTACACCTAGCGAAAACAGTTATCACTATAGATCGTACCTTGAGGTCACGCTGAATTATGGTAAAGACGCCAAGAAAGGCCCTCTTTCGCCTGCCATGTACCTCAGCGATACCGCGGGTTTTATGGATGACACCCAGGAGCATGGTAATAAAGGCCTAAATATACGGCAACAGCTAGCCAGCAAAAGCCAAGAAATTGATATGACGGGACGCTTACACGTTGACATTTTCGCCCAAGACCGCTATCTCTTATATGGCGCAGATGTCTTCAATCTTTTAGCTCATGATGCACGCTACCTTGATGGTTCGAAAAGCCAAATTAAATCCAGCCATCTCTCTAGCCCATGAGAAAGCCTTAACCAAGATCAATGCCAAATATCCGTTGAAACGAGTGAATCTGAAAACCATTTCTATCACCAAAGGAATGTTGTCTCACACCCAGGACAATCTTGTTCTGAGTCAGACACCTATCTGACTAGTGATTGGACTAATTAACTCTGTAGCCTTTAACGGTTCCTACAAGGCTGACCCGTTTGATTTCCAACACTTCGGATTAACGTTTCTAAACGTGAGTGTCGACAGTCGTAGTGTCTCCAGTAAACCCTTAACACCAGACTATGAAAATAATCGATACGTGAAAGCGTTTTTTGGCACTATGTTGTTTATACCCACCAGGCCCATAGACAACATAGTGCCTGGTGGGTAAAGATGCCGTAACGATATCGAATACAGACATTATAAGAACGGGTACGCTCTCTACGCCTTTAACCTTTCACCTAGTCTGTTGGATGGGGACCAGTTTGAGATGCCTCGCTCTTGGGAGTTGTCTTTAGAATTTAAGTTCGCCACCTTCACATCCGAACCATTACAAGTTATAGTCTACGCTGAACAAGACTCTGTACTCGAAATTTCCAAGACACGACAAGTACTTTTGGACTACGCCTAATATCATGAACACGCAACAGATACGTCAAATACTCTTCGCTGACCACATTGTCCGATGAACACATCTAGTAGATGTATTGGCCCGTGATCAACTACCTATACATTTCAACCGTCACAAGACAGAGGCGTTTGTCATCAATACGGATGGTAGCGACCAGACGGGTTCGCACTGGCTTGGTCTGTACAACTATGGCGTCGGGCGTTTTACCTATTTTGACGCTCTCGGGCTCCCGCCCTTCCACGCCGATATTATTAGATTCATCGAGCGCCACTCGACCAGACCCTTCAGTTACAACCCTCGTACCTTACAAGACTTACAGAGCAGTACTTGTGGACTATACGTTATTTATTTTATTCTGATTAAATGCCGCGGTGGTCGCATGCGCCGAGTTTTACAGCCGTTTTCGTCTTCGTATAGACAATAAATCAACGACCGAGTCGTTTGGCGGCTCGTTTCGCCCTTAATCATCAAAACAAGTCCGGACATGTCGAGTTTAAACCGGTTCTACAAGCTCACTGTGGGTATATAAACAGCCTGAGCAGCAACCATCTTCGCACACAGCTCTCGCTCGCTCGCTCGCTCTACCGCCCGATAAAGCCACGTGTGTCTCTCGTTAGCTTGCTAACTATCCATTCGTAGCCTGATTATCGATAGCTAGATACTGGTCAGACTCGCTTGATATTCGGCTGAGTTTGGCTCGACTACGCTATCGGTTTTCGTCTGCGGGTGGGTTATTAGCGGCCCGGGAGCACATCCTCGTTGAAGAGTCAGTCATACCAGCCTTTTTTTTTTTTTTTTTTGAACGATTGTCTAGAGAACTAAGGAGAAAGCACGCTTGGGTGTCCTTTTCAGGATACTCTAACAAGCCTTGCCGACTCCGAAGGGATCTAGCTTTCGCTTCAGACCGCAATTGCCTATCATGGATTTTTCTATCATGGGAAAACAACAAGCAGCCGCACCTACGCCAAGGAAGAGGATGGCCATACCAACAGCTTCACCAGCAGGCGCCGCTATCGCGGCGCCTCGCACACCTACGCCAACAACTGAAGCCGCCCCCATCATCGCGCCAACAGAAGTCGCCCCAATCGTGGCGCAGGAACCTACCGGCATCCGCCTACGAAGACAGCAGCCAGGAGCCCACAGCAGTGACAATATCATCCAGTGCTCACGCTGTAACAAGGCGTGGCACACAGCTGCAAACTGCCGCAGCAGCCCAGCATGCCGCAACTGCTCCAAGCCGCACGATTTCAAGGAGTGCCCACTAGCCAAGTTGGACCCTGACTTTAAAAAGCCTTACAGTAGCAGACGATGCTCAAACTGTGGAGGGCCCCACAGCGCCAGATACCTGGGCTGCACCTACCTAAAAAAGTGCAAGCAGCAAGCAGCAATACCAAGTAGGGAGAGAAGACCAGAGAAGGTGATTCCAGTCGCAAACAACAACGCGACAACCCAGGAAGTGAGAGCACTCAAAATCGCAGTCCAGAAGCTGACAGCAGACAAAGAGAAGGCCACCGCTGAAAGACTCTAGATGCTGGGACTAATCTCCCAAACACTCGATTAAGTCAAAGCCCAGAAGCGAGACAGAATAGCAGAAGCTGCGCACCACACCAAGCTGCTAGCAGGAGTAAATGAAGCAAACAAAAAACTACAAGGCCTTCTGACACAGCTGAAGACAGAACAGGACCAGGCAGCAGCCTACCGACAAGCCGAAAGAGAAGAAAGAAAGGCAGAGACGGCCTTACTTAACGAAGCCAGAGAGTCCACGTACAGAGAAGTCGCCCTGCTAGTCAAAACAGCAGCAGAAGCAGAAGCTACACGAGAAGCAAAACAAGAACGAGAACTCTTAGTCGCAGAGAAAAACAAGGCACCAGCCGCAAAACCAAAACACCAGCAGGGCTGACAAAAGAACAGAAACAGAAACCGAAGAGGAAGGCACTGCCCAGCCAGATGAAGTAGCCGTGTCTGAAGCTAAAGAGGCGACCCAAGCCGCAGATGAGGCCACTATTCTTGAAGGAGGCAAAGAGGCAGCAGCCGGTAAGGTGGAAAGCGAAGCTGACCTTCTAAAAATGATAGAAGGCTTTAACAAACAGACACACCCGCACAGGATCATGCTCGATAGAAACCGCTACGTTATCTCGTTTGACCACCCAGAGCTGGAGAAAGTTTACTTGCTGCCCGCTGAGGAAAGGAAAGCTTTCTTTGCACAAATTAACGGATTCCATGACCAGGGGGAAGCAGCCCAAAAACAGCTAGCCCAGTCAAGATGGAAACAAAGGAGTCAGGGTACACCAAACCGACGCAACCGCAAGTACTGACAAGCCACCAAAACAAGACGAAGCCAGCAGCCAATTAAAAAACCTCCAAGCCGTTATGACACCCAGTCTCCGTGGAACTAGCCAACCTCACTGACGCGACGAAGCCCAGTCAACCAGATTGACCACTCCCACCCATCCCGTCCCAGGCCACGTGGCACATGTGGCTGTCCTTTTCAGGACAGCCATGTCCACTCCCTAAACCTGCAAGCCGCCCGCCAAGCCCACGCTGCTAACAAGACGCAACCAATGAAAGAAAACTCAGGCGAAAACCATCGCCACAAAAGTAAAAAAATCCAGCTCAGATAGCAAATGACTCGTCCTTGAGAAAACAGGCCATCAGGCAGTTAAAAAAGGACTAAGTTTGGAATTTTTTGTTTCTTTTCATATGATACGATACGAACCATCTTCTTATTACCGACGTTATCCGCTAACCGAAGATGTCTACAGTCCCGACTAGTTGGGTGTATATGACTAGAAGCGACGAGGTGGTGAAACCTTTGGGTGCTGGTTTGAACGCTGTTTCAGTCTCGCTTTATACACGGACACCCACACTCCACTTGAGACGTTTCTTTGGCAAGGCAGATCTCAAATTTCCCAACCAAAACGGGACTTACACTAAGTCGCCTAGAATTTGATCAACTACTTGAGCTAAAGACGGAGATCGTGACAGAGTTTGATCGACTAGAGCTGCTAACCATTCCTTGTTACCCGCCTACACCCAGGATCACAGAACCCTACGCTGACGAGAACAGCCGCATCGACAACACGGACGAATATACACCGGAGCCTGTCATCCGACACATTGAGACTGTCCAGAACAACCGACCTGTTGTCTCTCTAGATGACTCGGTTCCTTGGCCCCTTGCAAAGAGAAGATGTCTACGCCAACTTTTGATTTTATGAATAAAAGAAATATAAAACGCAAAATATTGTTGTACTTGCAATTTGTGTGTGTGTGTGTGTCTTAGTTATAAATATTGTACAGTTGTTATGTATATATCCACCGTATACAGGTGAGCTAGCTATCCACAGCTATCTATTAGGCTCTAGTTTATAAAACTTGATAAATACCCCGGGAGAGACAAAGTATCGATTTCCTTTATATCTTTCCCTGAAAACAAATCACTTGTGTTATCATCAGCCGCCCGATCGATATTTACTAACGATAAAGAGGGCGGCTGCCTGATCAATATTTACTAAGGCTAAAGAACAGCCGCCAGAAAGAACCAATCCCTTTTGGCCGCCATCTTTTAATAAGGATAAAAAAGGCAGTTTCTAAAGACCCGGATGTAAATGATACCTCTATTACGCTAGCCTACTACTGGTAATTCCAATGGCTTAGCATGGTCAAGTGGTGTCCGGTGCGGAAAATTTCTGTTCACCCCAGTAGCATTGCAAGGTCAGGTGGTACCTGGTGCTAAAATTTTCCCCTTCCCCCCCCCCCCCCCACACACACACACATCGCACACCCTTCGCTGTTAGCTGTAACTAAATGAGTTTTTGAAACTAAATTCGTTGCAACAGAAAGTATTTTGCTGTTGCTATAAATCCTAACAATGAAGGCCTAGTGGCGGCGGCAATTATTGCTGCTGGAACCTGTGGATTAGGCGTTGCGAACGCGCTTCATAATGCCCGGGTACCGCTTCATAAAACCGGGGTACCGGGTTTGCTCACAACGGCAGGTGATTTGCAAGCCGCCCACATCGCGTTGGTTTGAGACTGGTATTGAGAGCATTCAGTTGACACGAATGACAAACTACTCAATGTAAATTTGTCTAGAAAACCCACAACAGCCAAGTAATGCTGGTTAGAAACCACAAAATGTGAGCAATCTTCAGCAAGCATTAGGTCTCTGTCTCCAATTAAATCAGAACTTTTGAATAAATAGAGCAGTCAGTTGACACGAATGACAAACTACTCAATGTAAATTTGTCTAGAAAACCCACAACAGCCAAGTAATGCTGGTTAGAAACCACAAAATGTGAGCAACCTTCAGCAAGCATTAGGTCTCTGTCTCCAATTAAATCAGAACTTTTGAATCAGAGTGACTTTCTCCTTTGTCACACTCAAATCCGGGAGCTGAGATGATGTGCGGGCTAGACCAGTGTTGCCACTTTTCTTTGACAAAAAACATCCAAAATGGGGTCTAAAAATATCTTAAAACATCTAAATTTGTGTGGAAACTTCTAGAAAAAATATCCAAATGGAAATAGTCACAAATTGCATAGCAATTGATAAGACTTACCATATAGAATCATGTCCTCATCTTCACTGATGTCTGTCTTATAAGATCCACAGGATAAACTTAGCTTGGATGATGAAGTTGAAGCTTCAAATCCAAAATGACTCTGGTATGCTTTAGCTGTTCCAATTTCTTTTAATACCCAATCAGGGAGCTGATAAGTGGAACAGCCTTTTTTTACTATTATCAGTTCGAATTTTATTGTCAAGATAGCATATAGGATGTCTAATTTCATCCTGTTTCTAGGGTTAGATTTGATAAATTCACTCGAAATGACAAAACCTAGAAAGACATCTACCATCTAAACTTCAAAAACGCCATCTAAATGCAAGGAAAAACATCTAATTCTGGATGTAAAACATCCAAAGTGGCAACACTGGGCTAGACGCTCTGCCTTCCGTCTCGAAGGTCATGGGTTTGAATGTACCTTGACTCATAAATCGAACAGGCTCTGAAGCAGTAAAATGTCCTGAAAATGATCAATTTTGTCATGCTACATAACAAGGTGGCCTGGAGAGAACTGTGATAGAGGTAGAGTTTATGGAAAGCGAGGCAGAAGCAGACATTCGCGAAGGTGGAATGCTGACATTAAAGGTGCATTAGCCGAATAACAGGCTGCAGAAAAAGAAACTTTTAGATGTACCGTGAAGAGAGCGACGTTATGTTAAGGGGATTTCTCTGTGAATTCGAATGTCAATTGCAAGTCCTTTATGGCTCATAGCTTCCCCTGAACACCTGGCTCTTGATTCCCCATAGCTTCCTCTGCTCACTTGGCTCTTGATTCCTCATAGCTTCCCCTTGCACACTTGGCACTTAATGCCTCATAGCTTTCCCTGCAAACTTGGCACTTAATGCTTCATAGCTTCCCATGCACACTTGGCACTTAATTCCTCATAACTTCCCTTGCACACTTGGCTCTTGATTTCCCATAGCTTCCCTTGCTCACTTGGCTCTTGATTCCTCATAGCTTCCCCTTGCACACTTGGCACTTAATGCTTCATAGCTTCCTATGCAAACTTGGCACTTAACTCCTCAGAGCTTCCCATGCACATTTGGCACTTGATGCTTCATAGCTTCCCAAGCACACTTGGCTCTTGATTCCCCATAGCTTCCCTGCTCACTTGGCTCTTGGTTCCTCATAGCTTTCCCTACACGCGTTGCTCTTGGTTCCTCGTAGCTTTCCCTGCACACCTGGCTCTTGATTCCTCATAAAATCTCCTTTATTTTGGTTCTCAATGACAGGTTTATTTTCATAGGTGTAAATATAGTGGACAGGCCTGCTTGTCCCGTCTACCATTCACAGAGTGGGGGCTGCACATACTTTTTTTTTCTATGCATGTGGTAGTTGAGCCTGAGGTGTCCTGTTCTTAGACAGAAGATTATTGAATATTGTTTTCTGTTGATTATGCTGATGAGGTCTTGTGATGGTTAAAAAAAAATTTTGAACTCTTGCATACAGCAGAAATATAATCTAGAATCACACTGGCATCTAGTGCCTTTAACAAAGTCAAAGACACTCAGAAAACTCACGAAACTCAAGATCTTCAACTATTAAGTAATTCCAGTGCTAACGTGTGGCTGCAAGAGTTGGAAATCAACGGTAGCTCCAGATACAAAATTAGACAGTTTTTGAGATCAACTGTCTTGGAAGAATGCTAAATCTCCATTGGACAGCTTTTAGATCCAATGCGCAAATAAGACAAGAGACCAAGCAAGATAATGTATCCAGTTTTATAAGAAAGCGCTGCTGGATCTACCTCGGCCATGCACTCGGAATGGATAAGACAAGACTCCCACATCAAGCCCTCGTGTGGACACCGGAAGAAAAAAGGAAACATGGAAGGCCTAGAAAGACTTTACGCAGAACCATCACCAGGGAAGGCTCAGCCATGGCCCTAACAAACATTCAAGACCTAAAACAGGTGGTGACGAACCGTCAGATACGGAGAGCGATGACTTCTGCCGCATGCGTTGCCCTAGGCTCAAGAGGAAAGACTAACTAACTATACACCGAAAGTATTGGACCCTTTTAAAGCAAAAGCAAAGGAAACTAGACTCACATTGCTGTTAACCTAGAGGTACTCGTGTGTGTTGAGAAATGAGCATGCATATAGACTGGCTGGCTCTGCACCACTTGGTGGTGAATTGATGTGTGACAAGTTAGATATTGTGAGGGCCCTTTGGGAGCTAGTAAACAGTGCGGAGGCACAGAAGAGCATTACGGTCTAAGAAGAATGGCACAGCGAGGAGTTGCCATGGGGATCTGGCCGACGCTCAGTACTAAGGGGAAGGATGAGACGGATATACAATCAGACGGTTACTGGTACAATCGAAATTGAAACTCTTCGTTTCCTACTGAAGATATGGACTGAGCACTTTGGGAGTGTCCCGAGTGCTGTGATGTCAATTCTTAATTCAACATTCAACATAGCGGTACCCGATGAACAATGTGGCCGCCTTTACTCATTACCTGGTAACTACATTAAACTGGGTGAGTTAGTTGTACAGTTCTGTTCTATCGCGTCCACTGATATCCCATGTACACACGTAAATAAGCTAGTATGTATGTACTCCACCAATTGATTAATTGGTCTCGCCAGCAACCCGCCATCAGCTCAGTGTCAGAACTAAGCTCTCTGGTTTCAACCATGCAAAAACGGAGGTCGTCAGTTTCCCACGAGCTCCTCCTGGCATCAAAGAGAACAACATCACGTGACGAAGACTTGAAGGGGTGCCAAATAATGGCCACCAAATTGCTGGAGACAATAGCGAGTTTCCGCAATTACCACCAAATTGACGCTGGAAATGTCGAGGGTGTCGTCCGCTCGCAATTGTGTTTTGATGAGAAACATAGACATTGAGGTTTGCAGTCAAACGGCCATTATTTACCCACGCCACGGCATTGGGATTACCGAGTTTGAAGTTCAGCTGGCAAATTAACACTGCGATTATTTTGACTACAAAGCCAATTTGTAATTTCTGGAGGACAATTTTCCTTCATATATGAAGTGCCTTCAAGTCAAAAAGTTTGGGCACTTGGCATTTTGCTGGGGGAATTTGGAATCCGTATTTGTTTGCTGCCATGACACCGATATTAATGTCAGATGGGGAGGTTTCTGTTGTTGATTGGAGGGCACTTGTGGAGGTCACGATTCTATGTGTTCCCACAATGTCACTGGAAATGTGTTCATATTGAAGGTCAGAGTGAATCAAAGGCTGGCCGCTGCAATTTTTGCGTTTTGACTCTTTGAAACAACTGATGGCGATGGTAGATATTCACGCTATGTACAGCCTCTGATGTTTCATGAGGTCTACTACACTGATTATATTATTCTTTTTCAGCAGAGAACTGTTTCGCCTGCTAGTTTACGTAGATATTTCGAGACATATTTGTCTCGATGCATTGCGTCTGCCTCGAGTGCTAGAAGTTCCGGGTTCAATCCCGGTAAGGGCTGTGATTTTTTCACTTAGACTTGGACTTCTAGTAATTTCTCCAGGTCTCTGGGTAGTGAGATCTGACGCCCGTGTGCATTGTTGTACACGTAAAAAAAAATTCCTTGGCAGTTGGAAATCGAAAAGAGTAGCCAAACGGCACTGCTCAGGCAAAAATGTGTAGCTAAAAATCTACCCAAAGTATTTCAAGATCCTTGCTGGTGCTATAGAGCCTGTGCACTGTGCTGAGCTTCTTCCGACTTGAGTTAGAAAAAGAATGGGTTACTACCCGTGTGCCATTATATTAATCCGTTGTTCAAACCTTCAAACATTCAAACATATATATCCCGCTCATTTTTAGGATCTTTATTATTGGCTGTTATAAGTGACTGTTGTCAAGGACGGAGGAACAAAAGGTCCGATAATTATGCCAAAAGTTACACTTTTCTGCATTTGTTGATCTGTTTCAAGTAATTTTTTTTTTATAATTTTTTTTTTTTTTTTCTGCGGATACCTTGGACAGATAGGTTGACTAACAACCACTGTCTGGAAATGAGGACCACTAGGACATTACACTGAGCGATAAACATCTGGTGTCACAAAGTGTCACTATTCGGATGAGGTCCCCGAAACCCCGTTCAACCGTTAGGTTAAGTTAGGGTCCCCGGCAATAACCAGGGTGGGGAATCAAAATAACGAGAAATTCGTCCTACAAAGGGGACGAAGTGTGAGCAAATATATAGCAATGACTAAAGATACGACAGCGGTGGAGTCACAAATAAAGTAGAGGACGGAAATTAAAATATCGTTTTTTTAGTTAGACCCCTATTTTCACTAGGCCTACAAATAGGGCAGCAATGGAAATCAAGATAAGGTAGAGGACGGGAGAATAAGACTTTTTTTCACTATCCGGGCGAAGCCGGACAATTTATTCTAGTACAATTATAAGAAAAATTCAATTAGTGTTCTTCGGTGGTATGATGAGAAGAGAGGCATAGGAGAACATTGTGCTGACTGGAGCGATCAACGGTAGAAGGAGAGGCAGAGGCAGACCAAGAGAGGTAGCAGAATAGCCTTGAAGTAGTCAGGTGAAACTCACAGCCTTCGCTTATCTGAATGTTGACAATAATTTTTTTCATGCTTTCATGTGTATTTGGAAGATAGGGATAATAGACGTATATATTATAGACCAATCTCTGAGTGATGTAGTCAACATTACACTGGCCACTTTTACTTCCTAGGACTTTACCTAGAAACCATTTAAGGCTGAGTCGACCTGGGAATCATGGCTTTGTTTGAAAGTTAAAAAAAAAGTAAAGATTCCTTTTCCGTGCCTTTAGGCGTATAGGGCATATAGGGCTAGACCTATATTTGTATAGACCAATCTGCACAAGATGGGTGATGAGGTCTCTTTACTTTCAGGGACTACACCCGGTGCTCACTATACGCTGGATCGACCTGGCAGTCAAAGTCAATTTTGAAACAAGTCCGGCTCCGCTAGGGAGCGAACCCACGACCTTCCGATCCGCACGCGAGCGTCTAGCCGCTACACCACGACGGCTCATCCGTAAACAAGTAAAGAAGAAGAAGAAATGCCACTGGAAACTGCCAAACGTATGTTTAACTGCGACTGCCACTGTTGGTGTGTATCTAGCAGGTGTCAAATTGCTAGCACGGCCACACGGCTGTGACCTTACAGCATTAACCCACGCGCAATTGTCAATTTCACGGCTTGTCAACATTCGGCAACATTGCACCGAAAAACTTTGGGGGCGGCCTTGTTGCAGTGACTAGCATAGTTAGTTAGTTTGCTAGCTAGTTTGCTAGTTAGCTGGATAATTAGTTGCTTAGTTAGTAGTTAGCTAGTAGTTTGTTAATTAGTTGATAATAATTTGTTATTTAGTTAGTAGTTAGTTAGCTGGTTAAATTACTAATTAGTTAGTTACCCAGTGCGTTAAATGTCTAGTTGACCAATTAGTTAATTAGCTAGCCATCTAGTTCGTTAGTTAGTTGGATATTTAGTTAGCTGCTTATGTAGCTAGATACTAAACACAAGGGTTAAATGTCTAGTTGACCAATTAGTTAATCAGCTAGCCATCTAGTGTGTTAGTTAGTTGGATAGTTAGTTAGTTAGTTAGCTAGCTAGTTAGCTGATTATGTAGCTAGATAGTAAACGCAAAGGGAAAATGGCTAGTTTGCCAATTAGGTGATCATTTTTAGCTAGCTATTAGACTAGTGAGTTAATTAGTTAGCTGACTGGTTAGTTAGTAAGTCCACACCTTAGCCGTATAGTTAGTTAGTTAGTTAGTTAGTTAGTTAGCTAGTTAGTTAGTTAGTTAGTTAGTTAGTTAGTTAGTTAGTTAGTTAGTTAGTTAGTTAGTTAGTTAGTTAGTTAGTTAGTTGTTAGTTAGTTAGTTAGTTAGTTAGTTAGTTAGTTAGTTAGTTAGTTAGTTAGTCCACAAGTTAGTCCGCTAGCTTAGTTAGTTAGTTAGTTAGTTAGTTAGTTAGTTAGTTAGTTAGTTAGTTAGTTAGTTAGTTAGTTAGTTAGTTAGTTAGTTAGTTAGTTAGTTAGTTAGTTAGTTAGTTAGTTAGTTAGTTAGTTAGTTAGTTAGTTAGTTAGTTAGTTAGTTAGTTAGTTTCATTCCTAGAAAGAAAATGCCTGTGATATAGTTTGCAGTATTCTCTAGAAGGGCTATGTTTGGAACAGTTTCTCCATGTTTTTGGAGTGTTAAAAGCGGACGTGCCGAAATATACAACACGCGACATCAACAGCAATGCGGAACACCCCCGTAAAATTGTACCAAGGTGACAGGTTCAGGAACTCTTAATCAGAAGTGAGCTAGTGTGGATATGGGTGGGGCGTGGGGAGACCAACGTTACTTTTACCATATATATATTTTAATTACGTAGATAATGAGATAATTATAAGAACTCCAGCGCAGGAGCGTGCACAACAGGAGTTTACCCATCATCGGCAAAAGGGTCCCTGGTCGACAATTGTTTCTGCTAATTTTCCTCCTAGACAACTTCAGGAGGTTGGCCGACCTTGGTCATGACTCCCAGGCCTCGGACATCTCCTGCTGAGGACGTTTGGACCAGAGGAAATGGTGGCTTTGCAACAGGTATTGTGAGGTTTGGTATTATATGTTGTCGCGGCGGTGGCAAATTAGCCGCCTACCTTCACGACCAGACTGGCAAGACGTTAGATGATAATTTGAACAAGTGACCAAAAGAAAAAATAAACAGAAGGGGGAACAAGTGACCAAAAGGCTCTTCGGCAAAAGTGCTACCACTCGCTGCCGGACTCCTTCGTGCGCCATCATTGTATTTCGGCAGGGACCACTCACTGTAAACCACACATTTAAAAACTGCGAATTTCATTTGGAATGCTTTTCGGCTGTGCCAAGTGTGATTTGTGTTAGGCAGACTGAGATCAAGCGACGAGCAGCCTGTTTCTAGAGAACTGGCGGTGCCTCATGCCATTAATTAGCTGTGCAACTACTGATCTGTTGTAACTGCTACTTCCTTTGACGACGAACTGCATTTTTTTGTGTGCAGGACTTAATGCATTTATAGCGTGTGAATGATACTGATTTACTTAAACTGAGGTCTGTGTAATTTTTTTTTCACAACGTGATTTTCGTTGTATGTATTTATGTAAGTTGTACCCCACTACTACATCACACAAGCGATGAACACCTGGTGACACAAAGGGTCACCATGCGGATGAGGATCACGTGTGGAGAGGTCCCGGAAACTCCGTTCAGCCGTTAGGCCACATTTCAGGCCCGGCTATATTTAGGGCCCCGTGGAAAGCCAGGGTGGGGTTTCAAATAACGAAAATGTGCATCTCACACGGGGACGACTGATGTGTCAATATTTTTGTTGGCAGGAAACTATGGCGTGACCCGTTGACTGCGGTTAACTTACGGACAAATCATTGTTTCATTGATAAGGTGGGGGAAACACACACACACAGGAAGGAACCATACTTTGATTTCTTATTACGGGTAAGAAACGATATTTTAGAATTGGGCTGCAACTGGCGACTTCAGTATCTCCCTTAGTACCAAGGAACTCATCACGCTTTTATTTATATCCCTGTAATAACTCCCTCTCCCTCTTACTAATAACTCCCTCTCTTACTCTCATTTCCTGACTCATTTATTCTCTTGTTCACTCATTCATTCCATGAGCAGGATGAGAAACAATGCCTTGAACACACGATGACCGACACGTTTTCTTAGCTCTGTCAAGTCTGCAAGAATTATATCAGAAAAGCCATGATATCCCATGATCTCCTCAAAGCGCCGCAGGATTGCCTCCAGATCTGAGAAAGTAGTCAACCTTGTACTCGCTCTCCTGCTCCCCAAAAGCGGTGTCGCTGGCGTGACGTTTGTGGCACTCAGAGACATGCTGCAAGACTGACCCGTCCAGTGCAAATGGATCTCGCATATTGTCCTCTAGCGTTGATTTGACCTCGGACATGGCCTCAGAGGGTTAAATATTCTTTGGTTCACTGTGTTTCCAGCTGGTGATTTTTCAGTTGAATTGGTTGAAAATTGTCGGTTCTAGAACGGAAATAATGAGTATAAATTGTATTTCCTGTTAAAGTTCAAGTTATTGACAATGCCTCTACGCTTGAAGTTTTGAACAACGGATCAACATCATGCCACACGGGTAGTAACCCATAAGTGCTGAGTTCTTCTTCTAACTCAAGTCTGAGTCCGAAGAAGCTCAGCACAGTGCACAAACTTTGTAGCACCGGCGAAGATCCTGAAATACTTTGGGTAGATTTTTTAAACCAAATTTTTGCCCGGGCAGCGTCATTCATCAGTTCTCGTTATGCCTAGTGGCACATGAGGCTTCAGAGAGGACTTTCCATGCTTTCCTGTCCTGCGCAATCGTCAGTGCAGTTTTCCAAGTCGAAGATGCCGCACTCAGGTCACTTTCCATAGTTCGTCTCCGTTTTTTATTTTTTTTTTTGGGCCACCCTGTTTTCTCTTTCCCTCTGCTGCCGAAGGATTTTTTACGTGCTCAACAATGCACACGGGGGTCCGATCTCACTACCCAGAGACCAGCGGGAATTACTAGAAGACTCAGTGGAAAAATCCCAGCCCTTACCGGGGATTGAAGTACTCGAGGCGGAGATTATGCCTCGAGACTACGTAACCCCTCTTTCTAGGTATGCTGATCCAGTAATCCCAATTTGCAATAATCATCGCTGAAGATATGGACTTTTTTTTTTTTTTTAGACCCGTTCCCGAACCTGAGTGATATGTGAACATCCGTTTTACAGATATGATTTACATATGTGTGCAGATTGTTGGTTACTTGCCTCTCAGACAGATGCACTCGGACTTCGAACGAAATCCCCAATTAGTCTACTCTTACGACATGCTTATTGGGGAGGCAGTGGGTCTATTCTTGTTTTCCCCACAATAGGTCACCGGAACCCAAACGGGGATGGGGAGATGACGGCGACCCTCTCGTCTTTAAGACTGTTAGCCTTACCGTGAGCCGCCTTAGCAGTTAACACTGTAGTTCAACGCTTAGTGTGCGATACAGTGGCTTAGATGTTAGTGAATGCGTCTAACAATTCCATAGTCATCCAGTACTGGGGTTTGCTTTCTATCGTGGGCGGCTTGTTCAAGATAAAAAATAAAAACCTTTTGGATAATAGCGCCAGTTTGGCAGAGAGTAAAAAATTGGGACCTTTCCTTTCTTTATTTGTATTCTTTATCTCCTACTCCTCTTTCACCATCTCCTTCTTCTTGTTTTTCTTGTTCTTTGTCTTGTTTTTCTTCTTTGTCTTCTTCTTCTTCTTCTTCTTCTTCTTCTTCTTCTTTTTCTTCTTCTTCTTCTTCTTCTTCTTCTTTTCTTCTTCTTCTTCTTCTTCTTCTTCTTCTTCTTCTTCTTCTTCTTCTTCTTCTTCTTCTTCTTCTTCTTCTTCTTCTTCTTCTTCTTCTTCTTCTTCTTCTTCTTCTTCTTCTTCTTCTTCTTCTTCTTCTTCTTCTTCTTCTTCTTCTTCTTCTTCTTCTTCTTCTTCATCATCATCTTCCTCTTTTTCTTCTGGTTCAGTCTTTTTCTCTCTTTCAGCATCATTTTTTGAAGAGACATTGGGTTCGAGCCTTGGTATGTGCTACGTAGAGGCTAGTAGTTACCGCCTCGGATGTTTAATATATCCATCACTAGTATGGGCCACCCTATCTCTCCTTCTGTTGCGTCTGAGCGACACAGCTGGCCTTTGTGCACTATCTGATGATAGCTAACCTTCCCCAGGCGGTATGCTGGGAAACGAGCATACAGATAGACTCGCCACTTCTACGTCACTTGGGGAGGAGCTGATGTGTGACAAGCTAGATGACATGAGGGCCCTTTGAGAGCGAATGAACAGTGCGGAGGCACAAATAGATCATTACGGTCTGAGGAGAATGGCGATGCAGGGGATTTGGCCGACGCTCAACACTCAAAGGAAAGGCGAGACGGATATATAATCAGAGAGTTACTGATATCCCAATTGGAACTCGTTGATTGCTGCTGAAGATGGGGACGGAGAGATTATGGGTGTGTCCTAAGTGTTGGGATGTCGATTCTCAATTCAACGCAACATTCAACGTACCTTATGGAGACGGGAAAGGGATTCAATGGGATACCTCGGACTTGTCTGAGGTGACATCCGAGCTGCGATTCTTTGAGTTGCAGAGGTGTTGAACATTCAAGCAGCAAGGAAAAACGGGTGTGGAAAAGGGTGGAAGAGGGAAGCGTCATTGAGATACCTTTCTTTGCTAAAGCGATATTAACTAATCATTCTCTCCTTGAAACAACGTTTACCAAGAATGTGTATTTCCAGTCATCTCTGAAATTGCCAAACTATGTATACGCCCCTGACAGCAGCAACACAGTCCCGCACAAAGAACAAGTGCGGCTGATACTTATCAAAACAGCAATTAATTTGAAGCGGTGCAGCATAAATAATTGCTGTTCACAAAAGCCACACATTTACCGAGATTCCTGCAACCTTAACACCCAACTCAAGCTGGACTGCGTCTCACTGGTAAACATAGCCGGGTTTGTTTCTGCTAGCCATCGATATCTAATTGCTGCTTACGGGATGCCTTTCAGCAAGACTTAAACATGGCACCTGCACCGAGTTAGTGCTGCTGGCTTTGTGTACTAGCAGCGCCCGGAACTACATTTGTCACAGGTAAATTCTGACGGCACAACTTGACTTGTGTATCTTCCTAGATGAAAACATAAAACACACTGTGTGACCGTTGGCTGGGAATTCCCCTCCTGACCTCAATTTGCGGTTGGATAAAAAGTGCAACTTTAGCATATTGTCCGTGTATAAATACAGGTAAGACGTTGATGACATATCCACACCCAAACAAGAATTTTGGGGGAATCCCAGGAGGCTATATTCACTAGAATGTTGTGTTTATTGTTAAGCTTCTGGTAGTCCAGCTGACTTTCCAAGGCTGTACCCTGTGTTTCTCCATCAACTCACTGATGAGGTCGAGCCATCCTTTAAAAAATATTCAGAAAAAATTCACATATAGCATTAAAACAACCAATATAATTGTCGTATGGCAGTTTTGTCGCGCACCTTTACTTATGGATTATTTTCACAAATTCACCAGGTGCTCTGAGACAGGGGTGTTTTGAATGGTGGCTCTCGTTCGTCTAGAGGCCTAACCCTCGGTTCAAACTTCCCATTCAACCTGTCTCAGGAATGAGGTGACTCGAGCTCTGACTCCACAGGGTTACTATGAACTCTTGGGTACCTCTCGGCCAGACATCCCCATTACTAAATTTGCCCCCAGACTGGTAAACGACGTAACACAGTCAAATATATAGACAACAGTGAATATGACAAGACATGAATACCTTTCTGACTACAACAATTGATTCACTAACCCCAAACCTTTCGAAGAACAGAAAGTCTTATGAACTAAAACTTCAATGTATTCAATACTTCATAACGAGAAAGATTAAAAGTAGCACGAAGAACTAGAATGATTGTTCAAATCTCTGAAGAATAAAGGATAGAGAAAAAGTCTTTCTACAGAGCTACATCCATTTCCGGTGTCATCATCGCATGGAGGTCTGAGACAGATTATAAAGGCACATCTGGAATCAAGCCGCTACATGATGCTACTCTGACTTATCTGGTTGGATCCTGCAGCTCCTCAGGGTGCCGGAAGGTGGAATTCTGCAACGTCTCACTTCTCAGAATGTCTCCGCAAGATTGATAATACCTCTGGGATTGATTAAAGGACAATCAACTCCCCAGAGACTGGTGGATGTAGACTTCACATACAGTCAAACATATTCGGTAATGGCTGATCAATGCACGTCGGCTGCTTCCCTGGTGTTGGTTGGTGGAAGAGCACGACTACGTCACGGATGCTGGTTGGATCTTCCAAAATCCTGAAATTAACAAGGCAACACACATGAGCGAACCGTACCCAATGTACCCCGTTAATCACTCTTCTCACGCTCTCCACATGCTCAGACATAATTGAGGCTAGTCCAAACCATGAAGGTTGACTTCCTATATCTTGGAACCCGTGCAGTTTCCCAGAGTGAGCACTAGAGTCGTACATACGTTTCCATTAACTCGAATAGTTTCTGAATCCAGTCCTATGGCGAAAGCCAGACAGATCTCCATCATTCCCCATCCCTCTAAATATACCCTTTTCACTAGTTGGAAAGATAAGGTATAGGAGATGAAGACAAAACCAAGATAGAAGGAAATATGCTCCGAAAGCATTCCTAGAGTGAGCTTGTTGTTGTTACAGTAGCTCCTAGCAACAGCGGATATGACGTCATGCCTGACCCGAAGCTTCTTGTCTTTTCCAACGGTCCAGCGACTCAACAAGTTCAGAGACCGAATAAAAGATAAAAACTGATCATACAAAGTTAAAAAAACCATAAATACACTCCAGATAGGTGGACTGATTGATCCGAAGAGGTTTAGAAAGCCGGCTCGAAGAATTCGCAGAGAAATTTCAGCCGAAAGTGCATTCCAACCAGGATCGCTATCTGTCGTCTTTCATCGCAGGCGATCGTAGACAAACAGATTCGCATTTTCAATCTGCTGACCTTTCTTACACACACATACAGGCACTGAGCACAAATATTCAGTTAAATCTTTTTAGGTAAACTCACCCATGACAAATGGATAAAGAAAATAAAGAAGCTTGTCTTTTTTTAACGGTCAAGTGGCTACAAAAAATGCAACACATTCGCTCACTTGAACGGACTGCAAAGAAGTGACGTACAAAATTATAGTTCCTATCTACGGCAGTTGGTGTGAGAATATGGCTCAAGTATATTGTGAAGCGGTCAGACAATTAATCTTAAATAGGCGTAGAAAATGTGTCCTAACATGTAAATTTTGAAGTATTTTTCCCCATAAAAGTATAAACAAGGCAATATGGGAATCACCAGACCATAAGACAACTAATCAAATTGACCACATATGTATTAACAAAAAGTTTAGATCATCCCTTTACGATGTTAGGGCTTTCAGAGGTGCCGATGTATTTACTGACCATTTCCTGGTGGTAAGTAAAATCAAGTTGAAACTAAAAAGATATATAACATCTTATAATCATAGAAACCAATATAATGTAGGCTTTCTCAGAGATAAAGAAATTAAGGAACAGTTCTCAGTTACGGTCTCTAATAAGTACCAGGTGTTGCAGCAGTTAGCTGAAGATGTCAACACAGAAGTCTGCTGGGATCAGATCAAAGGAATCTGGAATGAATCTTGCGTAGAAGTTCTTGGCAAGAAAGAAAGGAAACATAAAGCATGGATAACACCAGAAACCATTAAACTGATTGAAGATAGGAAAAGTAAAAAGGCAGAATTAAACAATAGCAAAACTAGAGCTGCTAAAGCTAGAGCTCAGGAAAAATACACAGAAGCCAACAAGGAAGTTAGGAGGCATATAAAGGGCAGATAAAGTGAAATATCTAAATGATCTAGCACAAGAAGCAGAGACAGCAGCAGCAAAAGGAAACCTCAGAGAACTTTACAGTAACACAAGAAAATTAGTAGGTAAATATAGTCAGCCAAATGGATCAATCAAAAATAGTCAAGGAAAGGTACTTACTAACACTAAAGATCAAATGGACAGATGGGTTGAATATTTTGAAATGCTTCTAAATAGACCAGGCCCAGAGGTTCCCCCAGATATCCAGCCTTTAGAAATAGAACTGGATATAAACTGTGAGATACCATCCAAAGAGGAAATTAGAAAAGCTATAAATCTTCTCAAGGAAGGAAAGGCGACAGGTCCAGATGGTATCCCAGCTGAAGCCATCAGGACCAACATAGACACATCAACAGAATTGCTACATAGATTATTCAGTAAAGTCTGGGAGACAGAAAAAATACCAGCAGACTGGAGAGAAGGATATCTTGTGAAACTGCCCAAAAAAGGTGATCTACAGGAGTGTGAAAACTATAGAGGAATTATGTTGCTGTCAGTTCCTGGAAAAATATTAAGTAGAATTATTTTGGAAAGATTAAAAGATGCTATTGATAAAATGCTGAGAGATGAGCAGGCAGGTTTTCGGTCAAACAGATCCTGTACTGATCAGATAGCCACACTACGTATTATAATAGAGCAAAGCATTGAACTGAACTCACCACTTTGCATTGGATTTATAGACTATGAAAAAGCATTTGACAGCATAGATAGGGAATCTCTCTGGAAATTGATGGGGCACTATGGAATCCCACAGAAAATTATCAACTTAGTAAAGGCAACATATAAAGACATGAAATGTCGAGTTCTTCATGAGGGAAAGCTAACAGATGCATTTGAAATAAAAACAGGTGTGCGACAGGGATGTCTTTTGTCGCCTCTCTTATTTTTACTGGCTATAGACTGGACTATGAAAACAGTAACTGCTAACACCAAGAATGGAATTCAGTGGACCCCTACAAAACAGCTTGATGATATGGACTTCGCTGATGATATTGCTCTTCTGTCCCATTCACGGAATCAGATGCAAGATAAATTAAATATATCTAATGCGAGATCACAGCAGCTTGGTCTGAAAATCCATAAAGGAAAGACAAAGATAATGAGAATAAATCAGGCAAATGGTAATGTGGTTTTTCTTAATGGCACCACACTCCAAGACGTGGAGTCGTACACCTATTTAGGCAGTAATGTAGATAAAGATGGAGGAACTGATAGAGATATTAAAATAAGAATACAAAAGGCAAGAGGGGCTTTCATAGCACTAGGGAATTTGTGGAGGTCAACAGAAATTAAAAGAAATACTAAACTAAAAATTTTTAATTCTAATGTCAAATCAGTACTATTGTATGGGGCGGAAACATGGAGAACAACCAAGGCAATTACAAATAAATTACAGACATTCATTAACTGGTGCCTGCGCAGAATAGAGGGAATAAAATGGTATGATAGAATAACTAATGTAGAACTTTGGGAGAGAACTAAACAGGCTCCAGTGGATCAGGAAGTGAGGAAAAGACGCTGGCGTTGGATAGGGCACACACTGAGAAAACAGGAGAACAGCATTACTAGAATGTCTTTGCATTGGAACCCACAGGGGCATAGGAATAAAGGAAGGCCAAAAAACACATGGAGAAGAGAGCTGGAGAACGAGGTTAGAAAGATTGGGAGGACATGGGGAGAGCTCCATGCAATGGCGAAGGATAGAACGACTTGGCGTGAGTTGGTTGAGGGCCTATGCTCCATTGGGGGATAGAAAGGCAGAAGAAGAACATGTAAATTGACACTAAAAGCCTAAAAGAAATAATCTAAGAGTGATTTATATGGATTTCTCCAATCTGGACTCCCCCACAACAAACGAACTATATAACTGCAGTCGGACCATCCGATATCATAGTTACAATGACGATTTTGGGGGTGTTCAGACTGTGGGCCTGCCCATTGAGGTAGGTGTGTTGAATCTGTAATGTGACAATAATGTTGATGGCTGAACAACCAAAAATCTAAAACTTAGTGATTAATTGAATGTTGTTGAATGTTGAATTAAGAATCGACATCATAGCATTCAGAACATTTCAATAAGCTCTCTGACTCCATCTTCAGCAGCAAGCGAAGTCTTCTAATTCCGATGGCACCAGTATTTGTTTGATTGTATATCCGTCTCGCATTTCCCCTGAGTATTGAGCGCCGGCTTGTAGGAGCCCCTTGTAACTCCTCGCAGCGCCATTGTCCAAAGACGGTAGTGATTACCCATACCATCAAAGATTAATTCAGTAGGAGGTGAGCACAGATTCTAGAAGATATTCAGCAGTGAAGAAAACGGAACAAGTTTGGGGTGTCAATACTTGACAAATTCATTCATTCATCCATTCATACCTCAAATTCAAATTCTCTTTCTTTGACCACTTTCAGCTAGGTCCGTTCACATTTCTGCTCACTTTCCTTTCAGCTATATTTGTGGTGACGTTTTCTGGTCGCGATCTTATTTGATTCTGGATATTCATACCTCATATAGGAATGTAAGTAATGCCCTCCAGTCTTTGCCTAAAGTATGGTTTTTAAAAGAGTGTTATTACAATACAGTGGCTCAATACTTAATACTGTCGAGATCTTTTCCCATTCGTTGCTAAGTCGAACTGATCGTAAGTAGAATCTATATTTCAACCCTATGTTAATTCAAACATGTTAGACAAATTGTACATAAAACACCAAAATTCAGCCTCTACACGTATAATCAGACCTTGCTGTGCTCTAAAAATTAGTTCGGAGAATTGTGTACCCTTTCAATGTAGTTATCGTTCTTTCTTTACCTCGTGCATGTGTGTGTTCGTAAGTGCGGATGGTCATAAGTCGCGCACGTCGTAAGTCGAGGAGAAGGTGTATTAGAAGACTACTGGCCGAGCAGGTATACAGCTGAGCTTTCAGGTGGGAGACCCTGGATAAGAAATGGAGATTTTGTTTTCTTTTCTGTCAGGGTCAAAACTGAATGAATGCAGTTAACCCCACTATAACGAGTGATAAGCACCAGGTGATACAAAGTGCCACTATTCGGATGAGAATCACCCGCAAGTCCCAGAAATCCCGTTTAATCGTCAGGTAGAAACTCAAACCTTCTATATGTTACAGAAATATGGACTACAATAAAGATGCTGCGAAGTCAACTGAGGGTCTAGAGGTGTAGATAAATAGAAGAATAAGTTGTATTTCATAAAAACAAATAAGTAAAAAATACAGAAAGATTGTTGATGAAAGGAGAGCTTTTAAGAGAAATACAGGAGAGACAAATGAATATTGTCAACCATATTAAAAGACACAAAAAAAAAAAAAATGTTTATAAAATTAATCTTAGAAACAAGTTCATTGGGCAAATAATATAGAGGTAGACAGTTGTTTTTTTTTTCAAGAGATGAAAAAGACACAAAGAGTGTCAAGCATCTATTACAGCCTGTTTCCATTGTGGAGATCTAATTGATTGACGGAAGTAAATTACAATACTTTCTCACACAGATTAATCAACAGTAGCACAACTTAGTACTTTCACACACAGATCAATCGGCAACCACACAGTCCAGTACTTTATCACACAGATCAATCAACAACAACACAGCTCAGTATTTTTTCACACAGATCAATCAGCAACCACACAACTGAGCACATTTTTCACACAAGTCAATCAACAACCAAACAACTCAGTACTTTCTGACAAAGGTCAATCAGCAACCACACATTTCAGTTCTTTCTCCCACAGATCATTTAACAGCTACACAACTCAGTACTTTCTGACACAGATCAATTAGCAACCAAACAACTCAATACTTTCACACAAGACAGTCAGCAGCCACCACACAACTAAGTACTTTCTCACACAGGTCAATCAACACCCAAACAACTCAGTACTTTCCCATACTGGTGTGCCGATTATAATGCTCATGTCAACCCTTTGAAGGCCTCAGTTACATGGTTCTCCTTGAACACGATATAGTAATGGCAGACTTAACAGCAGTGGAAAGCAGCCAGGAAATTTTGACGAGAACAAATCTGATGACAAAACTTGGTGTTAGGTTTGATCGCAGCCTTTCCTTCATAGAACATGTTGACCATGTCATAACAAAAGCACGCAAGGCCTGTCAGCAGTGAGGGTCCTGGCCGCCGCTAACACTGAGCAGAGACTGAATTTGCTTCTGTTCCAGGGACTTGTACTTTCTCCCATCGAATATGCTCTTGCCATCCTCACTGTAAGCCATACTCAGATTGAAAGACCTGAGAAGGTGCAAAATGAAGCAATGCGCATCATTCTAGGGTGCACTGGAGACACCTCTTGTGTAGCAATGAGGTACCTTCTTGACTTCCCTACCATGAACTACAGGATCAAGATCTTGAGGGCTGGTGCATACCTCAAGATAAGCTCAGATCTGAAGCACCCTTTGCACCACATACTCTTCAGTAAAAAGGGAATAGGCCTAAAATGGGCGAATCATGGCTGGTTAGGGCAGAGGATAACATCATGCAGGTTTGCAGTCTTACAGACATCTATCCAGTTGAGGAATGGATACTAGCGTCAAAAGCGTCTAATCTCACATTCTCCTGTGTCGTGACGCTCGACAGGAATTGTCGGGAGCAGAATCCAGCTGCTGTCAATGCCGAGGTATGCGCGCTTATCAGTGACAAGTCAGATGAGACATATGTGATTTTCACAGACGGTTCAGTTATACACGGACATAAGAGTGCATGGGCATTTACAGCTCGCTCTTCAGGCAGAACAGTTAAGCATGGGGATGGCGGTGACACAGGCTTTCATGTGGCTGGGATCACAGGACTATTCACGCGTGTGTGTGCTGACTGATTCTTTGAGCAATATCCGGCGGGTCGAGGCAGGCTGGTTACGCAAACAGTGGCTTGATTCTTTGCAAAATTCTCCTGTGTGTGCAGTTACTTTAATATTCGTCTCAGGGAATGCAGGCGTTGTTGGTAATTAGAGAGCTGATAGAGGTGCTGCATTGATTGAAGATGACCGGCCCATGGATCACGCAGACACTGTTATTGCCCTTAGAGAGATAGGACGTTCTAAAGATTTTGGAAGCAACCTGTCCACATCACTGCTAAGAATACGCGAATTGGGAGTAAAGATCGGCACAGCCAAGCATGAGAAGCACACTGGATCCACACGAAGTCTTGTTAACCAACATAGAACTGGTACTATTAACAGCACGACGCTGAGGAATATGTTGAGAGAGGAATCTGAGCGCCTATGGATGTGTCCGGAGTGCTGTGACTCATAACTTTCTCACAAAGGTCAATCAGCAATCACACATTTCAGTTCTTTCTCCCACAGATCATTTAACAGCTACACAAATCAGTAGTTTCTGACACAGATCAATTAGCAAACACACAATTCAGTACTTTCTCACACAAATAAGTCAACAGCAACACAACTCAGCAGTAACACAGATCACTACTAAAGCTTAACATTTCAGTACTTTCGTGCATAGATCAATTAGCAACCACACAACACAGCACCTTTTCGCACAGTTCAATCAACAGCAAGACATGCCAGCACTTTTTACACAAATAAGTCAATGAGTATGATCCGGAGGGTTCAGGCAGGTTCAGTGCGAAGACAATGGCTTGAATCATTACAGAAGTCCACTGTTTGTGGAGTCACCTTTATTTTTGTTCCGGGACACGCAGGCGTCAATGGAAATGAAAGAGCTGACAGGTTGGCTGGATCCGCTATCACTACCGACGGTCAGCCTATGGATCATGCTGATATTATCAATGCCCTCAGAGAAATGGGAAGAATAGAGGACTTTGGTGGCAGTGAATCCACATCACTCGCCAGAATGGCAGACTTGGGAATTAAGATCGGCACAGCAAAAAACGAGACGCACACCAGCTACTTGTTAATCAACATAGAACTGGTACTATTAGCCATCGGACGTTGGGGTTCATACTGAGGGGAGGATCTGAGCACCTATGGACATGTCCGGAGTGCAATGAGGATAACCCAACTAACTATCTAACTATCTAACTATCTAAGTCAACAGCAACACAGATCACTACTACAGCTTCATATTTCAGCACTTTCTCACACAGATTAATCAACAACCAAACAACTCAACACTTTCTCACACAGATCAATTAGATACCGGACAACTCAGTATTTTATCACACAGATCAATCAACAACCAAACAACTCAGCACTTTCTCACACAGATCAATTAGCAACCACACAACTCAGTACTTTCTCACACAGATCGATTAGCAACCACACAATTCAGTTATTTCTCACACAGATCAATCAAAAACCACACAACACTTCACTTTCTCACACAGATAAAGAGTTAACACGTTCACATGTTCACAATCAACTGTTGTAAACTTGCTTTATTTAAATGCTCTGATCAGTATTGACACGGATACAATACACAAAGTAAGGAAATCACAAAGGTATACAATCAATGCCCTGTTACCAGAGACAAATATTGGGCACAATAACAGCATTAATACGAAACATTATGGCATGACTAAATCTAACAAGAAATTTACAATAATCAAAACATTTATTTTTCACTTGAAAATATTTAACAAAGCTGGCAGTCTTTCAGTTTGAATTTAATGAAATCTACCTGCCACGAGCTGTAGGTACATCAGTGCAGCTCAGGTTGTAGCTGTTGTTTCTTCACCTTTTCAGTAGTCTACACAATATGTTTACTATTAGTTTACTTATGATATCCTTTGCTTTCTTTTGTTACACTCATATGCAATACATAAAATGATCTTGAGTCCTAGCCTTGAGTGGGTAGCAGGTGCAGTCCCGGGAAGTAAAGGCCGCCAGCGTGATGCTGACCACATCACCCATCATATGCTGGTTGGTCTATAAAAAATAAGTCTGGCCCTATAAACCCTATACACCTAAAGGTGTGGAAAAGGGACCTTTACTTTTTTTAAAATATCTTTGAACTTATTTAAATGCTACACATAATGGTTTAAAGCAGTGGTTCTGAAACTGAGTTTTTTCAGAATGTGCTCAAGTGTTTGTGGTCCTGTCTGACAGGCACACTGCGGGGACTGTACAGTCTTTATTTTATGCATGTGTTAGTTGAGCGTACAGTGTCCTTTTCATAGATGGAAAATTGTTGTATGTTGCTTTCTGTTGAGTATGCTGAAGGAGTCTTGTGGATGTTTTCTGTTGGTTTTGTTCAGATATCAAAGAAGCATAACATCATCCAAAGAAAAAAATTAAAACACAGATAGAAAATAGATGTGATAAAGCAAATCAAATCGGTGGACAGATGTCACCAATACTGCAGAACAAACTTGTAACAATTGACATCAAAAGAGCACTAGGGAAAACAGTATTCTATCAATATTATGCCAACAGTGCCAAACATCAACATCTGCAACAAAAAAGTAAAAGAAAAATTGGAACAATAATGGAATATCCATGATTAATCCTTAATATAATTAGAAGGGACAGGATCAGCAATGATATCAGGAAATCAGTTGGAACAGAACGAGTGCCAAACAACATCAACAGACAACAGATCAAATGGTTCGGGCATGTGTCAAAACTACCAGTAACCATTACAAGAGCCCTGTCAGTTAGATACAGTGGAAGCAAAGCTAGACTTCACCCACACAAGCAATGGATAGATGGAAAACCTGAGGCTATGAATTTCTGGAAAACCTGAGGCTATGTATTCCTGGAAAACCAGAGGCTATGAATTCCTGGAAAACCAGAGGCTATGAATTCCTGGAAAACCTGAGGCTATGAATTCCTGGAAAACCGGAGGCTATGAATTCCTGTATCTATGTAGCACTCACCAGGATTCACACTAAATGCCACTTCCAAGCCTGAAGCAGAAAGGCAAAAGAAGGTTTAGAAAGAAAAAGCGTGTCTGTCATTGACGCGTGGTTACTGACTTTTTTCTTTAAAACTAATATTTATGTAAATCAAACTTAGCTATTAAGCAATGATTGGTTGTTCTAGTTTACTTCTGCAGGTGCAATGCCAACTTTTGTGGCTCCATTTGAATCAACAGTGAGCTGTAATTCTAGCGTTGGTATTGCACATCTGACAACTGCCTTGTACATTTGTACTTTGCATGTGCAAGCTTCGAGATGTTTCTGGGACTAACAAGTTTTTCACTAGCTTGCAAATGGGTCCGTGAAGGATATTCTATGTGATTTTCACTAGCATAGGAACAGAGCAATTAAGGTAGGCCCATTCGAATGATGTTTGAGCCTCAACTAATGACTAACTAATGATTGATGACTAAAGTTCTGGTCTGAATCATTGTCTAACAAAACAACAATGGAGTTTATTTATTTTTTTTTTTTATTTAAAAAAAAGAAAGAAAAAGGACATTTTCTAAACCAGTGGCACGTCAGGCATACAATTTTAGACTGTTTGGCTAACCAGTTGGCACTTGGTGGGTCATGTGGTCAGTATCATGCTAGCTGCCTTCACATCCCAGAACCTTTCCTTGTTAAAGTGGGTTGACCGGAAAGCTGTAGTCATTGCTGATAACAGTCTGACTTAATGGGATGCAAGCCCAAGATGAGTGCCAAAACATTACCATAATTCCTAGAGATTTATAAATTATTATATAATTACTATACACTATTAACAACAGAATTAATAATAAGTAATAATAATAATTAATAATAAATAAATTCATAATAATGTTAAAAAATAATTTCTAATACAAATTACTATACAATAGTGGTTACTATTTTTAACATAAACAGTGAGTATGACAGGATTTAAAGGTTAAGAAACTTACAAACATAAATTTACATCATTTAAAATGTTACAAGAAATTAACATAACATTAAAGTCAAATTTAAAAATCCCTCAAGACGATAAATATATTTAATACAGTTAAATGTGGTACTATAGAACATTTTATTTCATGGGATAGTAAACGGATAGTTAAGTTATGGAGAATGATTCAGCAATTTTGTTATTTCCTGATTTCCACAATGAGAATGGTTTATTTAATTTGGTAGACATAATAGTGCAGCCGCAGCAAGTTGATAGATTCTAATCATCAACTCATTTACTATTACTTACAATGCATTTGTCGAGTTCTGCTTACATGATATATTTTTTTTAACTTCTCATGTCCCGCCCCGTTGTTATACTAGCTCTGCTCCAACTGTTTTTTTAACTCTTCTCTCATAATGATATTATTTTAACTCATTATGATTCTGACATTTATTACTTAAAGAAAACCCTAGGAGAGAAAGGGCTCTGTTATGTCTGTGTGGTACTGAAAGAGTTGAGGTAGATTTTGAAATCTAACCTAATGCTGCTGCTGCTTCTTCTTCTTATTCCTCCTCCTCGTCGTCTTGCTTCTTCTTCTTCTTCTTCTTCGTCATTGATTGTTCTTTAAAAATTCTTATATTAGGAAACTAGTAGCCATGATGTAAGCTATCATAGAGTCCAAACTTGTATGCACCATACAATTTTGTTTGACTAAGGTAGGAACAGGCCACTGCATTCATGATATTCTCATTACTCTGTCCTCTATTCGGCCAACAAAGGGTTCTCATATTTATAGGCCTTATGTAAATGAGATTCAGTTCATATAGTATGTTACTGATGGCTGTTTTAATGACAAGTGAATCAGTTTTAATAAATCAGGAACTGTGTGCCCTCTCTACAATGGAAGTTGACTGTTGCAGAAACATAAATCCATTGCTGTCCTTCAGAAAATACTAGGTGAGGCCAGAGTCTCTTCCTTGGTACAACTTTTGTACCACTGTCCAAAAGCCTTTTTCCTAAACCGTCTTCCATGGATATAAAATATTCAGATGTGTAAAACAGATATGCATGCAAAGGGGAAGTTCTGGAACTAGGCCAAAGTCCAGAAGTGAATGAAGAACCAGAACTTTCCATTGGAGTTTACACCCAATGAAGTCTAACAAGCAGAAAAAGAAGAAGAAAATCATATTCTGGAGGTAAAGCAACAAACAGTGGAAGAGCAACACATACAGAGTAATGTAGGTGGTAACGTTTCATCAAGAGATCAACGCGAGCATCAAGTGTCTTGCCAAAAGACAAGAGCAATTATACCTCTCCACAATTTGTGATCTTCAACATCATGTATCAATTCATGTGCTGACACCCCTCCATGCCCTGACAGAAGGCAGTCAAGGATCGTCCCCTGTTGTCTTCCTCTGTGTCTTTTTCCACACATCTTTCCAGGGGCACAGCAAGTTCAGTGTCCTTCTTTTCATAACGTGACCAAAAATGGTGACCATCTTTTTCTGATGTTCATGATGTTTTATTCAAGCCCTTGCCTCTGTCAAAACATCTGGTCTGCTCATTTTTGGCTGACCAATGAATTCTAAGAATTATTTAGCAAAACCATATTTCTGAGACCTGAAGACATTTTCTGAGATGAGCTCATAGCTTTTCATTAGAGTAGAATCTAGAGCATAGCTTTCTATTATAGTAGAATCTAGAGTCAACAATTTGAAAAATGTATGTCACAAACCTTTATCAACCAATAGGCACTCGATTGATGATGTGGTCATTCTCAGTGAATGTCCTATAACTAATTGTAGGCTTGACCAACCTACTAGCTCAGGTAAGAATTGATGACCAGTGGCTTTGTTGTAATTTAATAATAATTTATTAATATAATAATTTATTTGGAATTATATATTTTCTTCAACAATGTAAAACAGTACATACTAAGAATTCATCATTATATAAATGGCCTTTGCCTACAAAAACAAATGTACTAGAATAATCCTTCATCCTACATTCAATTTTGGTTAAATTGTGAAGTCATTGTTACCTCATAATAATCTTAAATGAGTTCTCTTTGGTCCCCGTGGCTAAAAAAAAATTTTAAAAACTACAATCAAAGTGTAAGGGAAGGAAAGCAGTAAAATCTCTGCAGCTTTTAAATCTAGTGATTAATTTCCTTACTTTAAAAAATGTATTTTGCATGAAAATAATAATAATCATTTCATTTAGTTTAGTGAATTGGTAGCAGTAATGTAGCTGTGGACTTCACACTTGCCAGTTACTTTGGTGGTCTGGCAATTTGACATCCTGGATGTTTTTGAGAAGAAAAAAAAAACTAACTTGAAATTTTCATCTGCTTCTTCTTCTCTTTTTCTAGTTTTGTAGGGTAAAATTTCAGAGAATTTTAACAATGCATTTCTTTTTAATAAAATTGTGTTTGGTTTTATAGATTTTGACAGAGCAAATGGGTTAAGTAGCTTTTTCTCTAAATGTTTCTTTCAAGAGCCGTTTACCTTCTTCAGTCCCAATGAACGCATCATACTTTCATAGGTTCCTACCTAGAAGCTCAATAAACGCAGGATGCACAGATTTTACATCTCTCTTGACTATCCCTTGGGCCTCTGACGCTAAACCTTCTGGGACTGAAAGATTTAAGCATCTCATTGGCTGTTGTGAAGTATCTGTTTAGCCAACCAGTCTGCAGGAACCAGAGTCATAACTGGCAGGTGGTGGTTAGCAGGGCTAGTCTTGATGACTTGCCACGACTATAGCTATGATAGGCCACATGATACCACTGCAGGCACCATGTCTATGACAGTCTGACCAGTATGGGTACTGTCCTCACAGAATGAAGCTACAACTGACTGTCATATATGCACAGAAAATTGTGTTAGCCGAGACAAAAATTGTAGATGTATCAAGGGATGCAGACACAAAGAAAGGAATCAGGCGGGGGAGTGGGGTTGGAGAAGAATCAGAGTAGTGGTGGGGAATCTCAACCCCTTACAAATTTTCTGGGGGGATTTTAAAGGCTTAGGACTTGTTTAAGTGCAAAATAATAATAACAATAATTATTATTTGTGCTATGTGTTGAAGGACAAATAAATATAACAATATATTTGAAATATTAAATGGGAGGATTGACTTCACCATATTTTCCCCCACATGGCTTGGTCTGATTTTGAAGAACAGCTAGCCCTCTGCACATAGCATGAACTCCTTAGCTCTGAAGACAATCCAGAGATCTCCATAAAAACTGAACTTGTCAACTGGACGATGCAGCCATGAAATGAACCCATGAATTTCATAGCATGAAACAAACGGCTTGACTACTTCACCACAGAGACCCCCAGCAGAAAATATCAAATGCAAAAACTAGTACTTAAAAGACAACTTCTATACATAGCAGGAGGGGCTAGTTAGTCAATCTGCAAAATTTGTAGGGATGCTCCCCACCCCCTCCCCCCACTTTTAAATGTTACTGGAAAGATGGTGGGGGTGAGGTAGGGAAGAAGTCTGAACCCATAGGTTCTGGCATTCTGACCATAGCCACACATCACGGACTATATGAGTCTTTTATGAATTTAGTACTTAAAAGACAACTTCTATACATAGCAGGAGGGGCTAGTTAGTCAATCTGCAAAATTTGTAGGGATCCCCCCCCCCCCACTTTTAAATGTTACTGGAAAGATGGTGGGGGTGAGGTAGGGGAGAAGTCTGAACCCATAGGTTCTGGCATTCTGACCATAGCCACACATCACGGACTATATGAGTCTTTTATGAATTTTGAATCCTCTAAGGATATTCATTTTTGTGTAACCTTAGAAAGTTTTCACTGAATGCCTGTAACAGAGCAATTCAAACGGAGGCCCATGTGCCAGATCTGGATATTGGAAGCATAGCATGTCGCCTGCAGATCGTTGCCAATCGTACTGTGTTAATGATCATTCTATGCTGGGGCTTAAGCCTCTGGCTTGTGACAATCTCTATGTTCAAAATTTTGGCTCCTGATTAAATTTTGTTAAACAGCTATTGCCTAGAACTTATAATCTTTGACCAAAGCAAATATTTAAACATAGCTACTGAAAGACACTGAGTAATTACCATAAACGTATTCATAATTAAATGCCTCATATATTTAACACAGATGTACACAGTCGAGATAAATGGTTGTTTGCCTAATACAGCTTCACCGTATGATAAGTAATCCTGCAGATTCTAGAAGAGGTAACTAGTGCTTCAAAAGTCATGGCTCTTCTTCAGTGACAGGCGTGATGTCCTGTTGATAGCTGTGGTACTGTCCAGATCGGATACTTTGGACATCGTCAACCTGGACATCAGACAAAATTATTTGATTCTCTTCAACAAAACATAATATAAAGATCTGGGAGGTTTTCTCTCTCTCCCTCCCTGTCCACCCTTTTTTTTTTTTTAAAGTTGCTTTCCCCCTAAGATTGCACTCTGTAAGATTAATATCAAGAGGATGAAAATGAAACTGTTACAAATTGCAGCAAAATTGCCCAGTTATTCTGGAGCATTCCATAGCCCCACAGTTCTAAATTATTTATCATCAGTGTAGGTTTTTTTTTATTTTTTAACTCGGAGTCCCATTGAGCACATCAAGCCCTAATCGGTTACTACCCAGGCAGCCAATCGGCATGTGACGCACACTGGTTTTTAATTTACTATTGGCCAGTATAACAACCCAAACTGGCAGTTTTGAATGGCATTCCCTGCTCTTTGTGTCACATCTGTTGACCATTAGACTTATTTGGCAATGTGGTTAAAAGCCCAAAATGTAGCATGTTTGTGAGCTTTACCAAGTTACTGTGTGAAAACAATATGGCCTCAGAGTAGTCTTCTTCATGCATGTCAACAAGATTTATAACTTTAGAAGCCTCAAGTTTGAATAAAACATGCATTTATCTGATTTATCCGAAGCTTTTCAAAGAAAGTTATGAAGTAGGCTTGTTTCAGTCACTGATAGTCAAAATTTGATGAGGAATAGGTCTGACACATACCTCGTGCAAAGAGTACAAATAACAAAGTCAGCTGGTACAAAGAGAATAAATATTAGTGAAAAAGGCAATATTCTTCAGTGTCAGTTAGGTCCAGTGACATTCCCTTATTATTTGGGAACATAGGCTATAAAATTACGGGTAGACTGAGTGTTATATAGGTTCATTTTTTATCAAAGATACTATTTTTTCGGAATTCATTTTTCTCTACCAAAACATAATGCTCTTTCATGATGTTCTAAGAGTGTTTCTGGAATGAGATCTAATGGATTGATTGTGTTTATGTTTTATTTATGCATTACTAAGTGGTTCACGTTCATTTGTGATTCAATTTAGATACATTTTATCGTTTTCCATTAATGCCATTGTGGTAAGTCAAAAAATTATTATTTCATTTTACTAATTTCCTTAAACATACCATCAGTTTATTTACTAATAATTAACTACTAACACAATTTTTTTTCTAGCAATATTCTAATATTATTTCAAAACAATCCCTGGTCACTTTGATACATAATATGTGTAAGCTGCACAGCAGTTGAGTTAGTATGGTCTGTTTTACTGTGTCACAGTTGTGATATTTCAAAATTGCATGAACTTCCGTAGCCCCAATTGTGCTAACCTAATAGGACTTAAAGAGTTAAGTGCTAATGACTGTGAGTGTGTGTGTGGGGGGGGGGGGCGTGTGCACGCATGATTTTCTTCATCTTCTTCTTCGCGTTTACCGGCTGTAAACTCTGGCGGAAAGTTCTGGTTGTTCGTCCACTTCTGGACTGCTGTCCTGTTTAAGAATCTGAGTGTTGCATGCGCATCCATTTGACAGATCTGACTTATTTGTGTGCAGACTGTTGGTTCCTTGCCTCTCAGGCAGATGCACTCTGACTTCAAAGGAAGCTCCCAATCAGTCGACACAACATGCTTTTGGGTAGGCAGTGGGTCTATTCTTGTTTTCCTATAATAGAGCCCCAGAACCCACATGGGAAGCATGATTTAGATATGGAACAATGTAGGATAGTAAAGGAGGTAAACTGTGTGGATAGAGAAAAAGAGGGAGAAGAAAGAAGTGAGAAAGTTAAAAGAAAAAAAAAGTGATTAAAGGGAAATAATAAAACATATAATTCTGCATATTCATAGTTCTCTCCTCTGTTCTCTTTGCAATGAGACTCGAAGACTCATCCTCTTGCTTTGTTTGCAACACTCTAGGACTGCTGTTGAAAAAAAGAAGCAGTCTGGCCTGTTGAAACCTCAATCAAGACAAAGCTGTATTGTATGCAAGGAGTTCTGGACTGCACAACAGCTTTCAACAAAGCTGCTGGCCTCCTGATATTTTCTGACTGTTGAATTGTAGCAGAAAAAGAAGACTGCTGTTCATCCATCTTGTGATGTTATTTTCTCATTTGTATTACTCTTTACTTCGTGCTCACCTCCAATCAGTTTTTCTAACAGGCTGTATCTGTATACTTACTCCACCAGATCTATTAAATCATGCTCATTATCTTCTAGCAACACTGTGTGTGTCTACTGGCTCCATTAGGTCTTCTAAATCCAGCTCAATTTCTTCTAGTAAGGCTGTATCTGCTCTACTAGGCTTTGTAATATCTGCTAAATTTCTTCTAATAACCCATATTTGTCTATTTACTCCACTAGTTATTGTAATTCTAGCTCACTTTTTTCTAGTAATCCTGAGTCTGCTTGTTCCATTGAGTCTTGTTGCTCCTGTATTTCTTCTATTAACTCTGAGTCTGCTTGTTCCATTGAGTCTTGTTGCTCCTGTATTTCTTCCAGTAACTCTGACTCTGCTTGCTCCATTGAGTCTTGTTGCTCCTGTATTTCTTATAGTAACACTGCGTCTGTCTACTTGTTCCACTAGATCTTTAAGTCCTCCTCATTTTCCACTAGTAACACCATGCAAACATAACTAGATACACAAGAAATATTTGATATAAGGAAAATATGTATACCTGTTTAATATACTTATTGCTTGTCCCTAATTCTTTTGACTTCAGTTTTGTTTTCTCGCTGTCCTCTGCTTTCCTGCAAGCCTCATCACTCTTCAGATAGAAGTGGTAGCCGAGGTTGAGCTCTGGGATATCGTAGAAGACGGTGATGACTAGAAGCAGCATGGTGATGCCGATCAGTAAGTAAACTACAAAGAAGCAAAGAAGAAAAATTAAAAGTTCAGCAATGCAAAAGTTTTTTTTTATAACCTGCAATGGCATGTAAACGTTTTACAAATATTCTCTTAAACATTTGTTGTCTGGACATAATCATCAAAAGCAGACAGTGAAATGGCGAATAAATGTTGAATGTTGAATTAAAAATCGACATCACAAAATACGGGACACTTCCATAAACGCTCTGTCCAAATCTTCAGCCGCAAGCAAAAAGTTCCAATTCCAATGGCACCAGTAACTGTTTGATTGTATATCCGTCTTGCCTTTCCCCTGAATGTTGAGCGTCAGCCAAATCCTCTGGTAACTCCTCACAGTGTCACTTTCCTCATTCCATATTGATCCATCTGTGCCTCCGCACCATTCACTCACTCCACAACATATAGCTTGTGGAAAATAAATGGACTGAGGAAATGAGGACATTTTACAAAAAAATCTATAAAGAATTTTGCTGAGAGAGGTTAAAAGTGCTAAACAACAGGATGAATATGATCATAAGTCATCACTGCACTCTCAAGGAACAACTCAGATTCTCAGTTACACAGAACAAAAATGGCTGGGAAACCCCTTGAAGCCAATGAAACTCAAACAGCCTGATAAACAAATTCACATATATTGACTGGCATTTATAGATGTAGATACAAGAGGCAGTGTCGTGTGTGTTTTCTTAACCCATGTTTGATTAAAATTTCAGAATTCAAATTTCCCCATACATTTGTGTTTAACACTTAAATAATAATGAACAATTAGTCACATTTTAAATGTTTGCATTCACACACCATCCCCATGATTTGTTAAACAATTAACATTTTTATAGTGACTTTTTTGTTAGGCTCATGTATTCTCCAAACATTTGTTTTAACTAAGAAACTGAGGTCATCAAGATGTGATTTTTCTTTTAAAAAACTGTCCCAGATTTAATGAAGAATAATCAAATTACTGAGGTTATAGACAGGATGAGTTTGACAATAAGTGAAACATTTCCACTTTAAAAAAAAAAATTGGAGGGGAATGTACAGTTGGTAAAAAAACTAGTGGCAAGATATTATACAGAGGTGTATGAGCAGCTCACTGCCTGCCTGTTTAAACATGTATGAAGACAATATGATTCATTAATTGACTAGATCAGATTTGATCCCACATGACTCTATCAAAAACTGCTTGCCCACAGAATTGTGAAAAGCACAGATATCTGGAGCTCCAGTGATGATCTCCTCAGACCTTTAATATGTTAGCTCTCACAAACTACAAAATTATCTAACACGTAGCTTTCACAGCAGGAGGCAAATGTCTCAACCACTTTGTAACTTTTGTTAGAGTGTACAACCATGGCGAGAGACTAGAGAATGTATTGTATCTTGTCATACCAGTTTAGGATGCAATTTTTCGTTATTTGAAGCCCTAGTCTGGCTCTTGCCAGGGGCCGTAATATATCCTGGCCATAAATATGGTCTAATGGCTGAATGAGGTTTCTGTGACCTCTCCACAGGTGATCCTCATTCATATGGTGTTTATCGCTTGTGTGATGTCCTGGTGGGGTAAAAAAAAGATAAATAGATAGAGAATGTATTGCCATACTTTATTGTGCAGCCAACACATCTGCTGTTTGGCTTTCCATGCCGGCATGCTGAGAAACTTCTGTACATGATGTAATAGATCCAGATGGTTTTAATACTGTGAACATGTGTTGCTGAAACGTTGCTGCCATATTATATGTTTATTGTTATCTATGTATATTCATAATTCTTCAAGTGTGGCAGTGATGGATTTAGCTGTCATATACACATTCACCCCTGGGGGACCAATGAGCTCTCTAAAACAACACAAGAAATAAATATGGAGGCAATGGTAATGAATGTGTTCATATACTACAGACCAGTGCTTTTGACTAGGGAAACAGGTGCCTGTACTCATTACAAGTCGGCATCTGTGGCTTAGGTGTTGCGAATGCGCTTTGCAATGCCGGGGTACTGGGTTTGATCCCAGCTGCAGATGGTTTGTCTTGTGTTGGTTTTGACAGTCGTACCTAAAGCTGACCATTCAGAAAGCAATGGCAAACTACTGAATGTACAATTAGCCTAGAGAACCACAACAGCCAAAAATGCTGGGGTTGGTTTTGCAATGTCCCGTAAAGGATATGCAACTAACACATGCACACACACACATACACAAGTCAGAACATGACAAATGGAAGGATTTATGGAAAGAGACCAAGAGAAAGACAATGGAAGTGGCTCTTTTTTTGTTTAATTTTAGCCTGAAAAAGGAGTCACTGATACATGCTTTTGGAGATGATAAAATCTGGAACAGTATGATCTCCGATGTCAGTGATTTGACCGAATTATACAGAGAGAAAACAACTCAGTATCACAAGCATTATATACTTACAGGTTGTGGCAACTTTGTACAAGGCTCTGTGGGGCTGATCAAAGGAGTCACCTGTCAAAAACACAAGTATAGGAATATTAGTCGGTTAGCAAATGAATATGCCAAGCCACTATTTCATTTATTTGAATGTAATAATAAGTCTAGAAAATTTTCTCCTTCTTCATCATTCATCCAAGTACTGTAACTATGTTGTGCCTGTTTACAGCATAGCTTAAATATTCACACCTTTATCCGACTCATCCAACTTTGTTGGGCATTTGTTTGCCAGGCTAGCCTTCTTGCTTAGTTTCGTGAGAGATGATGTAGACTTTTTTGTGTGGTGTCCTCTTGTTCCCTTTATCTAAAGTTGTTACCTCTGGAGAACACATCCAGGGTGTAGACTGGTCAAACCTGAAGGGAAGGCTTGGGGCAGGTCATGGGCATTCCCCACTTGCTAGGAGGCTTTCATAAATGCAGAGCCAACACAGGATGCTCTGGTCCTGGGCTCACCCAACGAATCCTTGCATCCTGCACATGACTGCTAAACCTCACATCCATATTTTGAGCTTCTTATTCGTAAAACCCTCTGGAAAAGCCCACAGGTCTGGGACTTCAATGATCACACAAATAGGTCCAATCTTCAGCACGTTAGACACCCTTAACATTTTTGCATTTGGACACTTAACAGGAAAGTATAGGAAAAGCATGCATCAGGCATGGTTTCCCCGATTTGTTCCGACACTCCGATCAGTGGGGCCAATGTTAATGGAATTTGAAACTTTCAGTTCAGAAAATCCATTACCACTATTTTATTTGTGTCCTTTTTATTATAACCATCATCTTTGACCGAAACTTTTCATCTTTCCAGACGACAGTGTTCCATTGTGTTGTAGGGAGGTAACGGAGTCACAGCCCATGGCAATTACAATTAAGGAAAATGAAGAAGTTTCTCTTCTCTACAGCATAAAACCTGGGCTGTATTGTAGAGATAATTCATTGCCAACACAGCATAATACATCCCTAGGCCAGATTTTTTTTTTTTTTTGCTGAAACAAAAAGATAACATCAATACATTTGGTACAAGGTGTGCTGAAAAAGTTGCCAGATCAGACAAGCAGAGCTCTGTTTTTCCGTTTGTTGGAGCTTCCCTTCTAGACCAGCAGCTAACAAAAGCTAAGGGTCTGGTTTGTCCTGCTAAAACACTAAGTTTTCAGGTTGTGTTTCCTCACAATTCTCATCATAGATTCCTATTAACATTTTTTACCCAAGAGCATGATGGTCCTGATAAAAGTGGATTTATCTCACAAGGATACACAGATTCTCAGTCTGTTTTTCAGAAACTATAAAATTCATGGCTAGGAAATGAGATGCTGAACCACTTGGAGGCATTAAACCTTCAAGAGCTAGCGTAAATTTGCTGTGCAGGTTAGGTATAGCTCTTCAGAAAAGAAAGAGTCTAGGAATGTGGTGATAAAAGGTTAGAAATATAACAGTGTGAAGATAGAATGTTACAAATATATCACTGTGGAGATAGAAAGTTATAAATATATTAGTTTGAAGATAGAAGGTTGGAAATATATTACTGTGGAGACAGGTTATAATATTTCACTTAAAGATAGAAGGCAATAAAAATATCCCTCTGGAGACAGTAGGCTAGAAATATATCTGTGTGAAGATAGGAGGTTAGAAAAAAAATTAACATGGAGAAAAAAAGGTTAGAAATATATCACATTGGAGATATTGACAGCCATGGAACACAGTGACTAGAATTAGTATCTTCTTCCCAATGGTCACAAGCTAAAATCTCTATCCAGATTGGTTTTCAAAGCTCAATGTTTTCGGAAAGGCCAGAATTAAAATAATAATGCGACAACTAAATCAGCGGCCCTGACCAGACTGAAACAATAGCAGATCAAAGAAGATGATGACATGCAAGAGAACTTTGCATTACTGAGGAAAGCATCCTAATGTTTATAGACTGAATGATACAACAGGTAGTGATGATGATGTGCTGACCAGCTTGTAACAGACTTACCAGGAATGTAGTCTCCCAGTCCTGTTGTGGACAATGACTTGTAACAGACTTACCAGGAATGTAGTCTCCCAGTCTTGTTGTGGACAAAGACTTGTAACAGACTTACCAGGAATGTAGTCTCCCAGTCCTGTTGTGGACAATGACTTGTAACAGACTTACCAGGAATGTAGTCTCCCAGTCCTGTTGTGGACAAAGACTTGTAACAGACTTACCAGGAATGTAGTCTCCCAGTCCTGTTGTGGACAATGACTTGTAACAGACTTACCAGGAATGTAGTCTCCCAGTCCTGTTGTGGACAATGACTTGTAACAGACTTACCAGGAATGTAGTCTCCCAGTCCTGTTGTGGACAAAGACTTGTAACAGACTTACCAGGAATGTAGTCTCCCAGTCCTGTTGTGGACAAAGACTTGTAACAGACTTACCAGGAATGTAGTCTCCCAGTCCTGTTGTGGACAATGACTTGTAACAGACTTACCAGGAATGTAGTCTCCCAGTCCTGTTGTGGACAAAGACTTGTAACAGACTTACCAGGAATGTAGTCTCCCAGTCCTGTTGTGGACAATGACTTGTAACAGACTTACCAGGAATGTAGTCTCCCAGTCCTGTTGTGGACAATGACTTGTAACAGACTTACCAGGAATGTAGTCTCCCAGTCCTGTTGTGGACAAAGACTTGTAACAGACTTACCAGGAATGTAGTCTCCCAGTCTTGTTGTGGACAAAGACTTGTAACAGACTTACCAGGAATGTAGTCTCCCAGTCCTGTTGTGGACAAAGACTTGTAACAGACTTACCAGGAATGTAGTCTCCCAGTCCTGTTGTGGACAATGACTTGTAACAGACTTACCAGGAATGTAGTCTCCCAGTCCTGTTGTGGACAAAGACTTGTAACAGACTTACCAGGAATGTAGTCTCCCAGTCCTGTTGTGGACAATGACTTGTAACAGACTTACCAGGAATGTAGTCTCCCAGTCTTGTTGTGGACAAAGACTTGTAACAGACTTACCAGGAATGTAGTCTCCCAGTCTTGTTGTGGACAAAGACTTGTAACAGACTTACCAGGAATGTAGTCTCCCAGTCCTATTGTGGACAACGAAATAAAGCAGTAGTAAAATGCATCAAGGTAGTTCCAGCCAGGCTCCAGAATGGCAAATATGGCTGCAGGGATGAGCATGAAGAACACCACATGAATACACAGGATGATGGCCAGATGGAGAACCTGAATGTGTAAAACCTGGAGGAAAAATTGTTCACAGTGGTTAAAGAAATAGTTGCAGAAAGAACAAAACTAATCTGTCTGTTCTTTCCATCTTAGCCTGCTACCTTTCTCGTGTGGTGTCTAGTGTCCAATTTGTGTGTGTGTGTGTGTGTGGGGGGGGGGGGGGGATTGACCCACCGCACCCCTAATAAGAGGATGATTATAAGTCCTGTTTTTGCAAGGGCAGTATCATTTGTTTATTTCAGTCAGGGCAAGACCATCGTGTCAATACTCGGTGAGATACTCTGGATTCTACTTTTAAAAGTCTACTTCGTTATAAAGATGTATGCAAGTGGGACATGAATGATACAGGTATTGAGGCGAACTCATGGGAACTAAATTCCGTGGACCGTGTTGTGTGGAAAGGGCATATCAGGAAGGGAATGAGACTGAAGGAAGAAATGACTGCAAAAAGGATGAGAGCTGAGCATCTGAAAAGAAACGGATTAAACACAAATGTTGTCAACAATGGTCCTGAAATCCCATGCTATCATTGTGGAAGACTTTTCTTGATATGGGCGGGTCTTGCTAGTCATAAACGCCATCACCATGGACTGTGAGTCTCATGCCTCCTCATAGAGTAATATAACACTATCGTCTGGAAAGACAGAAATCAATGAACTTTTAAAAGAAACAAAAACTATACTGTCCCAACAGAAATGGGACTTTTGGTCACCAAACCTAGCAAGCATGTCATCAAAGGTGACTGATTTTTCAATATTTCCTTTGAGGTCAGAGTGCATCTGTCTGAAAGCAAGGAACCTGCAGTCTGCATATTTAAAAAAGCTAGATTTGTAAAATGGATGTGCATGCAAAACTTAAGTTCTGAAACAAGAAAATGTAGAAGTGTCGTTGAGCATGAAAATGTTGGAGAACATACTGCTACCTGTAGGTTTGACCAATCAGGAGACCAAAAATAACATATCCTTTTTGGCAACTGGACAAAAAAAATCTCAGATACTGTGTTCAGCTCCCTATGCAATTGGAGCATCCATAGCTACATCACGTACTAAATCCATCTTGTTATAGGCTCATTTGCACCAGCTGGCAGATGATGTCAAGATCAATGCCAGCCACTTTTCTTTCCATGTCACTTCCTGGTACCTATATTGTTTTTTGGGCTTCACTAACCTAGCCAAAGGCAGCCACAAAGCATCCAGTGGATCATAATTTTAATATAATGCAGAGAGTCAGGCAGGTAGGCAGGGTTCTAGAAACTGTGTTACCATGGTTACTATTCGTGTCCTTTACTTTCTTCTTCTCCTTCACTTTCTCTTTCACCCATTCAGCTGTCGAGGAAGATATAAGGTTCTGCTTATTGCTCTTCTGGGTGCCTCAACTACAGACATATCATGCAACTGTAGACTTTTTATGTTGTTATCTTTCCATCTTGTTTTTGTTCTACTTCGTGATCTATGTCCTTCTCCTCTTTGAGTATGGTATTGCATCATAAGGCATTCTCTCTAAACCATTTGATTTGCTGTCTTTGTATGTCATCACAAGGCATTCTCTCTAAACCATTTGATTTGCTGTCTTTGTATGTCATCACAAGGCATTCTATCTAAGCGGGCAAACCATCCGATATGCTGTCTTTGTATGTCATCACAAGGCATTCTCTCTAAACCATTTGATTTGCTGTCTTTGTATGTTATCACAAGGCATTCTCTAAGTGGGCAAACCATCGGATATGCTGTCTTTGTATGTCATCTCAAGGCATTCTCTCTAAATAATTTGATTTGCTGTCTTTGTGTGTCATCACAAGGCATTCTCTCTAAACCATTTGATTTGCTGTCTTTGTATGTCATCACAAGGCATTCTCTCAAGAGGGCATCCTGGGTAAATGTCTAAACTGGGTGGAATTTTAACTGCCTATTTAAAAGTCTTTTCATCATCAAGTGCCTTGCCAACTGGTGTAGGCGTTCATGCATCTCCACAGATCTCGATCTTTGGTCTTCTGGATCAATTCCACTGATGATATTCCTCCATGCCACTGTCTTAAGCCATCCACCATCATTTCTCGTGGTCTGCCTCTGCCTCTTCTACAAGTGATCTTTCCAGTCATTACAATATTTTCCAGTACTCCTTTTCTCATCACATGACTAAAGAACTGTGTCTCTTTCTCACTGTTGTGTATAATGCTTTACTTTCATTAGCCATTTCCAGGCAATTACTGTTATTATGGCAGTTCAAAGTATTAGCAACATTCTTCTCAAGAACCACATCTCAGCTGCCTCCAAATTCTTCTTAATTTGTCTGCTAAAGTCCTTTGTCTTACTTGTACTACATATGGATGTATCTACTGCTGCTCCTAGTGAGTTTGTCAGTGATCTTTTATTTATACCCTTTGCAATCAAGAGCCTCCGTGGCAAAGTGGTCAAGCTGTTTGACTCAAACTCTGAAGGGCAAGGGTTCGTTTCATTGCAGCTCTGTTCAGTTCACGAGAGGGATCGTTGCCGGAGCTATGAAGGTCACACTCTGTGTGGCACTCTCGGCAGGCAGCTAGCTTTTCTGTGGAGAGAGACTGAGCCATATAGGATCAAACCTGGTGCAGATGCTGATTAGTCTATAAAGTATATTGGCACTTTTCCATCTGTTCAGACAATAGTGTCATACTGATCAGTGTGGAGACATGGGAAACGCAGCCCATGATGACGGTGAGTGTGAAAGGGAAGAAATGCTTACATTAAAACTCCTCCACAATTAGTTCATGAAATTTCAAGAACTTGGTGAGATGTATTTAACATACCACTTCTCTACAGCATAAAGCCTGGGCCATTCGGTAAAGTGTTTCTAATGCAGCATGATTGCTCGCTCAGCCACCCTTTTTACTCGAAAAGAAAAGATAGCACTAATATACATGACACAATGCATATTGTCAAAGCTGGCAGATCAGAAGAGCAGTGCTGTCTGTCCACCTGTGGAAGCTTCCCTCCTAGACCAGCTGCCAACCAAGACAAGAGCTACTAAAACTATGGAATGTTGAAAGTTGAATCAAGAATCAACATAGCACTCGGGACACTCTCATAAGTGATCAGTCCCATCTTCAGCAGCAAATGAAGAGTTCCAATTCCAAAGGTACCAGTAACCGTCTGATTAAATATCCGTCTCATCCTTTCCCTGAGTGTTGAGCGTCGGCCAGATTCCCTGGTCTCCCAGCAACATTCTCCTTAGACCATAATGATATATCTGCGCCTCCGCACTGTTTTCTCACTTCCAAAGGGCCCTCACAATATCTCACTTTGTATACATAAGTTCACCACCAAGTGGAGCAGAGAAAGCCAGTCTATTTGCCTGCTCATTTTCCAACACACCGGCATAACCTGGAGAAAATATCAAAGGATGCTTACTACCCGGGACCTCTGAAGTGATGCTTGCCACTCTGCACAAAGCATGCCTGTTTTCACCTTTCTCAACATGTTCTGTGAGTCAGTTACAATCATGGCATATGTGTACAGCTGATTCTCAAGCCAGTGGAAGGCAGCAGAGACTGTCTCCACCTCTATTCTCAACTAGACGTGATATCATATGCAAAGCTTTGCTGCACTAGGCGACGTCCATTTGCCTTTGCTATGAAACGTCATGCACTTCATCTGCCCCTCAACACAGAGCCATCTGTATAGATTAAAACTATGGGACTAGCTCTAGGCAAGGCAGAAGTTTAATCAGAATGCTACTGGCACCATTAGTATCGGAACTCTTCACTGGCTGTTGAAGATGGGGACGGAGCCCTTACAGAAATACCCCAAGTGCTGTGATGTCGGTTCTTGAATCAAATTAATCAATCAATCAATGGCTCTGCTCTAGACCCAGTCTTCTAACATGAGTACTTCAAGATTATCCGGGGACTCAGGCAGCTGGCTATGGTTAAGACCAAATGATGGTCCTCACGAAAGACAGCATCTGTGAAGCTTTTATACAATTATCACATTCAATACCTAATGTAATTGCAAAGTCTGTACTTCAAGGAACATTGGGAGGTAGTCGAAGAAGAGAAGGGCAAAGAAGGATCTGAAATGACAACATCAAGAAATGGACAGGACTAAGTTATCATACACTAATTCATCGAGCAGAAGACAGAGAATGATGGCAGATTTTAGGTGTTAGAGCTTCCAATAATACACCTCCACGACCCTAATGGGTCAAGGGTTATGTTATGTATTATTTCTTGTTCTGCCTACCGGACGATACAGTAACATCTCTGGTATGTTAATATTATACTTATTAACTACAAAGAGAAACCTTGCCTAAAAGCAAAGTGTGAAGAGCAAGTCATGTGGAAGCATGGAGGACCTACAACTGTCATGTGAGTTCATAGTGGCAGCCCACCCCACAGTTTACCTAAGAATATGTAACCAAATACCAAGAAGAAGTAGTATATTATTATTATTTTATAAAGATGATATTACCTTATAAAGATGACCAAGTTTTCCATAGAGCCAATACAGCAGATGCCTGGTGGGTATCATCAGCCTTTCCACACAGGCAGAGAAGAGCACCAGAGTCAGAGGAATCCCCAAGATGGCAAAAAATATGCTGAAGGCTTTTCCTGCATCTGACAGCGGCGTCACTCTGCCATAACCTGAGGAGATATTGACACATTACAAGTGGACAAGTAAAACATGGCACCACCCTGGCATAACCTGTGGAGATATTCACACATTACAAGTGGACAAGTAAAACATGGCACCACCCTGCCATAACCTGAGAAGATATTCACACATTATAAGTGGACAAGTAAAACATGGCCAAACCCTGCCATAACCTGAGGAGATATTCACCCATTACAAGTGGACAAGTAAAACATGGCACCACCCTGCCATAACCTGAGGTGATATTCACCCATTACAAGTGGACAAGTAAAACATGGCCAAACCCTGCCATAACCTGAGGAGATATTCACCCATTACAAGTGGACAAGTAAAACATGGCACCACCCTGCCATAACCTGAGGAGATAAATACACATTACAACTGGACAAGTAAAACATGGCACCACCCTGCCATAACCTGAGGAGATATTCACACATTACGAATGGACAAGTAAAACATGGCACCACCCTGCCATAACCTGAGAAGATATTCACACATTATAAGTGGACAAGTAAAACATGGCCAAACCCTGCCATAACCTGAGGAGATATTCACCCATTACAAGTGGACAAGTAAAACATGGCCAAACCCTGCCATAACCTGAGGTGATATTCACCCATTACAAGTGGACAAGTAAAACATGGCCAAACCCTGCCATAACCTGAGGAGATATTTACCCATTACAAGTGGACAAGTAAAACATGGCACCACCCTGCCATAACCTGAGGTGATATTCACCCATTACAAGTGGACAAGTAAAACATGGCACCACCCTGCCATAACCTGAGGGGATATTCACCCATTACAACTGGACAAGTAAAACATGGCCAAACCCTGCCATAACCTGAGGTGATATTCACCCATTACAAGTGGACAAGTAAAACATGGCCAAACCCTGCCATAACCTGAGGAGATATTCACCCATTACAAGTGGACAAGTAAAACATGGCACCACCCTGCCATAACCTGAGGAGATAAATACACATTACAAGTGGACAAGTAAAACATGGCACCACCCTGCCATAACCTGAGGTGATATTCACCCATTACAAGTGGACAAGTAAAACATGGCACCACCCTGCCATAACCTGAGGGGATATTCACCCATTACAACTGGACAAGTAAAACATGGCCAAACCCTGCCATAACCTGAGGGGATTTCACCCATTACAAGTGGACAAGTAAAACATGGCACCACCCTGCTATAACCTGAGGGGATATTCACCCATTACAACTGGACAAGTAAAACATGGCCATAACCTGAGGGGATATTCACCCATTACAACCGGGCAAGTAAAAAAATGTGTTTGAAAAGAAAACAAGAAAACTGAGAACATTGTAAATAAACATCCTAATGGGAGCCTAACACAGAATTTAAAAATGACATTGGCTCCTAGGTCAAACTAGCCTAGCCTAGGTACCAGAAAAAGTCCTGGGAATTAAAGGCGGCTGGTGTCATGTTGACGACATCACCCACCAAGTGCCAATCAATGTATCAAATATGATTGATTGGCACCTTTTCATCTTTCCAGATGATAGTGTTATACTGCGTTATGAGGAGGCATGAGACTTACAGCCCATGGTGATGTGAATGTGACTAGCAAGACCTGCCAGAGTTTAGAAAAGTCTTCCACAATTATGGCATTGTATAAAATATAGGTTTAACAGTATATGCTAAATACGCCTGAAGGCATGAAACCAGTACTTTTTATGGTAGCCTAGGCAGTGCTGAGTTCTAGGTGAATTTAAATTCATTAGTTTGCCATTTCCTTCTTAATGACTGACTTTCAGTTTCAATGTGGAAACTAAACAAGATGGTCTGCTGCCAAATCGCCTGCAGCTAGGATCAAAGCTGGTTCCCTGGCATTACAAAGCACATTCAAAATGCCTAAGCCACAAAAAGCAACTAATGAGAACTTAGACACCTGTTATAATTCATCTATGTGATAATATGTGCAAAAGAAAAATTCAAAATTTTTTGAAAGTTCATTATTAGCCTTACTTTTGTCTAGATAAAGCTTTCACAGAATTAATGAAGCTAAAATAATCTTAACTATATCTCTTACTGAACAACAATGTCTTCAGATTAGCAGTCTTTTGAAATGATGTTTTGTACAGACGTACATAACTTGCGACATAGATTCTTCTTTCTTTTACAGTTTATAAGCAGTCTTTTGATATGTTATTATGTTATTCTCTACTGACATCAATAAACATGCAACAGAGATTCTTCTTCTTACAGTCCATAAGCAGTATTTTGATACGTTATTTTGTACTGATGTCTATAAACATGCAACAGAGATTCTTCTTCTTACAGTCCATAAACAATATTTTGATGTGTTAGTTTGTACTGATGTCCATAAACTTGCAACAGAGATGCTTCTTTTTAAAGTCCATAAACAAGTAGTCTTTTGATATGTTATTTTGTACTGATGTCCATAAACTTGCATTAGAGTTTCTTTTTAATGTCTATTAGCAGTCTTTTGATATGTTATTTTGTACCATAAACTAACAACGAGGTTATTTTTCTTACAGTCAATTCTGTGTGGCATTGATAGTCATGTACATCCACAACCCTCTATCTCATGTACTATCAATCAGTTCTGACATAGATGCTCTTCCATGGCATGATGTCAGACTGTCCAGCATCTCTTTTTATCTTCTTCTGCCTCTTTTCCCATCAGGTTTACCCACTGTCATTATGTACTGCAGGTTTCTTTCTCATAACATGAACCAATTGATGCAGGCAATTAGTTCTCATCCTCAGTCAGTTTCAAGACATCTTCATTACATTTTTTATTTTTTTATTTCAGGGTATTCTAGTCATTTATCTATAAAATCACATTTTCACCATGTCCAAATAATTTTTCACTAATTGTCCAGCTGACCATGATTCTCTTCCATAAACCAGGATAGGATTTATTTAGCTCTTGATAATTCTTTTCTCATCTTAAGTGACAAACACAGATTGCATACAAAAGCCTACATTTAACTATAGGTTTTTATCTTATTTCATCATTACTGTCGAGTTCCTTGCTGACTGGATAAAATGATCATACCTCTCTACATCTTGCAATCTCCAACAGTAAGTATTACATTCAAGTGCTGGCGTCCATTGCATGAAGCAATGCTGCCAGGAATCTTCTCACACTGTCTTCCTCTATTTATTTTTCCATAAATATTTATAAATGCAGAAAATGTTCCAGTTTTTCTCTTCCCAAAATCTGGCAAAAATGGGGCTGCTTCTTTCAGATGTCTGGGATGTATCGTTTTCATGATTTATTCTCTTTCCAAACATTTGGGCTACTAATTTTGGCACTAAGGCATTTCAGCATTCTTCTGTAAACCCCACACCTCTGAGGCCTCAAGAAATTCTTTGCTATGCTGATTAATTGTCCACGATTCACAGTCGTATGTTAAAATTGGTTCTATGTAGCATCCACAAATTTTTGTTTCAACCTTTAATGACGGGTGTTTATTTACAGACTGTCTTATGAAATATGGAATAGAATTATGTTGACAGCTGTGGCTTCAAAGAAAGTTAAGATAAAATCTAAAATGTCCTAATTCCGCCCCCACCCCCCACCCTCTTCTTTTCCCATACCCCTAATCTGTCACCCTTTAAAACATAGTTGTTTAAGTGGAGTGGGTCTATCTTTACTTCACCCAAAATGGGTCCCAAAACCCACAAGAGGACACAGATGCATTTATAAATATGCTGTTCCCACACTGCTGTATGTTGTTTTAAGCCATTGTTAAGACGTCCAGGCATAAATTTAGCCATCAAGAAACAGATAATTTTTTTTTTTTTTTAACGTATCCAGAAACCATGAGTTGTAAACCCTTTGGCTCGGTACTATGGATATCGCAACCCTTCGGCATTGATTCCATTATAGGTACCATTAATCTGGGAGAAATGTGGCTTTTCTGCCTACCCCCGGGAGTGAACCCGGACCACAAGGAGTTCGTCACCCGGCCGCCGCGAAAATCAGGTTTAACCAACTTCGCTAGAGAGCCGGGCAGAAACAGATTATAAACAGCATGTTCATACCAACACTGTGCTACCAGTGCCAGACTTGGACATTATCAAAGGCTAACCTAAAAAAAATTAACATCTGTGAAAGGAGATGCCTGAGGAAAGTTGCCAACTACATTAACCATTCCTCCGGGGCCTTATTGTGGGGAAAAACAAGAACAGACCCACTGCCTCGCCAAAAAGCATGTCGTAAGAGTTGACTAATTGAAGGCTGCCTTTGAGGTTGGAGTGCATCTGTCTGAGAGGCAAGGAACCAACAATCTGCATTCAATTAAGTCAGATCTGTTAAACGGATGTGCATGCAACACTCAGGTTCTGGAACAAAACTAAAGACCTGAGGTGGACAAACAACCAGAACTGTCAACTGGAGTTTACATCCAGTGAACATGAAGAAGAAGAAGATTAACTATCTGAGACAAAGTCTAATGTAAAACCAAGAAGTTTCCCTTAGCAGATGATGGACTGGTGACAACTAAGACTTGTACATCAACACGGAATGATAATAGCCACTGCTAACCATCAAGCAATGGATTGCAAACTGTTCCTCCCCATCACTAAATGGCAAAAGTGAAAGCTGGTGATGATGGTGATGATGACAGTCAAAATCTAAACGTTTAGACATTGCCATGACATCTTACAGGTGTGCTGTTTCTTATATATTTATTATTTATGCTTATTTTATATCCTAAAAAGTTTATGAGCCAAGAATAGTAATCTATAATAATGTTAAGTTGTGTCTGTGTGCAACTGTTCACTCATAAAAACTGTAATCACTCATCATAAAACTGATGAACAAACAATAATCACTGTTGAACAAACAATAATCACTGTTCAGTCATAAAACTGATGAACAAACAATAATCACTGTTCACTCATAAAACTGATGAACAAACAATAATCACTGTTCAGTCATAAAACTGATGAACAAACAATAATCACTGTTCACTCATAAAACTGATGAACAAACAATAATCACTGTTCACTCATAAAACTGATGAACAAACAATAATCACTGTTCACTCATAAAACTGATGAACAAACAATAAGACACCATAAAGAATTCTCTCAAGCTATATAGAGCCCGTTTTAACATATGACTGTGAATCTTGGACAATTAATAAACAATCCGAACAATATCTAGAGGTTTTAGAGATGTGGTTTTATAGAAAAATCTTTAGAATTTCTTGGACAGCTAGAAGAGTAACCCAGGCATAGTAACTAGGCACTACTTCTCAAACAATGTAGACACTATTTGAGAAGTAATGTAGGCACTATATTACAAGCAATGTTAACACTATTTGAGTAGCAATGTTGTCCTAATATCTTACTGTTTCATAAAATGGGCAAATAAGATTTATATGTAAAGAAAAATAATATCCTGTATTCAGTGTTAATTTGGTCACTGGACAGTATAAAACTCTCTGACAATGGGAGCATCCGTTCAGAGTAGGCAAGTGACAGGCCACACAGCCATATGCTGAATTTCTCTGAGGTTGTTTTCCCTATGAAAATTGAAATGTGGTCTCCCAAAATCCTAAAATATGTGAAAACCACATTGCTTTCCATCCTTTAACATGTGTCAAGTGATTATTTTCATTATACCATACAAAAAAATAAAAAAGTAGAGGTTGTTTAATAGTTACTGCACTTGCTTGTCACTTGAAGCTCCTTGGTTTAAAGGTTAGTGAATGCGGTTAATAGTTTTGTGATCATCAAGTGCTAGGGTTCGTGGACTGTTTTGGAAAAAAAAATTGTTTTTATGGTTTTTGGACAAGGGTACAAGAGTTGCACCGTGGAAGAGATTGAGCTCTCACCATTAACATTCCCAAAGACAATAGTGGTCCACCAAAGCCGACCTTCATTATGGAGGCGGCACAGTGTTTGTTGTCAGTTAAGTAATTCTGTGGTGGATTTTCTGTACTTCTGGAAATTTCTTCCACCATGTGATTTATGTGGTAAAACCAGCCTTGTAAACAGATATCTGAGATCTCCCTAGGGAAGTAAAGTGACCAGGTAATACTAAACATTTTGACTGTGTGCGCCATTTCTCACCAGAAGAAAAATGAGCCTTGTATAATATTCTTAGTATCTCGCATCTCTTAATGGACTTGAACATTTGATGTTTGGAGTCTTATTTGTGTGTGTACTTTTACCAGTATTTTAGCTCTTTCATTAGCAGACAATTTTACAGCTGACGTTCAATAATTACTACTAAATATCACAAGAGCATTCTTTTTAAAGACACTGTATACTAAAAAAGTGCCAGTTTTTGGAAGCCATATTTCTTTAGTACAAAGGTACAGACAACAGACTGTTCTCTTTTTATTGTATGGAATATTTTGCTGTAAACAGGTACTGAAATGGGAAATTTTGCAGGCAAAATAAACTATGCCCGCTGTTGTTTGTGTCTTTATTTACATTTACAAATGGAAAATACTGCATTTATTTACATTTTTTTTTTTTCAAATTGTATCGACTTTTCACATGAAAATATTTGAGATATTTTAAAGCTAGAACCAAGATAAAAACAAAACAAGGCAACAGAGCACAAAATAGATTTAGAACTGGTCTTCTCTTTTTTAAAAGTTAAAGAAATGTTAAAGGGCACAATTTATTAGCATTTTCATATGAAATGCAACATAAAGGAATGTAAATTTACCGTATGCTACTTGCATTTTCATTTGAATTATCAAACATGTGAAAGAATAAACATTTCTTCAGCACTTTTTTAACTTCTGATCTTTATTCCCCAATGGAGCATCTCAGACCAAGCTATCCTAGCCTTTGTTATTGAATGCAGCTCTCTTCATGTCGGCCATCACTTTAGCACTAACAAATTAAAATTTTTGAGTGTCTACCGTCGTGATCATCGTCAATCTTCACGACCAGCTCTCTTCACAGCACACCTGAAAGTCTCTTTTTTGCTAGCCAATTCGGCAAATGGTACACTCTATCACTGTTCTCTACGGCTGCAGTGACGCTTATCATGGCAAAAATACCTCCACTTTTGGGGACAGGGTACCGCTCTAACAGCAGATAGCATGCAGAGATGTCAACTCATCCCAGCAAATCACCGGTCATCATCAAATACCATCATCATCAAGTGCCTAGCCAGCTGGCATAGGCGATCATACATCTTCACAGATCTCCATCTTTGGTGCTTAGGTTCAATTCCACTGATGATATTCCTCCATCCCACTGTCTTAAGCCATTCACCATCATTTCTATTGGTCTGCCTCTACTGCCAGTGATCTTTCCAGTCATCATGATATTTTCCAGTGCTCCTTATCTCAATACATGATGAAATAGCATACAAAAGAGTAAATGTCCACTTTACATTGCAAGTGCTTACATTTGGAACATCATGCAGGTACATGAATGTCTGCCTTACACTACAAACACTTACATATGAAATGTCATAAAACTGTTATGTCCCCCTTACTTTACAGACACCTACATAATGTAAATGAATAAATGTCTTCCATACATTACTAACACTTACATAATGTAAAAAAAAAAAAAAATTCAGTATGCAGTCTTTCTCAGATTTACAGAACCTATTACGATAAATAAGCAAAGAGGGTCGCTGCAACAAGACTTCATCAGCAAACAGGAAAGAGAAATATAACAGCAACAAAAATAAAATAACATTTCAATAAGTACATTACAGTGCCCTTCCCTCTCCCGCCCCCCCCCCCTCTTTTTTTTTTATCAAAGAAGGTAAGTAAAGAACCCTTTTCCACACCTTTAGGCATATAGGGCTAGACCTATATTTCAGAGACCAACCTGCATAAGATAGGTGATGTGGTCAGCATCACGGTGACCACCTTTACTTCCCGCGACTGTTTCCGGTACCCACTTAAGGCTGGGTCAACCTGGGATACAAGGTCGTTTTTGAAACGAAGTCCGACTCCGCCAGGGAGCGAATCCACGACCTTCCGATCTAGCCGCTCCACCATGGTGACTCCCATCAAAGAGTGTGTTCGTTTGTAAATCTAAAATTACCATGATAAGTCTCCTGACTATCATAAACTTCCAGAGATAAGACTATAAATGTATCAAGAGAGACCATGTGATTTGTATTTCAGTAGAGTTAACTCAGTGTTTGTGCTTCATTATATATTAATGTAACTTTTTAGTGATGCACCTGCCGAGATATAGAGAGCTATGCTTTGTGCAATGTATTGCGTTCACATTATTTAAAGTACATTACAGTATTCACAGATGTGTTTTGTTAAGCCAAGAATTGACATCACGGCACTCTGGGCATTCCCATATGTGCCCCATCCCAATTTTCAGCAGCCAGTGCAGCTCCTATACTAATGGTACTGGGTGTAGTCTGGTAATATGTCCGTAGTGAGCCGGCCAGGCCCTCTGGTCACACCCAGGTGCCTCATTCTCTCCAGGCCATCATAATCTTGTTTCTTTTTTGACTTCGTTACTTGTTCCCAAAGGGCCTTGACCACATCTGCCTTACCATGTATCAATTTACCACCCGAAGGGGCAGATCCGGAAAATCAATCCACCTGTTCATTCCCCACCATGCCAGAATGGATTAGAGAAAAGATCAAGAGTATGCTCACTACCCATGACCTTCCAAGTGAAGCGTGCCACTCTTATTCACAGATGTGACACAAAATATCTATAAATGACAAAATGATACGAAGTACGTCATTTTCATAGCTTTACTACAGTGAGCTCATTCTGGTTTATGCTATGACACTTAGATAAATATGTAAAGTCAAAATGATTGAACATACGGTTCAGTCTATCTCCATACAATGGCTACCCACCTGGCAAGTGTGTCATAATACAAAGCAAAAACTCTGTAGTTCCAGTGTTGATCTCCAGAGATCATGAATTTGCTCTTGTCAAAAATAAAAAATTATGGCCGTGAAATGAACCCATGGCTTTCATAGCAAGAGTCTCCATGTATGGATTTAATGGAGATCATACGGAGTAAAAACAGAAAAGAGCCACTGTCCCCCCCCCCCTTCCCTCAACAAGCATGTGATAAAAGCGACTAATTACGGATGTTTCCTTTGAAGTCCCAGTGCATTTATCTGAGATGCAAGGAACCAACAATCTCCAAATAGGCCAGATCCGTAAAAATTAAGCGGACTCAAAACTCAAATTGTAGAAAAAGACCAAAGTTCCAGAAGTGGATGAACAACCAGAATTTTCTGCTAGAGTTTACAGCCAGCGAGTGCCAAGAAGAATAAGCAGAAGTAGAAGAGCAAGAGGCAAACACCTTAACCACTTTGTCGTGTAGACCCCTCTATAACACTTTCACTTACCTTACACATATTACTGAAATGGAACTATATGTCTACCAGTTATAACCTACCTATAGTGGTGACAATAGTACTAGCAAAGAACAAAGCTTGTCCAAAGCTCCAGTTGGGTTCTGGCTGGGATACATTTTTCACAGCTGACACCCCTCTGTTGGCAGCATGGACCACTTCCTCAATGAATTCTTCCAGGTCTGCATCTGGAATTGAAGAAAAAAAATGTTGATTAGCTGGTTGGTCAACTTGTTGACTTGTTGGTTGATTGTTCTGGTTAGTTGGTAGCTGACTATCTGGTTCACTAACTGGCTTGTTTGGAGGAATAATTTGAGATCCAGTGCACGCTGGCTGCCACTGGCTATTGTCATGCCGTGAAGGCGTAGTGTCTTTAATGTTGTCGATCCATTTTTGTGGCCGTCCTCGATTTTGAACTGTTCTTCTGAGATGTAGTGCTTGTGATGGTATTTGATCTTGCTGCATTCTAACGAGATGTTCAAACCACTTGATCTGCTGTTTCTCAATGAATTTAGTACAAGGTGCCGTTCCCGCAATTTGTCTGACAGTATAATTTTTCAGTCGATCTCGAATGGTGGGGTTGGCAGTATTTCTCAGGCATCTCATCTTGCCAATGGTGATTTTGCATACATGGGCTTTAGATAAGTGTCCATGTTTGGCACTCGTGCCAAGAGAAAATAACCTCCTGTATGGTACTGGTAAGATTTCTTCCATATTTGGTGACAAGGCAGATGTGGTCAATGCCTTTTGGGAACAAACAACGAAATCAGTGGAGAAACAAGATTATTATGGCCTGGAGAGAATGAGGCCCCTGGGTGTAACCAGAGGATCTGGCCGGCTCACTACACTCAGAGGAAAGGCAAGACGGACTTATAACCAGATTGTGACTGGTACCATCAGTATTGGAACTCTGTGCTGGCTGCTGAAGATGTGGACGGAGTACACACGGGAATACCTCAAATGCTGTGATGTCAATTCTTGACTCAACTTAACTCTAACATGATTAGGCTCCGGGTGGCAATCCAGTTGTATAAAAACAAGGCAGTCTTCAAAATCTTTTACATAATAATAATTTCCGTCTCGTTATGGAGCATGGATACTAGAGCCCCAGCTCATAAGAACTTCAGGTTATTTCATAAGCATATGGTGCACTAATATAATCTTATGGCTGAGCGGGGTTTTCTGGGATCTGCACCTGAAGGATTCTCATCTGAATAGTGTCACTTTGTGTCTCTTATTCTTCTCTTCTTTTCTGTACTCCTGGATGCCTTGCAGTGTCAGGGCAGGAAGAGATCTCTGGAACAGGCCCTTTTGTTCTCTTCGTACAAAGTACTTTTCAGTGGGTCTGATATTTATAAGGTGCATATTTTGCGTAGTTGACCTCTGGGTCTGTTACCCTTGTATATGTATACCATTGCTCTCTGTGATACCCTGTCTGATGCCAATCTTGTTTTATGGCAAATCCATTCGATTTATTTCTACCTATAAAGTTCAGCCGATTCTCCTCCTGACATCATCATTCCTAAGTCGATCTTTCCTCGTTACACCTAGCATAGTACGTATTCATTTTAATTCTGTTGTGACTATTTTCCTTCTGTCTTCTGAAGACAGTGTCCATGTTTGACACTGATATCATAGCATTGGTAAGAATATTGTGTAGAACAGTGTTCTTTTAGGTGTTCTTAGCACATGCCTAAGACATGTTCAGTCAGTCAAGTTCTGTATCCAGGTTTTTCTTGGTCTTCTCCTCTTCCCATCTATTGAGCCCTGTAGAATTGTTTTTAAGAGGTCATCATGTCATATTACAAGCCCGTACCATTGAATTTTCTGCTTGTTCAGTTTAATGAGGTTCACATATGAACAGGGAATAATGAATATAACAGATACTATGTCTGGCTATCAACGTAATGTAAAGTAAATAGTAAATGTCATTGAACTGTCTTGTGTACGTCAAACAAGAAGGAATAGTTTGACTTCTCATAACAATGACTCACATACTTGCATTTCAAAATAGAGTCATTTTGCCTAAGACTTGATTGGCTACATTGCATCTTTGCTGGATTGTGTTTATTTAAAAAGACACTTTGTGTCACAGGGTGTTAAATCTCTTTGCGCGCTCCTGGTCCTGTTCAACGTCACACCCTTACTCAAAATCTTGTAGAGTAAATTCGGTGATGTTTTCTGTGTAGGTTCCACCGGTTCAATTGGCGGTGTGTGGGGAAAAAGAGAAGGGGGGGGGGAGGGTGAATAGACCCACTAATCCTAACAAGTATGTTTTAAACGGCGATTAATTAGGTATTTGCTGAAATCGAATGTGCTGGGTTAAACGGTGCAGATATGGTAATCTAGACGTAAACCACAATATTACCTGCCAACCGCCTTTTTTTAATTTAAGGAAGAACGAAGTAGTAGAAGAAAGTCTGTGAATATATGTGTTATTCACCCCTCTTTGTTCTACACTGACTTAAAAAAAAAGGACAAAAAAACACACAAAGCTATACACACATACACGTGTGTATATATATATATATATATATATATATATATATATATATATATATATATATATATATATATACACACACACACACACATACATACACACATACGAGCACTAGCTAACACGCATGCACATACTCAGTAATGAGAGTAAGCCAAAAAGATACGATATAATCCGGGAAGGTTTCATAATTCCCATAAATGAGCCAGAAATTGGCAAGACAAGAGAACTTCCCAAATACAGTGACTAAACGATCAATACGGTCGTTAACGACGCCCTCAGAACCCAACACAAGTACAAAGCAGTACACAAATCGGGAATACTTTACAGCCATTTGGCCAGTACTATCCGACCACCATCGTTCGTATAATGAACTTACAAGATGGCCATAAGCGAAAATCAATCAAGATATTTGTCTCCACAGACTGTCAGCTTTGTCAACGTTAAGACGAATGCTATTTTCGTTTTCCGACGTAAGGTGGAGATTTAGTGTGTTGTAAACTCTGATCTGTCTCGTCTGTGACAATTACAAATTAGAATACGTATAAGATTAGACTGCCTGTTGGGAGAGAGAGAGCTATCTGTAAATGAGTATAACTGTGCAGGATGTGAAAATCGTGTGTTTGTGTGCGCGCGCGCTTGTTTGGTGTGTGTGTGTGTGTGTGTGTGTGTGTGTGTGTGTTACGCAGGCGGTAGTTTGTTGATTAAAGAATACAGTGGAGGTAAACATATACTGAATAGTGTCATGCAAAAAGAAAACTGGAGCGCATTGTTACGATGGCAAAGTTAAAAGAAACACAGAGAGAACGAGAGGGAGGGAGAGAGAGAGAGAGAGAGATACCAATGAGAGAGAAGATGCTGGACAGTTTGACATCATAGCACGCAAGATCATCTGTGTCAGAACTGACTGGAAGTTTATGAGAAACACGGCTTGGATTGTAATAAGCAGCAGCAGCTCACTGTGTGTGTTTGTGTGTGGGTGGGGGGGGAGGGAGGGATGGAGTAAGTAAGCTGTTTAGTTGTTATTCTTAACCACCCCCTCCCCACCCCAAACCCCACCGCCATCATTTCTAAATAAATACCCAAGAGTATGTGGGATAATTCTGCCAACAGGTCCACTATGTCAAATATTCTAAGGACAAACTTATGGGTTACTACCTTAGTACCATGATGTTGATCCGTTGTTCAAACCTCACACTAATAGACCCACTGTTCCTAACAAGTGTGCCGTAAACGATAATTCTGCCAACAGGTCCACTGAGTCAAATATTCTAAGGACAAACTTATGGGTTACTATCCTTGTGCCATGATGCTGATCCGTTGTTCAAACCTCATATTCTGAGTACAAAAATACACACAGAGATTAGAATAGATCACTTCTCTATTAAAAGACATGGATTTCCAAACCTCTTTCTGAAGACGATGCGTGAGATAATGCCCCAAAACAAGAATGAGTATCCTCTTCCGGTTGCACCCTAGAAGGAAGTCTGACCCAATGGGACTCGACCAGTCGCATCTTTGATATCAACAGGAGATATGTTGTTGGTAATTAGAGAGCTAATAGACTGGCAGGCACAGTATTAATTGAAGATGGCCGGCCCCTGCATCACGCAGACATTGTCATTGCTCTTAGAGAGATAGGACGTTCTGAGGATTTTGGAAGCAACATATCCACATCACTGCTAAGAATACGCGAATTGGGAGTAAAGACCGGCACAGCCAAGCACGAGAAGCACACTGGACGCACACCAACATAGGACTGGTACTATTAACCGCACGACGCTGATGAATATGTTGAGAAGGGAATCTGGGCGCCTATGGATGTGTCCTGAGTGCTGTGAAGATAATCTAACTCATAACAGGAAATATGAATTTCCAAACCTCATTCTGAATGTAAAAAAAGGTGCTGGATGCCAAACAAGTGTATATAATATGCCTGAAATAATATAAAACATTTTAAAAAATTGATTTTGACAACGATTTCAGCAAAAATATGAACGTAAACAAAACTAATAAAAACTGATCAGTAAAACCATAAACAGCCAACACATGTTGGGATTGGTGATCGCTGTTCTTTAGAGTACAAATTATTTTTATCATCAAGTGTCTTGACGACTGGCGCAAGCAGTCATGACTTTCCATAATCTGCGATTTTAAACAACGAGTATCAGTTCGTGTGCTGACACACCTCCTTGCCATGGAAACAACACAATATATTACGAACCTTCTGGCGTTATATTCCCCTTTCTCTTTTTCCACAGATATTTCCAGTAGTCATAACATATTTCAGTATCCTTTTTTCTCATAACATGAACTCTTTCTGTTGTCTATGATAAGTTGCAGCAATTACCTCTTTAAAAACATCTGGGTTGCTCTTTTTCGGGCGTCCAAGAAAGTGCAATGATACTTCTGTAGAATCAAATTCCTGAGATATGAAGAAATTGTATGCCTTATTTATTAACTGTGCTACACTCCCAGCCATATCATCATCGTCATCATCGTCATCCGGTAACTCTAAGTCACCATTTTGCTGTTGACTGATCATCTCCTCCCACATTTTACGATCGGATGCGATGGATTTCATGGTTTTATGTATGAAGAACATCTTGTGCAATATATCCTTGTCGTCGAGAGTTAGAAAAAAAAGCCTTCTTGCTTGCTACATATATCCAGTTTTAACATATGGCTGTGAATCCTGGACAATCGGTAGACAGGCCAAACAATTTCTGGAGGCCTCGGAGATGTGGTTTAACAGAAGAATGTTTAGAATACCTTGGACAGCCAAAAAGAGCAACAAAGAGGTTTTGAAAGAAGCGGGAGCCCGAAGACAACTTATCACAGACATCAGAAGGAGACGGTCATCATTTTTTCGGACATGTTATGAGAAGAGGGAAAATAGAACATGTTGTGACCACTGGAAAGATCTGTGGAAAGAGGGATAGAGGAAGACAACGGGAGAAGATTCTTGACAGTCTTGTTGCATGGCTTGGAGGTGTGTCAGCACACGAACTGATACATGCTGCAAGAGATTGTAGATTATGGAGAGGCATGATCGCCCACGCCAGTCGGCAAGGCACCTGATGATGATGTCTAAGACCTGTCCAGTCAGTCAAGTTCTGTATACAGGTATTTCTTTGTCTTCTCTACCTCTCTACTGAGCCATATAGTGTTGCTTTTGGGAGGCCGCTAGAGCTTATTATATTTCCGTACCATTGCATGTTATGTCTTCCGTTAAAAGAGGTTCATATATGAATAGTAAAAAACTGAATATGTCAAAACTAGGACTGGTTCTATATGTAATGTAAACTACATTTAACTGTCTTTGTGGGTCAAACAAGACAGAATAGTTTGACTAGTTAGAAGTTACAATTTCATTCTACGGATTTCTGAGCGTTTTCTTTATTAGTTCTGATTACCTCTTGACAAAAATTATTTCTAATTTTATTCTCCTGTGTAAACACTTCATGCTTCTCTAAATCTGTTGGCCATCTCCTTTGTTTAAAGTAGAAATTAAATTTAGAAATTGCTTGTACTCTTGTCTGTATGTGTGGGTGTGTGAATTCCGGTTCAATTGACTGGCTTCTTGTTCCTCTATTCTCTATTTCGTTTAGAAAACAATTCATCTTCTATATTTTCCCAGGCGCTTTGAGAGTGAGATTGACGCAAACTTTCCGCATTCAAAATCATTAAAAAGAACTTAGAAATTAGGACTGACAAAGAATGTCATAGAATTTTATCGCAAAAAATCTTCTTCTTCTTCTTCTTCTTCTTTTCTTCTTCTTCTTCTTCTTCTTCTTCTTCTTCTTCTCTTCTTCTTCTTCTTCTTCTTCTTCTTCTTCTTCTTCTTCTTCTTCTTCTTCTTCTTCTTCTTCTTCTCCTCCTCCTCCTCCTCCTCTTCTTCCTCCTCCTCCTGCTGCTCCTCCTCCTCTCCCTCCGTCTTCCTATTTCCTTCATTTTCTTCTCCCTCCTTTTCCTCTTCTTATTCCTTATTCCCCAGTTGTTGTTTTTTTTTTCCCCTATAAGACGCGATGCGTGTCTATCGCCTGCCAAACCATGAAGCTCTCTGCATAAATTTAACATTGTATTGATACATGTCTCTAATTCTCGTGTCCGTGCACTTTAGTCTCCTCACCCCTTCCCCCTTTTTTTTAGTCCCTGTGGGTTCCAGTACAAGAACATTTTTTGTTATCACGTTTTATTTGTGTGTTTCAAGGCCATCATTATTTCCCCATTTCTAGATTCATTTGAAATTATTTTGCCCCACAAAACAAATGAACATCTAGGTATTTCGTCATCTGAATTGATGCTGCCGAAAAAAAAACTCAACATGAAAGCTAAGGAAAAAAAAAAACGCATGAGAAATACTGCCGGGAATTCCGTAAACAACGAACGAAATACCGGATGTAAATACGTATACAATGACGTGATGAAATCCATTATAGTATTGTGTACGTCTACTCAGATCTGGCAGTGACGATGGTGTAGTGGCTAGACGTAGTGGCTTACCGAAACGAAGGTCTTGGGTTCGAAACCGCAATTTTAGTTTCAGAATTGACCTCGGCTCCCAGGTCGACTGAGTCTAAGCACCAGGTAATCTTATGGGAAGTAAAGGCTGCCATTGTAATGTCTATCATATAACCCACCGACTGCAGATTGGTCTATATATCGTTCAATGGTCCTTTGTGCTAGTGTCATAAAAAGGGTCCTTTACTTTTCTAACTCAAGAACTGGGGTTTTATAATGCAGGAATCTTCTGAATTCGGGTTTAGAAACAAACATACTAACCACAAGAAACAGACTGGGTGTTATTTAAAAATAAAAACGTTTGATTCTATGTTTTTTAAAAAAAAAATTAATTTCGTAACCCTTACAGGACGCTGCAGAGCCTACCTTAAGATTTTATTTGGGTGTTCCTGATTTTACTAGGCAAACCATTGCTTTTCTGATAAGGCAGCTGCTGAATCATGATTTGTTCCAAATGTATTCGTGTCACCTTTTTGCCGTGCGAGGAATAATGCTGCATCTGAGTTTAAATACATTGGAGCAACATTCACTGAAGATGGTAAACTAGACGAAGATGCAGTAAAGCTGGCCAAGTATTGGAACAGCTAGCCCATTCCCCCCCCCCCCCCCCCCCCCACTAATCCCCCTCCTCTTTTACAGCATAAGGCAATCGCAGTCATCACAAACATCTCATACAAAGCATATTCATTCCCACCCTATGCTGTCAGTGCCAGACATGGTCACTCACAACAAAACATAAAAGAAAATTAGTAACCATGAAAATTTGCTGTCTGAGAAAGACCGTAGAAGTCACAAGAAGAGATAACAACAGGAATGAGGCGAACGAGAATTCTAAATTACATACAAATATAGCAAATTAGTTGGTTTGCGCAGTTGGATAGAATGCCTTCTGGTGCCAAATCATTCAAGCCATATACTAAACGAGATAAAAGACGTAGAGCAAAAGGCAGACCAAGAACAAAATCTGAAGATAACATCACTGAGACTCTACAGTATCACGATGTGTCTTTGGTCGAAGCCAGAAGAGCACGAAGCAGGACCTTATATCTCCCTTGACAACCGAAGCGGCAAAGTAGGACGTAAAGAAGAAGAAGAAGAAGAGGGATGATGCTGCATGGGCATCACCCAGCCTCTACAATAATATCCAGGTTTTGTGTTCTGAAGCTGGTGAACTTCAATCCCTGGCCTTATCTGGCTGAGATTCACGTACCTCTCTAAACATGATAATGCTATCGTCTGGAAAGACGAGAAAGTCAATGTAAGATTTAGACCTAAATTCTGTATCTAGTTCTCTACTTTATTTACTGACTTTTAAAGTGGACAGGCCTGGCTGGTGTGGGTTTTTCAGTTGCCGCCTAAATAATTAATTCATTGACAAGCATTGGTTCTTTATAGCTTTCGTTCTATGTATAGGTCGGCTCTGTGGCTAAGTCGTTGCGAACGCTTCGTAATGCCTGGGTACCGGGTTCTATCCCAGCTGCGGGCCATACGCCTTGCGTTGATTTCGACAGGGGTATCAGGGAGCCGACCGTCCAGGAGCAATGGCAAACTACTGGACGTAAATTTGCCTAGTGAAACCACACAAAAGCCAGGGGCTGATGGGGTTGGTTCTGCAACGTCCTGTAAAGGATACGCAACTAACCTTGTTTCCATGTATAGCTCTCGTTCTATTGGAGACTTATTGGTGACAATATCTAGTATTGTTAGCTATGAAAGCCATAATCAGCCTTCGCTCTTTTACACTTCTCAGACTCCCCTCCCCCACACTTGTTTTCGGTTTTTGTAGTTGAAACGCTACTGCCCTCTGCTGGACTGAGAATCAGCTGTACACACATACCATGACTGTAACTGACGCACAGAGTATGCTGAGAGAGCTGGAGACATGCTTGCTCTGTGCAGAGTGGCAAGCATCGCTCCAAGGCCCGGGCATTAAGTGTCCTTTGGATATTTTCTCCATGGAATGCTTGTGTGTTGAGAAACGAGTAGGCAGACATACGACGGGCTCTATACCACTTGATGGGGAATTGATGTGTGAAAAACTAGATGCTGTGAGGACTCTTTGAAGGCGAGTGAACAGTGCGGAGGCAGAAATAGATCGTTTCGGTCTGAGGAGAATGGCGCTGCGTAGTTACCATAGGATCTGGCCGACGCTCGACACTCAAGGGCAAGGCGAGACGGATATACAGGTAGACAGTTCGCTTGCTGCTGAAGATGGGGGCGGAGCGCTTTATAGGAGTTTCCCCAGTGCTATGTTGTCTTCTTAATTAAACATTCAACAATGATTGTACAGCTGAATATTCAGTATAGTTTAAGGGCTATCTATTTAAATTCTGTCAGATTGCTGCTACAGAAAGTCTCTTAATCAAAAATGCATGGTTGTGAGTTATTGTTGCAAGATTTAGCTCGAGCGGTCGTTCCGTTCTGTGTCGAAGTGTGGAAATATTTAAAAAAAATACTAATAAATAACATTTTTTTTAATGGTAAGGAGCGGCGTCTGCGGCTCGTAATTCCAACGTTCCGCGATCGAAACCCATTGCTGGCTGTGTGGATTTTTATCATGGTATAGGCGTCGCAGGTGGACCCAGCCTTTAATGGGTACCAGGATATTGTATGTCCTGGGAAAGTAAAGCAGCCGGCGCAATGCTGACCACATCACCCACCTAGTGCCGATTGGTCTGTAAAAATATGGGTGCTCTTTCCATATGGCCTATGCCCCTAAAGGTGTGAAAAGGATCTTTACAGTATTTAATAGTAAGGGATAGGTTTTACAATAATTTCTTTTGTTTCTTTTGAAAATTAAACCATTACTATGACTTTAGTCTGCTACACAACATTGACAAAGATACGAACAGTTTATCACAATTCTCTCTCTCTCTCTCTCTCTCTCTCTCTCTCTCTCTCTCTCTCTCTCTCTCTCTCTCTCTGTCTCTATCCATCTCTCTCTCTCTCCATCAATGCACCTGGGGTTGCTACTGCCTTCCCCCCCCCCCCCCCCGCCACCCCCTCTGGAGCGTTTGGAAACATTGACGTATAGAGGATAGAACATTTAATCCTATTTGTCCCAAAACAAGTTGTGGTTGATACTTAGTAACGATTTCTTAAGCCTCATGGACTCGCCCACAACATCTACTGAACCTAGTTTCTTATTTGATTTGCCTGAATGCGCTTGCGGAAGTTCGAAGGATAATCCCCAATGTTGACAGGTTAGACGACAGTTCGAGAATGTAAATCACGTTTGAAAACAAGGCGTCCACAAGTGTTAGCTAGAAACTTGATCAATGTGATAGCGAGCGTCGAAAAATTGGGTAATATGTCGGTTCTTTAGGTTTGGTAGGGTTTATTTATTCGTTGATCGGGTTAGAAATCAATGTCAATTTGAAAAAAAAAAAAAAAGCTGCTGGAGATAAACCCCAAGAGCGAAAGACCTATAGAAATAGATAATGTAGGTTTGGAAACAGTAACTGACTTCACTTACCTAGGAAGCAAAGTCTCCACGGATATAAAGGTACTGGTTGAAATCAAGCAGAGAATTGTAAATGTAAATGCTGCTGCTTCAAACAGACTTCAGAGTTTCTGAAGATCAAACATCTACAGCACTAAAACTAAATTAGGGATATACAAAAGATGCGTTAGGACAGTTCTTTATGAAGCAGAAACTTGGAAAACACAAAAAGAGAGCATGCTCAGAGGTTTTGAGGAAAACTTTTCAGAAGATTGTCGCAGTTTACATGAGAAGATAAAATCAGCAATTCTAGATTTAACAAATGACAGACTTAGAAGATGTAAATTTAGAAATACTTTAAAAACAATTTTAAAACGAAGATGAATGTGGATTGGACGTCCTCAAAATGGAGATAAAGAGGCGACCGAGACAGGCAATGCAATGAACACAACAAGGACAGCGAGGAAGAGACAAGTCCAATGACACTTGTAGGCGAACCTTTAATGCTGAACTCACGGCTACGCGAAGGACAAATTTGGAGGTAGAAGGGATGGATCAGGATCGAATTGAGTGGCGACAGTTTATCTCTGCTAGATGTGCCTCTAGGCGCGATGAGGATTGATTGATGATTGATTGACTGTCTCATCATCATCATCATTATCACCGTCATATTCATCACCATCATCGTCATCACCAGCATCATCATCACCACCACCTTTACCATCATCGTCATCATTATCATGTAGCATGTCCTTGACAGATCGTCGCTGTTATAACACCCACCTGAATGAAACTAGTCCCTCACCACTTTTTCCGCCGATAAATACACTTTGCTGCTCATGGTCTCTCTGATCTCCTGTGCCAACTTCGCTGTGGTCTGCCTCTCTTCCAACTGACTGGTTGGTTGGAACTGGGTGCTAGGCTGGTTGAAATGTGCCTTCTGGTTGTTTACTGACCGACTGGTTCGCTGACTGACAAACTGGCTGGCCAGTTAATTGGTTGCCTGAGAAACCGGTTGGAGTGGCTTTATTTTTAAATCAGATATATCAAACTGGTGGCCCGCGAACTGTATGTGGCCCGTTGCAAGCACACCTGCGGCCCTCATCAAGCAAATATTCTGCAAAAACTTATATCAGATCTTTTTCTTCTTCTTCGCATAAACTCCTGTTGAAAGTTCTGGTTATTCATCCACCTGTGGACTTGTTCATCCACCTGTGGACTTAAGACTTATTTGTATGCAGACTGTTGGTTCCTTGCCTCTCAGGCAGACACTCTGACTTCGATGAAAAACCCCACTAGTCGACCCTTACAATATGTTTGCTGAGAAGCCAGTGAATCTTTCCTTATTTTCCACACAATGGGGACCCAGAACGCACACGGGGATTTAAACTAATGACTTCAACTGTTTGTCGCGTGTCGCCCCCAGTATGACCCAAAAGGCCCTGAGGGAAACCCTCTGTTTGATATGCCTGTTTCAAATATCAGGCTAAGCGATTGAGATGATGTATGGTTGGCTGGCTGAGAGATTGAGATGATAAAGGGTTGGCTGGCTGAGCGATTGAGATGATGAATGTTTGGCTGGATGAACGATTGGGAGGATGAATGGTTAGCTGGTTGCTGGTTGATGGACTGGTTGGTTGGATATATTAATAAGAAGAACTCCTTAGGGGAGCATGTACAGCAGGAGTCTACCAATCATCAGTAGAAGATCCCTCGTCAACATAACCAACATAGCCCATAAACTCCTAGACAACTTCAGAGGGTGGGATAATTGGGTCATGACTCCCAGGCATCGACCTTTTCTTGCTGTACTTTACCGGATGTTCTCGGACAGGGACAAGACGAAACTGGTGACTATGCAACGGGTACTGTGAGATTCCAGGTTTGATATATGTATAGTCGCTGCAGTAGCCTAATAGATCAACCGGCTTACCTTAACGACCAAGTGGCAAGCTTACGGTTGGTTCATCGGTCACATGTTAGACTTTGCAAATGGCAGAGGGACACTGGCAGACATTTTGGACACGATGGATTTAAGGGATACGACTTTCTTTTCGACTAGAAACCCGGAGCAACCTACCGAGACCCGTCCCCCACGACGTTCCGTTGCGTCCAGAGCCAGTTCGAAGATCTTTCAGCAGCTTCGCCCAGTTATTTTAATGATCATTTGCGCTTGTTTCTTCGCAAGCCCAGCTGCTTTAGCACATTATGTATGGAAGAGAAGATAAGACCTCTTGCGTCTACCTCGACGACGAAGATTTTTACTGCGTATGCTTCGTCTCTCCTCAGACCAGCCTCGAGATCACTGTACTTCTCGAGCTTCTACAAGTGATATTGGTCCATTGGCGACTCATACGGCCCGATCTGCTCAATCCGGATGAGCTGGCGTTTCTCCGCAGATAGCTAAGTCGGGTCGCAGGCCGGTCTTCCGGATTAACTGTGGGTACTTCTGGTGATCAGACAGGTGGACAGCCAGGAAACAGTCCCTCGCACCGTCAAGTATCGATGGAGCGTATGCCACCTTGTTGAATTTACCTCTATAAATCTGCTCAGCCTGGGTATAACGATTGGCCTTCGCGTTGGCCCTCATCCAATCTTATATTGCATGTTATCACAATCGACGTAATTGCACATTTCCATGCGAGCTCATTCCTCATTCCTCTTTTTACAGGGAGCTACGGAGTTCGTGCGTTTATGCTGAGATCTGCTGCAGCAGTCCAGCAGTGTTGGAGTGCAGTACGGAGTTTCAAAATGGCTGCAATCGACCTTGGGGTCACAACTATGTGGATATGACCATGTCATGAACAGCCTGTCGCAAAAGTCGCGTCGTTTTGAAATTTTCTAGTTTACAAGACACTGGTACGGTTATTGCTTTCTATCAAACTTTTAAGGTTTTCATTGAAACTCCCTTGTACGCTGTCAGTAAACCACAAAACCAATACACAGGCGTCTAGAAGTGTGTGTGTAATTGTGTTTAGTGCATGCCGACCCCCTCCCCAAAGGCCCTAACTAGGTGCTAGAGTTCCGCTTCAAGCCAGTAGTTTTGGTGCGATTAACATTTCTTAGCCAATATAATTGGCACAGAGAAACCATACCACAATTATAACTGATAATGCTCGCAGTAGATTAAATGTGGTCGATTTTACAAAAATGGATGGGTGGAAATTGACTTTGACGAAACTGATCACACAAAAAATTTCAATTATTCAGATAAATCAAATCAGATTAACATTTTGGAAATTTCAATTCAGATTAAGGCTATTAAGACCTCCAGATTACAAATTATGACACAAATCAAAATTCCAAGTTGATCAGTGGGCAGAAAAGATCCTTTCAATGACTCCGAATCCACAGGAACAGGAAATCCATAGTAAAGAAATTTTTTAGAAGAAACCAGGAATCAATGACAGAATAAAGACATCCAAGAAAAACACACAACAAGAAGAAACAAATAGACTTGGGACACACACACACACACACACATATATATATATAATACCACATACAAGCAGATGTTCCACATAATAAGGACAGAAGATAATATGGAACAATTAATACAAGTTAATAGTAAAGAATCCTGGAAATATTTCAGTACTGGCCAAATAACAGAAGGTGTGGTCAGAAAGAAGAAACTTTAAAACCCATAGCAGGAGCAAAGCCCAGACCTGGAGGAGCGGGAGAGAACCTCAGCAAACAGATAGGGATCCTTAGCCAATTAATATCGCACACAAACCCAATTTACGCCACCAACGGTTGGCACCAGGAACACAGTCACAAATATAACCCAAAGCATCTTTTTCAGAAGCAGCTGGTTGAACGCGACGATTTTTGTTTTATTTTCTCCCAAAAAAATGGAAACGATGACGTGACCGACCTAGAAAAGGGCCACACACAAAAACCCAGCAGAAAATGAAACGACAGAGTGTAAAATGACGTGAAATACCATGTACAGAAAAGCAACAGCTGGCAGAAAAACAGATTAATTGCATGTACCTCATGTGTCAACAGTGACAGGACAATGATATAGATATAATACCAAGAATGGCAGGCTTGGATTAATATATCTAAATTTAAAACAAGGCGTTAGTCAATCAAATTGTTAAATGCATCTACGCGGCGCATATGTGATATAACTTGATTACTAGAATCCTCTACAGACCCCCCATTTCAGCGGCTTCAGACAGTCGACATTATCTGACAGATGTTCTAATTCTTTTCTCTGTTCAAACGTTTTGTGAGTTTATATGCAAACAATTTAAACCTAGATTAGGATAGTTATGCAACAGTATAAGAGACTAGCGTTTAAGGATATTGAGCGTTCCAAAAGATTGTCCTGCCATCTGTGTCACTTTAAGACGCTCGAGTACTAAACCCAGGGGCTATAATTGAAATTGACAAAAATTGACGCCAGATGTCGCTTACTTCTGGTTAAATGCCAGGATTTGTCCAACAAAAATGACAAACTTGTAATCTTAGGGGACAACAAGCGAATAATAGATCTTTACACTAATATGTTTTTGTTTAAGTTTAGACAAGGCTTGTACAATGCTGACTGAAGAGAATCGGAGCTAGGTACGTGTGGAAAGAAGAGAATATAAAGACACGGCTACACACACAGATAGGCAGCGGAAAAGAAGCTGGGTTGGGTGGGAGGGGGCAGAAGAGACAGACAATCAGGTAAATGGGTCTCTGGATAGCTAGGATGTTCATAAGTCCCTTCAGAGTGACTGAAATATTTGTCACTCGCTAACATTGGCTTCGTGAGCTTTAGAGTTTGTCTAAATGACTGATTTCCAGTCTTTTTCAGACCCCCACCCCCACCCCAATAGTATGTGGTAAGACCCCCACATCGCGCCCTCTTTACATACGTGGCAAGACCATCCACGTCCCCCACTCTTGAGTATAGAAAGACCCTCACACAACCCACTCCCTTAAATATATCGTAAATCCACACCCCCCCCCCCCCCCTTTTGGAAATATGGAAAGATCCCCTCCCCACTTGAGTTTATGGCAAGACCTCCCCCAAGCCCTACTTCCTAGAGGAGTAAATGGCAAGACTGACTGACTGACTTTCTACCCCACTAGGACATCACACAAGCGATAAACACCCGATGACACAAAGTGCCACCATGTGGATGAGGATCGCCGTGGAGAGGTCCCAGAAACCGCGTTCAGACAATTGGCCATATTTATGGCCTGCCTATATTGCGGCCCCTGGCAAAAGCCAGGGTGGGGCTTCAAATAACAAAAAAATGTTGTCCTGAAAAGGACGAAACTGGATGTGAACATAGAATATTTTAACAATATGGCAAGACTCCCCCCTCCCCTTATATAGCAAGATTCCCCATTCCCCCCACCCCCACCATTTTATTTAGTATATGACAAGAAGTGCCTTTAACCCCCCCCCCCCCCCCCCCCCCCCCCCCCCCCCCCCCCCCCCCAATGATTTAAAAGAGAAAGAAAAAATCAAAAGTAATGTTAACAAGGACTTGAGAAAACACGGCAGTTAATTCAAAATTGTAAATAACACAAGAAACAATTGCTAACAGCTGGTAATTTAATGTCCAAATATCTAGGTGATGGGTGACAGTTTTGCCTTGATGAAATCTGTTATATCTGATGTTGGGCAAGGCACAACTGGGATCATTCTCCATACCTAGCTGGCAAATTTGTTTTGTTTTCATGACTGTTAAAAGCTAAGACTTATGATTGCTACAAGTAAAAAGGCTCTCAGTTTCAAAACTCTTGTCCCCCTTCCCTCACCCCTACCCCCAAAACGTCCCCACGCCTACCTCCCAAAAGAGCGTCACCACCCCACCGCAGGCTGGAGACCATGTGTCTAAATAATACTGCTCCAGTGCCGTATATTTTGGGTAAAGAAGCACCTCCTGCATTTAAACCTCAATTTACAGAAGATGGTCGAAATATCTATTGTAGGTCATCAGGCACGTTTGGCTCTGTCTGTTTCAGGTTGAGCTTTGAGATTTTATTAATGTTACCAATTATTGACACGCACACGTACGCACGCACGCGCGCGCACACAAACACGGACGCACGCACGCCAATAAACACATAACATGGACTCACAGACAAACACATACACGTGAACGCACGCATACACGCACCCTTTAGCTAGCAATAAATAATAGCTGAATTTGCTTCACGCTGTCATGTTTTCATTTTACGAGCTATACAGTTCTCGTGACGCGGGACACGCTTATTTAAAAACTTCGACCGTGTGGTGGGGGAGAGGGGGGGGGGGTTGATTGATGGATGGATGGGTGAATGAATAGGTGGGTGGATGGGTGGGTTGGATAAGTGGATGGATGGGTGGGTGGGTCAATGGATGGATAAATGGATGGATGGATGGGTTTTGGATGGATGCATAGGTGGGTGGGTGGGTGGATGGATGGATTGATGGATGGATGGATAGATAGATGGATGTGTGGGTAGATGGATTGTAGATAGATGGATGGATGGGTGGGTATGTGGATTGTAGATAGATGGATGGATGGGTGGATAGATGGACAGATGGGTGGGAAATTATACTGGCCTCGTGTTACTTATAAACGGCGCAACATGATGACGACGATGATAAGTTCTAAGCCGTTTCGATTAATTGTCAAATGTCGCTACGGTCGGGTGATGTTGACCATATCTCCTAACAAGATGGAGGGACTTACGGAAGAATCTAGCTAGCTTTCTGCATGAATGGATGGATGGATTGAGGTAGGGATTGATGGAAGAATGGACGGACGGAGAAGTCAAAGAGAAATCAAAATGAGAAAACAGCGTAAATTATCTTCAATAAGATGCGCAAATGACCGACAAATGACAGAGAGATAAACTACACAATAAAAATAGGAATCTTTACATGTTATAGATACTCAATCCTACTTTATAGTGCAGAAACTTGGACAATGAACGAGAAACTAGGAAATCTAATTCTCTCTGGAAATGTGGATATCCAGAAGATTAGGTCATATTTCATGGAAACAAAATCAGTCCAGTTTCTGCAAAGACTACAAATGAAAAGAGAAATACTGAAAGAAATAAACAAGAGACAACTGAAATACTTTGCCCACATTAAAAGACAGTATGTTTTTAAAAACCATACTGGAACGGAAAATCGAGGGCAAGAGAGAAAGAGGGCAACGATACACGTAGGAGTACAACATCATAAGATGGACGAACAACAGTCTGAGAGAGTGTGCACGCAAGACAAGAGACAGAGGGTGTGGAAGATCCATTGCAGCCAACCTTTACTATGAAGATGGCACCTCACTGATTGGACGGGCCGACGGGTGGATGGGTGAGACGTGTTATGCAGGACAGAAAAGAATGAAGAAATCTTCTGTGGTGTGTGACTTATAAACGGTGCAACAAGATAATAATAATTTATATATATATTTTTTAATTTCTTGAATATTGTATGTGCCTTATCCCCAAGCTGTAGCCCATTAAGCTGGTGCCTAACTTCAGCACTGAATCCGTCACTATGGCCAATCAGGAAGTGCAGATCAGATACAGAAAACCACGACACTGGGCCACGTCCGGCTATAGAATAACCATGAAATAAGGAAGAAGATGGCCGCATACATTTCTGTAATTAGGTTTCCTTATTTATTTTTGGCAGCAAATACAATACTGTTGGAATATCTTCTAGCCTAATGGCATTTTGATGTGGGCTAGCGTATCCTAAAAAACTTCCTTGCAGCTGACAACGATTTTCGATCTTTTTTTTTTTTTTCTGTTTTCCATTTCTAATTTGTATCACCCTCTTCTTTTTCTTAGCGTTCACTGGTTGTAAACTCCGGAGGAAAGTTCTAGTTATTCTTCAAGCTCTGGAAATTAAATTGTTTCTTGAACATATTTTTTTTTTTGGGGGGGGGGGGGGTTGTACATTCTTTTCTGACAAGTCTGCAATCTTTGTATGCAGACTGTTTCTCGCCTGTGAAGCGGTCAGGAAAGGCGGCATCAATACGTTTGAAACAAAGCTGCCGGATCAAATTAGCAATGTTCTGACTCTACGCCTGTCTGAGTTTTTCCTCAGAGACCAACTGCCAGCCAAGATGATGTGCTCTGCCGTAACTGTTTTCAGATTGTATTTTCTCGACCTAGCATAAGTATGGCTAGGTGTCTTCCCCTAAGCTCTTCACCCCTCCGAAGTTGTTGGAACAATGTGGAATGGCAAGCCTGGTTACGCCATCCAACATTCTGTGATAACAGAGATAATACTGCCGACTTCTGTCATGCGGAAAATCCGTCACATAAGTTGAAAATAAAAACCAAGAAAACGCACCAAAACAGTGTATTTTCTGTCGTCCAGACAATGAAATAATCTTCCTAACGTAAAGAAATTAACACAAACTATCTGCTATTTTTTTTTTTTTCTTAGTGTGAGGAGTTACCCTGAACACCAGGCTCATCCCGAATAAAAGCTCAGAATAGGAAAATTATATCAAAAAGCATACAAAGACCCGCTGTAATGAAAAAAAAAACTGGATGAAACATACTGAGGAGCCTGTACAAAGACATGAATGCTAGTCTACACTGGAGCAGGTAAATCTGTTATGCAATACGCCCTAATCGCGTGGGCTGAAGCCGTGAAAACGAACTTGTCACACTTATACGAATGTAAAAATATGAGCTCATGAATATCACACGTACCTAGGAGAAGCACTCCTTTAGATAGTACAATTTTTTTACTTACTTTAAAAGCCTAAGGAATTTACGAACAATCTGCTAAACCATAGATTTCAGGGAGGAAAAAAAAACTATCAAGAGAAAGTACAATCATTTTACAAGAGAAACGTTGATGCAGCGTAGCGTCATAACAATTTAAAGACAGCCGCCCCAGTCTGACTTGCAATAAAGAGGAGCAGTGTTCCGTTATACGTTGTTTTTTTTTTTTTCCCCTTATCAGTTAAGGGATGAAACCTCACGAAATTCACGGGAATCTAAGTCCAATATTATTATTTTTACTTTTATTATTATTATGTTTGTGAAATTTAACAAGACTCAAGCCTCTCCTCTATAAAATTGTAAAATGGCAAGACATCCACGTGGCTGCATCTGGATACGTGAGTTAAGTGATTTTGTGCATTCGTGTGGTTTTGTTTGATTTACACTGACGAAAGTTTTATAGCCGCAACGTTCACGTTTTTATGTGTTTGTCATATTGCAAAGCTCGCAGATATACTTTTTGTTCGATTTTATCTTTCCTTATAAAAAGGGGGGAGGGGCGAGAGGGCATCCACGGGCTTACGCTTTGTTTTATTGCACAGTAATAATAACATTAATTATTATTTATTATTATCATGGTATGCTGAATGACAAATAAACAATAATGAATATGAAATAATATGTAACCTGTAAGCAAATGTTTCAGAAGAGAAGCAGTGGGGGAATGCGGTTGTTGGACAGCTCACGGCCAGCTACAGATTTATACATACATACAGCCGGACGTGAACAGCTGTTCCCTAAAGTAGGAAGGGGAGGGTGAGCTTTCGGTGTTCCTGATACTATTGCGGGAAATAACGTAAGGATGTGTGCTATCAAATCGATCGCCAATCTAATGGAATCTGACAGCTGAGAATAACAAAAGACCGAAGCCGAAGACACTGACACATCTAATAAAAGCATACAGTGAAAATAAAATGTCCCCAAAAGGTCTTTGTTTAGGCCCTTAGCAATAACAACAATAACAAAAACAATGAGGTGAATGGCAAACAAATATAATAACTTCTTAGAAGAAAATATATATGGGTAAACAAAAACATATCCGCCATTGTCCGCCCCAAACTGGGAGGAAATGAGGAGGAAGGCTTGGACATGACATCAGCTAACTCACCACGTGATTTGTTTGTTTTTTATGCTACTGAAACTCACAGAAAAGGACGCCATCCAGTCCACAGAACTAAAAGGAATTCCAGAGAAATTTGACTAAAAAGCTCAACAAAATGGGGAAGCAGAAAAACGTGAACAAAACAACACAATGTAACGTTTCGGTCGGGCTGTCTTTTTCAAACAAAAGTGAACTACACAAACGTCACAACGAGGAGAGGAGAGATCTACATACTCTCCTCACCTCGCTGTGACGTGAGAGATCGAGTTTCTTTCAGGCAGACCGTGATGAGATCGACGTTCTTCAACGGACCTGCTACATGTTGATGAGTATGAGAAAACCCTGGACAGATAAAAAAGAGAAATGAGTGTCTTGAGTGTCTTGAAAGAAACTGACTCGTCAAGAGAACCGCCCACATTAGACGGAGACAATCTACATTCTTTGGTCATGTCATGAGAAGGAGAAAAGTGGAGTACATCGTGACAGTGGGTAACCTGGCGTGGTAAAGATGTAAAAGAAGACCACGAGAGACGACGCTGGATAGTTTGACATCATGGCATTAAAGATGATCTGTGTCAGAAATGATTGAAAGGTCACGAGACAGAAGGTTGTGGATAGACATGACTACCAACACTTCACGGCAAAGACTTTAGGAAAAAGAAGATTACCTTTACCGGTCTGCACATGTAAGCACAAACAAAATTACTTAGTTATCCAACAATACATAGACGGATCTATCAGAAACTAGAAAGAGATTACTCCTACCGTGCACGCATCTGTTGTGCTCCAAAAATCGGCGCCTCCTCTCTCGTAATCTAAGCACCATGTTTCGTTCCTCCGCTCCCTCCAGAAGCATAAAGATGATGCCACCCAGGCTGAGATATCCGATGAAGAAAGCAAAATGCGTCAGAAGTCGACAGGACGGTCGGGTAGCGTACCACAAGAATCCCCGGTCAGAAGTCATCTTTTGCTTTTGAGATATCTACACCGTAATCCTGACTCCAGAAATCACAACTACCAGCGACACAATCTTGAGTCAACTGGCTTATTTGAATCCACAAATGTTTTATTTGTTTCACGTGCTGACACAGGTTACCCGGACAGAGTAGTTTACAATATTCTAAATGAATCAACTGAGGTTTACTCACTTTCTAGAGCAGAGCTGTCTAAACTGTGTATCGCGACACATTAGTGTTTCAGCCGCAGCATGATTTGGCAACAGCAGCGAAGTCCCGGCTGAATACGATGTAAAATAGCAAAGTCAGCATAGCAGCAACGGTCAATAAATACAAATCACTAGTATTGTCTATCTTCTTATACGGATGTGAGAATTCGACTGTTACTGAGAAAATGAAAAGGATGATTCAGGCTTTCGAACATAAAGCTATAGACGAATTTTAAGAATTAGTTTTAAATTTATAACATTAAAATAACATTAAAGTAACATTAAAGTAAAATATAAATTTGTAGGACATTTGGAGCCGCTATTGCAGTGGTGAAACGTCACAGGATAATTCGGTTTGGGCACGTGTTAAGACATGATTCGCTGCCAAAGAACGTGGAAGAAAAGGGGAAAAGGTGGAGGGGGTAGGTAGTCGAAGAAGAAAGGGAAGGGGGGGGGGGGGGGCAAAGAAGAACCTGGAGTGACAACACCAAGATATTACAGAACTGAACTGTACGACGTTTGTTCAACGTTTTTCAAACAAGCAAAAAATGCATTTATTTCAGCAAACATTCATTCATTCAGTAGCATGTCCCTCGCGGAACCTCGCTGCCATAACAACCCTCCGGAAAACCTTCCTATCATGAGCAAGATGTCCTGCGTCTGATACACTCATCTGGAGATCATCTGCCACATCCTGCACCCATCTTCTCCTTGGCCTTCCTTTTCCTCTCTTCCCAGGCATATACCCCTGCATTATTGTTCCCTCTAGACTTCCATGACGTTTCAAGTGACCAAAATATTTCAATTTTCTTTGTTTTATTGTCTTTACTAGCCAACCCTCTTCAATATTCAGCTCTTGAAGTATGGATGCATTTGTTCTTTTCTTTACCCAAGATATTCTTAGAACCTGTCTGTAACATTTATATTCAAATGCATTTATGCGCTGTTCCGCTTGTTTAGTAAGTGTCCAGGTCTCACAGGCGTATGTTGCAATGGGAAAGATGCATGCTCTTAAAAATCTGACCTTTGTAATTCTATCTGTACAATTCCATAATTTATTCAGTTGTTTTAGTCTTTGAAGAGCAATTGATAGTCGCCGTTTAATTTCTTTCATTGTGTCACCATTGTTGGTAACCAGTGACCCAAGATATTCGAAATTTTCCACCACTTCCAATCTTTCCTTATTAACATATATTTCCTTCACCATGGCAGTTTTGTTTGTATGCATTATCTTTGTTTTTGCTATGTTAAGAAATGAGTTATGATTTTCACTATTTCTTTGGAGTGAGGTTAATAAGTTTTCTAAACCACTTTATGATGTTGATAGTAATACTGTATCATCAGCATAACGAATTTCTGGTATTTCATGACCACCGATGTTTAGGGCATCATATGAAATATTATCACCAAGTAGGAAATGCAAGAGGAGGCAAATGCAACACAGATCCTACTTCTGAGACGGAACATAGCCGCGCAGAAAGCTGGAATCTCAAAGACATAGAAGGAGATAACCTATTATTTTAAAGCAACGTAGGTTTATGGTACTGCAATGCATTATTTCTGTACATTATGACTCTCATATTGAAGAACTTTTTGTGAAAATTAAATTCACTTTTAAATAATTTTATTTGTATTTTCTCTCAAGCCGACAGTTAAATCCTGTTAATGCACATTAAAAGGTTTTTTTTTTAAACGTAAAGGTACCTTTTCCACATCTTTAGGCGTATTGGGAATATAGGGCTAAACCTAAATTTGTATAGACCAATCGGCACTTAGTGGGTGATGTGGTCAGCAGCACACCGGTCGCCTTTACTTCACGGGACTGTACCTTATGCATTAACAGATTTCTGTTTTTTTTTTTTTTTGTCTACTCAGTTATCTGTTACATCACTGGTCCGAGCAGTGACGGTTAAACGAAGTTTTGCTGGACTTGTCTTTATAAAAAATTTACAAAATGAACGTGTCACCTACGTAAAAAGTTTAGTAAGCTCTGGATTGTAGGTTGCATTTACAACCAGCTGAGGCTGTCAATTACATAGCAAACGGTAAAAGAACGTATCTCCAATAGTCACAGAAATCGTAATAACATCCGTCAATACAGAGGGATATTGCATGAACTACTGCTGAACACTAGCGTTGGGACTATAATACACTCGAGCAACTCAAAAGAGTGTGATAACTCCCAATATGTTTGTTGTATATATATATATATATATATATATATATATATATATATATATATATATATATATATATATATGTGTGTGTGTGTGTTGTGTGCGTGTGTGTGTGTGTGTGTGTGTGCGTGTGTGCGCGCGCGCGCGCGCGTGTGTGTGTGTGTGTGTGTGTGTGTGTGTGTGCGCATATATGTATATATCGTCTGCAGGATGCAAAGTCAACTAAGTGTAATTACGGTGATTTTCGCCCAAGTGCACATAATGGCTGTCATTTGTCGCGTGACAGTATGCCACAGAGACACATGTGGTAAATCTGACTCCAGCAAAATAAAGCACTAGTTTTCCAGCAACTGTACAATTGTCATTTGGTACCAGAGAGCGGTTTAGCATTTATGTGACTAAGGTGTTGACTAACCTTACTGGGTAATCGCCGTACAGTAGAGAAATGGCTGACCGAACGGGTAAGTATTCAGAGCTCTCATGCCAGAGAACCAGGTTCGAATTCTTGGTAAGGTTGTGGATTTTTTTTCTCGCTGCATGCTTACGCCATTCATGAGCGAAAGCTACCAGTTATTGGAACTACACTGATAGCTGCCCACGCATACTCTCAACAGCGAAGGAACAAGGAGGAAAATATCACGTAATACCCTCTCCAGTGTAACCATTACCTGCTAACGCTTACATTTGGGAATTGATCACACCACTCCACTGTATAGAAGTTAATAATAAATAAGACATTTAGTCACGAAGTGATCGTATAAAAGTTCCCCGCCTCCCAAGAAAAATAATTTAATCATGATGAGGTCATACAAAATATACTAAAAAACTGAGATGAGTTCATGCAAGCATTACTAACAAGCGTGACGCAGCAACTAAAATGAGGACGCCGTCAACACCTGTTCTCTAATCTTAGGCTGTATCGCCAGTATGATGGCTCAGACGAAATAAATGTACGAAATGTTTCATCTGTAACCTTGCAGATGTAGGCAAATTAATCTCCCTGCACAGCGGACGTAGTCATAGGAAATGTACTATTAAAATGCATTGGATATTAATAGAGAATACTATCAAAAATAATAAAAAGGATACTAACACGGGATACAGATAAAGGATGCTAAGACAAGATACTGCTAATGATGCCAATAAAGTATACTATCAAATTATACTAACACACGATGCTAACACTTGATATTGCATATGATACTGAAACAAGATACTTGCACATGAGTCTAACACATGATACTAATACAATGTAGAAGGGTTGTTAATACAAGAATATAACAAATTAAGCCAACGAAGATACTAAAGCAGGATATAAATAATGTATCCTAGAAGGAGACACTAACAAAGTATACTTACTAAGGTTGAAACTAACGGAAGAAACAAACTGAGAACGAACACAACAGATATTGGTATAAACATGTTCCTGGATAAATTTCGTCAGACAAATGACATAGTATACTGTTAAAGCCATTTAAACTTGTCACAAATAACACATCTTAACCAGTACATTTGCAAAACAAAACTAGACCTCGATTTACAATCAAAGCCGCTCACAGCAGGTTAAAGGCGATCGATCTCCCCCACCTTTTTAGGATGGACTCCATTCACCATGCTTGAGGACCTTGATTTTGCAGATGATATAGCACTCCTTAAACATGAGCTTATACATGAGAAAAGTAACAGACTACACAGCACAGCAGAAATGGTGGGACTGAGAATAAATACAAAGAAAACTAAGATCATGACCAACAGTCCAAACAAAGAACCAGTGACCATAAATAACTAAACACTTGAAAATGTAGAACATTTCACATATCTTGGCAGCGTGGTGTCCCAATGGGAGGGACTTAGGAAGACATACAGTCACGCCCGAACAAAGCTAGAGCTGCTTTTAGAAGGATGAGGCAAATCTGGAAATCCAACAGTTACCGCAGAGGAACGAAACTCCGACTCTACAAGAGCATCATTGTGCCAATTCTTCTTTATGAGCAGAATGCTGGAGAATGACCAAAAAAGATGCAAACAACCTGCCCACCTTCCACCAAACATGTGTACGTAGAATTATCAAAATTTTCTTTAGACAGTATGAAAACCAAGAGAAGATAGAAATGGCTTGGCCACGTTATGAAAATGAATCCTGATATTCCTGCCAAAACAGCATCTTGACATGGAAAACTGCACTGAAGATTACACAGGACAGGAAAGCATGGAAAAATCCTCTCTGAAACCTCATGTGCCACTAGGCACAACGAGAACTGACGATAATGTACATATATACGGACTGACGGACTGGTCGACCGACTTAGAAACAGGCATAGACAGGCAGACGCGGTGATTAACAAACAAACATTCATAAATATTTTTATTAAGAAAGATTGATTGGCAGGCGTGGACGGAGAGAGAGAGAGAGAGAGAGAGAGAGAGAGAGAGAGAGAGAGAGAGAGAGAGGGAAGAGAGAGAGAGAGAAAGGGAAGAGAGAGGGAAGAGAGAGAGAGAGAGAGCGAGAGAGAGAGAGACAGGCACACGAATAGACATCTCTATGTCCTTCCTAATATTATTAGTGCCCACCGGTTGTAAACTCCGACGGAAACTGTTGGTTGTTTCTCCAGCTTTGGATTTTAGTTTTGTTCCAGAACTTAAGTTTTGCATGCGCGTCTGTTAAACAGATAGGCTTTTTTGCGTGTAGACTGTTGATTCCTCGTCTATCAGGCAGAGGCCCTCCGACTTCGAAGGAAACTGCCCTAATTAGTCGCCTTGTACGGCATGCTTGTTAGAGGCCAGTGGGTCACCTCTTTCCTCCACCGGAAGGGGGGGGGGGGGGTTCTGGTCTCGAGGCATGGTGTCAACCTCGGGTGCTGGAGGTTCCGGGTTCAATCCCCGGTAAGGGCTGGGATTTTTCACATTGACTTGGACATCTAGTAATTCCCCCTGTCTCTGGGTAGTGACATCGGACGCCCGTGTGCATTGTTGCGCACATAAAAAATCAATTGGCGGTTGGAAATCGAACAGAATGGCCTAACGGCGCTTCCCGGGCAAAATTTGGAGTAAAAAATGTACCCAAAGTATTTCAGAATCCTTGTCGCTACTACAGAGCCTGTGCACTGTGCTGAGCTTCTTCGGACTGACTTGAGTTAGAAGAAGAACGGAGTATTTATGGGTTACTATCCGTGTGCCATGTTGTTGATCTTTTGTTAAAAAACCCCAAAACCATCCATTTTCTCACCAGAATGGGACCCTGGAATCCACAAGGATAATACCTAAATGCAATAGTAACATGTAGACAAACATATAGGCCAACTGTTCTACCTTTCAGTCTATGTTTACACGGTGCGTCAAACTAACACGATAGCCAGGCCTAATCAATACAACCAAGCAAAACTGTAAAAATTCAGAACTAACCCGTGAACGGATCGAATGCCAGCAGACGCCGTGTTCACACCTGTTTTATCATCGCCATAAACATCCTCTTTCCAAGATGGCGTAGACATTTATGTCTATCCAGAGATTTGGGTCCTTGGTGTTTCTTTCTCTATCCTCTTCTGTCTGTCTCTCTATCTATCTCTCTATAGATCTTTCTTTCTCTCCTCCCCTCTCTCTCTCTCCCTCTCTCTCTCTCTCTCTCTCTTGTTTTCTCTCTCTCCTTATTTATCGCTGTTTCCCAAACTATGTGTCTGTTTATTTGTCCGTCTGTTGGTCCGTTCGTCAGTCTGTCTGTATATCCATTCACACATCCACATGTTTATTCATCCCACTGGCTCTCTCTCTCTCTCTCTCTCTCTCTCTCTCTCTCTCTCTCTCTCTCTCGCTCTCGCTCTAACAATCTATTAAAATGACTTATGACATAAGCTATTATCAAATTATTATTTTTTTCAATGCAGCCTTCGCATAGCCTATTCTGGTCTTTATCTCAGGAACGCATCGTCCCTCGAGCCGCATTCAAATATTTGAATTTATTAAATTGATCAAACAAGTTCCCTAATATTGTAATAACTGCTTTAGGGTATTATATACCCACATACGTAGGGAGGTAATCACGCACATATATACATACATACGTAATACATACATACATACACGCGCACGCACGCACGGGCACACACGCACATACATACCTGTATACATACATACACACAAATACATGCATACGTGCATACGTGCATACAGACAGACAGACAGACAGACAGACAGACAGACAGACAGACAGACAGACAGACAGACAGACAGACAGACAGACAGACAGACAGACAGACAGACAGACAGACAGACAGACAGACAGACAGACAGACAGACAGACAGACAGACAGACATGCTGAAAGGGAGAGCATGGACCAGAAAAAGAAAGAATACCGCCCAGTAAAAAACACGGTGTGAAATGTGTCGTGTTATTAACTTGAAATTTATTTGTCAGTTGAGTAGGTAGAGTTTATTGACTGACTTTCAACCCCACGAGGGCATCACACCGAGTGTTAAACGCCTGGCGACACAAAGTGCCACCATTTGGAGGAGGATCACACAGGTACAGGTCCCAGAAACCCCGTTTAACCCATTGGTTTGGTTATTTTAGGGCCGCCGGCAACACCCAGGGTGGAGCTTTAAAACAACAACAAATGCCGTCTGACAGTGGGACACACAATGTTAACATACATAACAATAAAGTTTATTCTGTCAGAGGGTGACCGTGAACGAACAATTCTTCATCTCCAAATTTGCAAGTAAAAGAGTAATGTGTGGAGACAGGTATGCTTTCTAAGTAAGATTTTAGATTAGGTCTGATAAGGAAATCAAATTCGGAAAAAGAAAGAAAGAAAGTAAAAGTAAATGAAGGCTGATAAGAAGGAAAACAGAAAAAAAAGAGAAGAAAAAAAAAAAGAAAAAAGAAGAATAAAAAAAAGGAGAAGGCGAAGAAGAAGATGTTGATGATAATGATGATGATAATGATAATGATAAATAAGGTGGTAATGGTGCTGATGATGATGATTATGAAGATGGTGATGTTGATAATGCTGATGATAATGATGATGATGATGATGATGATGAAGGAGGAGGAGAGCAGAAGGAGAAGGGGTAAGAGGAGAACAACAAGAAGAAGTACTTACGTAATAGTCATTTCATCTATCGGTTTGATTCTAATATTATATGAAAACACATAAATACCATGTCCGGTTGTTCTTTTTCGTTTTTAATGTATTCGCTCTTAAATCAAATCAGTCACAGGTGTTTTACAGAATTCGCTCTCATTAAAGCAGTGGTTCTCAACTTTTCTAATGTCACGACCCTTTAATGTAGTTCCTCATGTTGTGACAACCCTTTAATGTAGTTCCTCATGTTGTGACAACCCTTTAATGTAGTTCTTCATGTTGTGACAACCCTTTAATGTAGTTCCTCGTGTTGTGACAACCCTTTAATATAGTTCCTCATGTTGTGACAACCCTTTAATGTAGTTCCTCGTGTTGTGGCGGTCTTTTAATACAGTTCCTCATGTTGTGACAACCCTTTAATGTAGTTCCTCGTGTTGTAGCGGTCTTTTAATACAGTTCCTCATGTTGTGGCGACCTCCAACAATACAATTACTTTTGTTGCTACTTCATAACTTCAATGAATGTTTTGCTCTGGTCTTTGGCGACCCCTGTGAAAGGGTCTTCGACACTAAAAAAGAGTCGCGATCCATAGGTTGAGAACCTCTGCCTCAAAGTATCTCTATCACTAGCCAATACTATCTATCTATCTTCTTTTACCCCACCAGGACATAACACAAGTGATAAACATCCGATGGTACACAGTGCTACCGTGTGGGTGAGGATCACCCGTGGAGAGGTCCCAGAAACCGCGTTCAGCCATTATACTATATTTATGACCGGGCTATATTGCGGTCCCTGACAAGAGCCAGAGTAGGGCTTCAAATATCGAAAAATTACATCCAAAAAAGGGATGACAAGATAATGGACCAAGCCAATACTTCAATCCTACATGCTTTTATAGCCATTGCGTCTTCAGTCTCTTGTAGTTACGTTCGCGGAGGTTGGCCTCTACTTCTGGTTCCGGAAACTGCACCCTCTATTAACGTTGTCTCTAGAGCACCATGTCGTTTGACATGACCAAAATACTCCAGGGGTCGGAACTGGGTGCGGTTTATGACCCTTGATGTTCAGGTCATTTTGGAAGTCGCTTTTTTTTTCTTTTTATTGGTCGGGGTATTCTAAGAATTTCTCTGTAGCGTTTTATTTTGAAAGGTCCAATGATTTTCTTCAAAGGCTGGATAAGAGTGTATGACTTATACCCATAAGCTGCCCTAGAAAAGATGCATGATCTCTATCTGTATAACTATATAAATCCTTGCCGTCCTTTTTAGGATGCAATTTTTTGTTATTTGAAGCCCTACTCTGGCTCTTTCCAGGGGCCGCAATATAGCACGGCTATAAATATGGCTAATGGCTGAACGCGGTTTCTGGGACCTCTCCACGTGTGATCCTCATCCATATGGTGACACTTTTGTGTCATCGGGTGTTTATCGCTTGTGTGATGTCCTGGTGGGGTAGAAAGTCAATCACTCAGTCATGCATGATCTCAAGATTTTCACACTTAGTGTTGTCTCGTTGGGTCGCCTCGAGGGCAGACATGCAGTCACACAGAAAAACAATCTCGCTGTTTAAAATTGTCCTTTCCTCAAGCACTTTGGTTGCATCAACATTGCTTGCTGCTTTCAAGTTTGTTGAGAGCTTTCCGGAAGAAGAAGAAGAAGAAAGAAGAAGAAGAAGAAGAAGAAGAAGAAAAGAAGCAGAGAAGAAGAAGAAGAAGAAGAAGAAGAAGAAGAAGAAGAGAAAAAGAAGAAGAAGAAGAAGAAGAAGAAGAAGAAGAAGAAAGAAGAAGAAGAAGAAGAAAAGAAGAAGAAGAAGAAGAGAAGAAAGAAGAAGAAGAAGAGAGAAGAAGAAGAAAGAAAGAAGAAGAAGAAGAAGAAGAAGAAGAAGAAGAAAGAAGAAGAAAGAAGAAGAGGAAGAAGAAGAAGAAGAAGAAGAAGAAGAAGAAGAAGAAGAAGAAAAGAAGAAGAAGAAAGAAGAAGAAGAAGAAGAAGGAAGAAGAAGAAGAAGAAGAGAGAAGAAGAAGAAGAAGAAGAAGAAGAAGAAGAAGAAGAAGAAGAAGAAGAGAAGAGATAGAAGAAGACGAAGAAGAAAGACGACGAAGGAAGAAGACGAAGAGAGACGACGACGACGAAGAAGAAGAAGACGACGACGACGACGAAGAAGACGACGAAGAGACGACGACGACGAACGACGACGACGACGACGACGACGAAGAGACGACGACGACGACGAAGAAGACAAAAAGACGACGAAGAAGACAAAAAGACGACGAAGAAGACAAAAAGACGACGACGAAGACGACGAAGAAGACGAAGAAGACGACGACGACGAAGAAGAAGAAGACGAAGACGACGAAAGACGAAAGACGAAG
>CAJHNH020000445.1:87500-107500 GCA_905116865.2 Candidula unifasciata | reverse complement strand
CCTTGTTGCCGGTTAAGATGAATAAAATTGGGATAGAAATTACATCTTTTCGTTGTGTTCATATGTTTTGGTAATAAGATTGTTTTCAAAATAAGTTTTAAAATCGAGGTTTCGCAGTACTGTTTCATATTACTTTACATATATATCAGTCGTTTAACAGTAACTTCTACTAAATTAAAAATCATTTGAACTACAGTACCTACTAGTAGTTCCGAAAGCAATGGCATAAATTACTAGTCATAAAATGTGTATAGAAAAACCACAACAGCCAAACAATGCTGGTTGGTTCTAGTACGTCCTGTAGAGGATCCGCAAACAACTTTAACCTCCCATTCAATATTCCTTTTCTTATGTCATGTGTTCTTATTGTTATTAATATTATGCCACATTTGTAGGGTGGAAACTGCTATAAATATAACTTTTCCTACAAATACGTATTCATTTGTACTAAATACTACTTTTGCTATATATAACTTACACATCAGAAACTAATGCTATACTAAATAATTTTTTAGTTATCAGTAGTGCTAGAGAAAATGCAGCAAAGCGTACTGCAATCACAACATTAATTCAAACATACTAGGTACATTAACCCATATTTGTGTGGCTTCTAAAACAAGTTTCTGTCATTCCCATACACTACCAGGAATTATCACATTCCAACAACCGTGTGAAAGTCAGTTGCTTAACCTTTACAAGACGTTGCAGAACCAGCCATAGCATTGTTTCTGGCTCTTTGTGATTTTTCCCTTGGCAATTTTACGTTCTGTAGTTTGCCACTGCTTTTTGAACGGTCGGGTTTCTATACCAATGTTAAACGCAAAGCAGCCTACTGCTAAATCGTTCGCAGCTAAGATTGAACCCCCCTCCCCCACCCCCCAAACTTAATTACGAAGAACGTTCGCAACGCTTAATTCACGTTCTCTTTGTAAACACGTCATTTCGCAAATACAAATCACAGTCTCAGAAAATTAAAACAATGTTTCTCTCTTGTAAATTTGAATAAAGAAGACACAAACAATACTAAGATCTCTTGAAGCCCCGGCGATTTGTTACCTACGTCCTGAACTTTGAAAACTAATAGACATGATTCTGACTCTGCGGCTGCCCTGGTAAAACAGGCAGTTGCATTTGACTGTTGTTGAATTTGTACTTCAGGTATAAAAGATTCATGTATTTGCTTCATTTATGTAAATGTCACTGTAGTGTGCACTTGACAAGATAAATAAAAGATACCAGGAAAATAAAATTTGTCAATTAAGGCAAATTGTTCAATCTATTGTGATTCCTTTTTCAAACAAATCACAGTATTCAATTCGAGCACTACTAACACAGTTCATGTACCCTTATATACACAATATAAGTACTCAAACCACGAAATCACCACGTTTATAACAAAACCACCAATGCGATGGTTTTGTAAAGAATCCTTACAAACTTCAACCATTGTATTCTGTGTGTCAGGTCCGCTCCGTCATGAGTGCCCCGACCAGGGGACCCAACCCGCCATATTAGCGGCTGACAATTACCATCGCGCTGCAGAAACGGTGTCAGCGACCCTCGCGACCAGTTCACAGACCTGGCTGACGCCCGCTCTCGCCCAAGGATGCTGGAGGGTTAGGGGCAGGTCAGCAGGGCAGAGCAGGAAGGAGTCATACGTGTGCTTTGTAACTCCCAACACATTTGAGTTATCTGAAACAACTTGACAGAATCCAATAGTAAAGGACACTTTTCTACGCTTCCAGGCGTAGAGGGCATATAGGGCTTGACCAGTGGTTCTCAACCTTCCTAATACCGCGACACTGTTATACAGTTCGTTCCTGTTGTGGCGACCACCAAACAATTATTTTCCTTCATAACTTCAGTACATAAGTATGTGTTTTCCGATCGTCTTAGGCGACCCATGTGAAATGGTAGTTCAACCCCTAAAAAAGGGTCGCGACCGGCAGGTTGAGAAACGCTGGTTAGACATATTTTAAAGACCAGTCGATACTTGGTGGGCGATGTGGTCAGCATCATGCCTTTACTTCCCAGGACTGCACCTGTTACGCATTCAAGCTTGGTCGACTCGAAATCCAAGGTTACTTGGTACAAGCTCGAGAAGTACAGTGACTTAGCGGCTGTTCTGAGGAGAGACGAAGCGTACGCAGTAAGAATCTTCGCCGTCAAGGTAATCGCAAGAGGTCTCGTGTCCACTTCAATGTACAATATGATTAAACAACTAGGCTTACGAGGAAATGAACGCAAATGAGCACTGAAATAACTGCGATGCTGCAGAGAGGGCCTCGAGCTGGCTCTGGACACAAAGGAACGTCGTGGGCGATGGGCCTCGGTGAGCTGGTCCGGGTATCTAGTGGAAAAGAAAGTCCTATCCCTTAAAGTCCATCGTGTCCGAATTGTCTGCCAGTGTCACTCTGCCATCTGCCAACAAAGTCTAACATGTGTCTGTTAAACCAACCGTAAGCTTGCCACTTGGTCGTCCAGGTAAGCTGACTGCTCTAATTATGCTACCGCAACGACTATGTGAATACACTTTGTATCTCACAGTACCGCTTGCAAAGTCACAAATTTCGTCTTGTCCCTGTCCGAAATCATCCGGTAATACGTGCAGCAGGCTCAAATCAACCCTGAGCTTTATGAACTTCTGAAAATGTCTAGGAACACGTGGGCAGAAACATTTGTCGACGAGAGATTACTTCTACTGAGATTGGTAGACTCCTGCTGTAATGCTCCCCTGTGAAGTTTCTTCTTATCTTATTGTAAAAAGTTCCAACCCACGGCCTTTCGATCTAGCCAAAAACCACGACGACTTCCACAGAATCAAATAGTTGTAGTTTATCGAATTACTGTGTTTTTTACATTATAATTGACATTAATATACAACGTATTAGGTCTATGTCTTTCTCCCTCCCCTCCAAATTCCCCCCTCCCCCTTCCCATTGCCTTTCCCACCACTTCCTTCTACCCACTGCCATCTCTCCTGGAGCTGGCCGTGCTCCTACCATAGACGGTTACGTCTTGTTTGTTTCATAGACACAGTATTTTCCATTTCCTTCTGCATTCATTTGCTACGAGTTTAATAGTTTCTCTTTCTATTCCACCACCTAATACCCCCGACCCACCTCGATCCTATAGATGTTACTCTTTTGCTTGTATCAAATGTACAGTGTCTGTCTGTCTGCCTGCCTGCCTGCCTGCCTGCATGTCTGTCTGTCTGTCTATCTGTCTGTCTGTTTGTGTCTTCTTCTTCTTCTTCTTCTTCTTCTTCTTCTTCTTCTTCTTCTTCTTTCTTCTTCTTCTTCTTCGTCGTCGTCGTCGTCATCTTCTGTTGCTTCTCCAACCATTTTTTGGGTAATGGTTCGTGTCTGTAAGGCAATGGCATGGTATTTATTTTTAGGGCCTGTTGAATGAGCAAAGAAGAAATATAACGAAAATATGAGGAAAACACGGTGCTAAAAATAACCCCCAAAAAAAGTTATCAAGAGCAGCCTTAAAGAAATAATCATTAACTAAGCTATGGAAACCAACTACAAATGATTTTTTTACATCTCTCTCCCACTTCCTAGTGCTTCGCAGAGGTATCTGGAGGAAAGAGGATAATAAATGTGAAGAAGAAGAAGAAGAAGAAGAAGAAGAAGAAGAAGAAGAAGAAGAAGAAGAAGAAGAAGAAGAAGAAGAAGAAAAAAGAAGAAGAAGAAGAAGAAGAAAAAGAAGAAGAAGAAGAAGAGTGATTGTCCGTGATTGTTCCTTGGCTGTTTCCTTGTACACCACATCGAAATCGATAAGCTTGTCACTGAGTTCCACCAACACGGCCCCTTTCAGGGCCCCACTTAAAATCTTTTTTGTGCTTTTTTTTTTTTTTTTGCATCTTACATGTGTAAGTGCGTTAAGCGGTTTTTTTTTTTTTTTTTTGCCTTCATTTTTCTGGTTTGGTTTTTATTTTATTTTTTTGGCCTTTTTTTTTTTTTTCAATTTTTTATCCAGTTTTATTCTGGCCACACATGGTATAGAAGTAGTGGGGATGTAACACAGTTTATGCAAAAAAATTAAGAGAAAATTGAAAGCTTGAAAAGCTGAGTAGGACATAAAGCAAGTTCGAAGGAATGAGTGAGATAGATAGCTTGCTAGGTGAGGGGAGATTGCTGTCAGGTTTGATGGCCGCGTCCGTTTGTCTGTTCTCTGGTTGGTTGTTTCCTCCAGGTCGTGGCGACTCACTCTAGGTTCGTGCTGTTTGATGGGGTTGCGGATTGAGTTGTTGCTATGCGGTTGTCGACTATCGTGCGGTTCCCCCCTGTAGTTCTGCTAATGAACTGTTTGACGAGCGCTTCCAGGGCTTTGTCGCTGGTGGTGTGCAGCCACTCTGTGATGGATACTTTCTTTTTGTGGGTCGCACAGTAGTCAAGGATCGGTTTACGAGAGATGTCATGCTTTTTGCAATCCAACATATAGTGGCCTATTGAGTTTTGGCATCTGCAGGTAGGGCACGTTGGGTTTTTGTATACATCGGCCCAGTGTCCCAGCCTCAGATTTCAGAGTTTGTTGACGGACGGGATTTTCGTTTGTTCTTTTATCTGAGGCTGGGGCCTTGGTTTCCTAAGAAGATTGTATGCATGTCTTCCCTGCTTGCAGTTATGCCACTGGACTTCCCAGGCTTTCAACAGAAGTTGTTTAGTGGCAGGGTTGTCTAGAACTTTTATAGTGAACTCTGGTGTGCGTCAGGGCTGTGTACTATCGCCGCTTCTTTTCATAACATACATGGACGCCATATGTAGCGAAACAGACTTTAATCAGGGAGAAGATATAACAGAATTACTTTTCGCCGACGACCAGGTACTCATAGCAGAAAATATGGAATGCCTACAGAACCACCTAAATCAAATTAGTAACAAAGGGGAGGAATATAATATGAAAATAAACACTACGAAGACAGAGACAATGATGATAGGAAGACATAAAGACAATTAGAAATTAAATTAAAAAACCAAAACACACCTGAGACAAACAGAGGAATTTAAGTATTTGGGAGCAATTTTACTTCAGACGGAAAACTGGACAGAGAAATTAGCTCCAGATGTGCCAAAGCTAATCAAAGTAATGGGTCAACTATCTCCCCTGTTGTCACACAAGCAGATACCTCAGAGTACTAAAGTGAATCTTATCAGAACTATTTTTTGGCCAATATTATGCTATCAGTGCCAAACGTGGACACTTACATCCTCCAATAAACGTAAAATTGTGACAACAGAGATGAAATGCCTTAGAAGAGCTGCAGGAGTTTCAAGGAAAGACAGAATACAAAATCATGAAATCAGACGAATGCTAGGAATAAAGCCAGTCTTACAGGTCATCAAAGAACAACAAATGAAATGGTTTGGACACCTAACAAGAATGCCCTGGTACTATCTGCCTCAGCGAGCTACACTAAAACGTTACAACGGGTATAAAGCGAGTGGAAGACCTCGGAAAATATGGAGTGATGGCATTAAGAACAGCCTTACAGAAATGAACATCAGTCTTAATAGTGCTCTTGACAGAGCTCATCAACGAACATTACATCTCCCCCCCCCCCCCCCCCCCCCCCCCCCCCCCCCCCCCCCCACCCCACCCCCCCCCCCCGACCCCCCCACCCCCCCCCCCCCCCCCCCCCGACACTTCGATGAGGTACAAGGTGGAAAAGAAGAAGAAGAAGAAGAAGAAGAAGAAGAATAAGAAAGATGCTCACGTATGTTTACTGCTGTATATTTTAAAGCTTGTCTCTTAATTGTGACGCTGCACTTCGTCCATTGCTACCGACACGGTTGAATGTCGTCTATTGCTACGGATACAGTATGTTGTTGAGAATGTTGACAGAATCTGTTAACAGCGGAAATACCTAAACCAATGCACGAACCTAGACCGAACTCTAGCCAGTCCAAGTGACCTAGTTACATCCCTAATTGCCTTTATGCAGATGTGAAATTTGAGTACCGGTCGTTCACACATATACACATACATACACATTCACAGACAGTTTTTCTTTCTTTTTAAAAAACAAACATATTTAAACCTGGCTCTAATGTTGATACAGCTTAGAATAGATCAAAATACATACCAGGGGAAGTAAAGTGGGCCGGTGAGATGTTGACTAAACACGAGTCGGGAGACGATTGGTTTGAAACTAATTTAGACCAAGCGTAATATATGCTACTAGCCGGCGTGGTGTAGTGGCTAGACGCTTGACTGCAGATCCGGAGGTCGTTGGTTCAAATTCCAACAAAACAATTTTTTTTAACTATACTTGCTCCCAGGCCTACCTAGCCTTAAATAGGTACCAAATAAAGTGTTTAGAAGTAAAGGCGGCCGATGTGATGCTGACCACATTACTCAACGAGTGCCGACTGCTCTATAAAATATAGGTCTAACCCTATGTGCCAAATATTCCCAAACACGTAAAAAAGAGTCTTTTTTATCATATATACGATATTGCCTACCTGAAATTTGTGCTTCAAAGTCACCGAAAGTCATCCCCTGACGACTTGGTAATAGACCGTTTGTAACTTTATGAGCTTTGTACCACAATTTTTTTTAACAATGGATGAATGTAAAGTTACCTTGTAAAGCCACACATAAAGTTACTTTATAAAGCCAAACACAAAGTTACATTGTAAAGCCAAACATAAAGTTATATTGTAAAGCCAAACATAAAGTTACCTTGTAAAGCCAAGCATAAAGTTATCTTGTAAAGCCAAACATAAAGTTACCTTGTAAAGCCAAGCGTGAAGTTACCTAGTAAAGCCAAACATAAAGTTACCTTGTAAAGCCAAACATAAAGTTACTTTGTAAAGCCAAACATAAAGTTACATTGTAAAGCCAAACATAAAGTTATCTTGTAAAGCCAAACATAAAGTTATCTTGTAAAGCCAAACATAAAGTTACCTTGTAAAGCAAAACATAAAGTTACTTTGTAAAGCCAAACATAAAGTTACATTGTAAAGCCAAACATAAAGTTATCTTGTAAAGCCAAACATAAAGTTATCTTGTAAAGCCAAACATAAAGTTACCTTGTAAAGCAAAACATAAAGTTACTTTGTAAAGCCAAACATAAAGTTACATTGTAAAGCCAAACATAAAGTTATCTTGTAAAGCCAAACATAAAGTTATCTTGTAAAGCCAAACATAAAGTTAACTCGTAAAGCCAAACATAAAGTTGTCTTGTAAAACCAAACATAAAGTTATCTTGTAAAGCCAAACATAAAGTTATCTTGTAAGGCCAACAAGCAGCCAATAAATACTAGGTTGTGTGACGTCCCAAAGAAGACATGCAACTAAATTTATTGTCTTTTCCAGTGATCCACGGTGGAAAAGACACCACGATAAATGAATGCGATAATGATGATGATGTGATAGTGATGATGATGGTTATGATGATGGTGTGATGATGATGTTAGTGTTATGATAATGATGGTGGTGGGAGTGTGATGGTAATGATGATGGTGATGATGATATCATGATGATGATAAGGATGATATAATGATGATAATGGTGATGATAATGATGATGATTTCTACAGTTTTGTAAATATGCCTGCTTTGGCTGAAAACCAGGCTGTTAATTCTACCATCTGATAATGATTAACATTTTGTAACTAAAATGCACATCATTTGCATAAACATTTGGTGTTCTTTACAGAGCAGCTTTGTAGAACAGCTGGGTTATTTTTCAGGCTGGCTGTTTAACAAAAAATGAAACAATGTTTCAATAGCAGGGACACAAGTAATTTATGACCTGGTATATTTGACTGTAACTCGTCAGGTGTATGCTAGATAAATTATGTCATTTTCAAATGAATAACACAGATGAATCATCTGAACCTTTAAACATAAATTGCACAGTCCATTGCTGCACTATACTTTTCATCATAGGAGTATAGGCAATTGGTCTCCACCCATTTTCAGGTTCCCCCCCCCCCCTTTCCTCTTTTGAGTATATAGTAAGACTTCCGAGACCCCTTGAAAATACAGCAAGACCCCACGCCCGCTTGGGCTTATCCCTCACCCCCTCCCCTTTAGTGTATAAGGGAACCCCCCCCCCCCACCCCCTTTTTTTTTTTCTCCACCCCCACCTAACATAAAAGAAATGTGATTAACAAGAGGACAATAGATTTCCAAAACAAAGAAAACCGTATAGAGACACGTTTTGGTCAGAATATGTTGTTAATCTATAATTACATGCTAGTGTTATCATATTCAATTTTTATTTTTATTTTATTTTATCATATTTAGATTTTAACTACGGATATACAAACTGCTTATGAAAAAAAAAAGTCTTTGGCTTTTTATTTCATAAATAGTTTGTTTTTTCCAGTCTGCAAGGCACTTGATTATGATGATGTTAATGGTGTCAGGCAAATAAATATTGCAGTACGTAGTCTCGCATCTATGTTGTTAACAGTTAACAATTAGCACATTACACGCGGCTAGCATAGAGCAACAGAATTAATGGCGCCAGTGGAAGTTTGATTGTATGCTCGTTTCGTCTTTCCTCCTGGAAGCCAAGCATATGATACCACAATATCCAGCTTAAGAATGGAGGTGGAGGCGGTCACTGCACCTTTCGGCTGGTTAGAGAACACCACACACACACACACACACACACACACACACACACACACACACACATCGTGATTGTAACTGACTCAGAAAGCATGCTGAGGAAGGTAAAGACAGGCATGCTTTGTGCAAAGTGGCATGCTTCACTGTGGAGGACACGGGTGAGAAGCATTGTGTGGATTTTGTCTCCGGAACATGCCGGTGTGAAGAGAAATGAACAGGCGGACAGACTAACTGGCTCTGCACAGCTTGGTGGAGTACTGATACATGATAAGGCAGATGTGGTTAGTGCCTCGTGGGAGAGCGTGTACAGTTCGTAGGACCAGATGGATCCCCACAGTCTGGTGAGATTGATGCAAGGGGAAGTGACGAAGGGTTCTGACAGGCTCAGAGGGAAGGCAAGACGGAGGCTTAATCATAATGCTACTGGCACCATTAGTATCGGAACTCTGCCCTGGCTGCTGAAGATGGGGACGGAGCGCTTATGGGAATGCCCCGAGAGCTGTGATGTCGGTTCTTGAATCAACTCTTCGTCTTTCCTCCAGACATAGTGTCTACAAGATCACCCGCTCACTTACTCTTGCATCTTTATTTCTACACATTGTTGATCCGTTCGCTCTTCTGCTTCATTTCTTGCTTACAGCAGGCCTTAACCACATCTTCTTTGTCATGCATCAGTTTGCCAACCAGCTTTGCAGAATTTGTCGATCTGTCTTCTTGTTCATATCCCGATACTCCCCGACTGCAAGGGAGGAAAGCTCAGAAAGACAGAAACTAAATTTTAAAATTGACATTGCCTCCCAGGTCGACCCAACCCTGAATGGATATATGGAAATATCCTAGGATGTAAAGACAGCTGACGTGGTGTTAACCACAGTACCCATCGACTGCCTATTGATCTATGAAAATACCGGACTAGCTCCACATGCACAATATTTTTCAAGGCGTACAATTAGAACTTTATTTTCTTTTATCGTTTTATGAAGTAGTTTTCCTCCATTTAGCTCTAACACCTCCTTCTTCTTCCAAATACCTCATCGATATATTGGGGACAGATAAAAGGATTGTCTGTGTGCTCTTTCTAATTCCTCCGTCGTTAGACGAGGCTCCAGAATCGTTGCAAACATGGCGCCCCATAATTGCTCCATTCCTGTGCCAGTAAAAATCACAAAAATGTGTTTGACTGTCCTGTTTGAAAACTAGAAAACTAGTTAAAACTTGTCAGTTCCTGAAAAACATTGATTCTTGCAAACGCACTGTAAAAATGCACAAGGCAGCTGTCAGAAGTGCTAACACTAACGGTACCGCGCTATAATTTCAGTTCATTGTTGGCGCAAACTGTCATTCCGGCATTGTACCCATAAAGGTGAACGCCATTTCTAAATGTAATCGGCCACCCGCCATTTTAGTGCAGGCGTGCAATAATTCCACATAAAACCCACAGCTCACAGTGTCGCGCCAAGCACTCAACTCAGTAGCTAGGGGCGTTTTATATATATATATATATATATATATATATATATATATATATATATATATATATATATATATATATATAAAGTTTTGGTTTTCTCAGGCCTACAACATCTTGTGTTGTTTTCCTTTTGATGTCACTAAGTATGTGTGAATATTTATCTTCCCATTTCTGGTTGTATCAATTAGTGTTGCTTTGCTAGTCTTCAACATATCTAATTGTGCCCGTTTGTTATGACAAAAGCAAACATGATCAGTTTGCGATCACACATACTAATTTAAATATGGACTGTTTGTTTTTAGATGTACTGTAGGTGTGCTAGTTGTAATGTCGAAAGAACATACGTTTAGAACTGCACGTAATAGCAAAGGATATGATCTTTTGGCATTAGTTGGTTGAAGGCCTATATTGGCTTCGTCGCCATCGGCGATAGTGTTAGGGTCAATCTCCATCGATCGCATTAGCACTGTAAGAGAGTTCTTTTCAGAGCCATTTGGTGGCGAGCAATGCTAAGCCATATTAAATAACGCACATAACCTAGACACATTTATAACCTAAAGCCTTTTCTTCGGGAATGCTAGTTGAACGTTACGATTTTGTTTTTACAAAGAAAGCCATGTCAAGCGTAACTTAACTCGCCATAAACGCTGCATGCTGACCCCATCCAATAACCAACCCAGAAAATATGTAAACACCTAGAAACTGAAAGTCTTGCTGCTGATTCTCATATTCAGGAATTTTCACACACACGTAAACATCGTAAACGGTCTATTTCTATGTAAATGACTAGCATTCAGACATCATCATGAGTGTGTTCTAAACAGTATACACATATTTACATTTGTTTATCTCTCAGAGGTTTCGCAAAACTGAACAGTTGTTGCTCCAATCTTAATCTATCCTTCTGTGGATTGTATACCGATTGTTGTGACATTTCTCTTTCTCCTTCAAATAAACTGCAGTAATAATTTTGAAAGATCGACTCTCCCTCCTCCATCTTCTTGTTAGCAGGACCATTGGTGGGTTGTGGTTTACAGTTGGCTTAATATCTTAGCATTTCGACCCAACGTATCAGATTTCGGCAAAACCCCTGATTAGACGCGCCTTTTACGACATGTGTGTGTTTGTGAGTGTCAATAGGTGTGTGTGAGAAGTAGTAGGAAGATCCCCACCTACCCGCTCCCACTCCGCAAACTGAAGTCCTGAAACCCTGACGGGAAAACTAACAAACAGCCCATATATATATCTTCATAGGTAAATTGCGTCCAGCGTTTGATGGACAATAGCCAACTGTATGACGCCTTGTTGCCGTGTACTCTAGTTTACTGCCATGAAATAAACTGGTACTCAAAAGTTCCTTTAGCATTTTATTGTTTCCCCTGCCTTTTCTCAGTCCGCTTTTAAGAGGAAGCAATAATCCAGTTGGCGTGTGCCAGAAAATCGATTGGCAGTCATTAGGTTAACACCCGCAGAATTGCCACAGTTCGACTCGCATGCTACAGTCAGCTGTTATGAGGAAAACAATACAGTGGATTGACTATATATATATATATAATTAAATTAGTCCCATTTTTCCTGTTGAAATGTGTGTTTAATACCCCCCCCCCCTTTTTTTTTTTTCCACTTCCAAAAAGTCAGTATTTATTCTTCCTCCGACGTGGTTGGTGGGTCTTTAAATTAAAAAAAATTTTCAAGATGACTTTCTCTCTCTCTCTCTCTCTCTCTCTCTCTCTCTCTCTCTCTCTCTCTCTCTCTCTCTCTCTCTCTCTCTCTCTCTCTCTCTCTCTCTCTCTCTCTCTTTCTCTCTTTCTCTTGTGTTTCCCCACTAGGACATCACACAAGCGATAAACATCCAATGACACCATGCGGATGAGGATCACCTGTGGAGAGTTCCCAGAAATCCCTTTCAGCTGTTAGGCGATATTTATGGCCCGACTATATTCAGGGCCACCGGCAAAAGCCGAGGTGGGGTTTCAAATAACATTTGGACCCTCGCATCATTTGATTATGACCATCACGAGCACTACATCTCAGAAGATCAGCTGCTAGAGCAAGAAGACCGCCGCGGAGAAATGATTGACAAAAGTAAATCTCGACGCCTTCACGGCGTGACAATAACCAAAGGCAGCCAGCGTGTATTAGATCGCAAATTATTCCTCCCCAGACGCTTAACAACAGAAGTAGTTTATGATGATGATGATAATTTTTTTTAATTTGTTTATTTACATATATACACACATACTTACTTTCAAACAGTCTGTCAGAAGACAGGTGGACGAAAGCAAACAAACGGACAGACAGGCAGACAAGGATTACAACTAATTAACTACATACAAACAAAACAGAACACGACGTCTGTTGTGCAATGCATGACCAAAGCCTCACAAGGTGGGACTTCAAGAAGTCCCATTTATCCTATAACCACGTGGAACTACAGTTGGTCAGCGACCAAAATCAAAGAGACAACCTTAGGTGTCTATATTCCTTGATTTAGTTCGACGTTAGTCTCCCCAAACAAAGTAGGTATTGTTCAACTTACAAATGTGTTGGGCTAGTTTACTTTCATGCAGGTTACGGGTGTGCCGCTCTGATGTTTGTTTTCTGTATTGTCTTGCATTTACGTTTTTATTCCGAGAAAGAGACTGCCTATGATATGGGTTTCATCACTTTTTAAAGGGATTTTGTATTAGATCCATTTTTCGGAGTGTTAAACACGCTGGCATGCCGAAATACACAACACGCGATATCAACGGCATTGCGGAACACCCCTGTCACCTTCTGCCTAGGTCGCACCATAAGCCACGCACCCTAGCTACAAACTCAGAAGCGAGCTAGGCTGAAGGTCGACCAATCAGAGGTGAGCTAGTGTGTAAGAGTGTGTAAATGGGAAAAGCAACGTCGAACTAACCATTCCTTGACGTAGGGATTTATAAGGCGGATGTGATACCAACTACGCTACACATTAACATGACGAAATGATCTGAAAACATTACCAAAATTGTACACCACCCAGTTGCGCACCAACAGACAGAAATATACCACACCAAAAAACACTAGAAGTGCAAACAACAACAGCAACACACTTGCACCCCTTGAAATAGTGGACTGTCCAGTCAGCTTTGGAATTCCCATGAATTCACTCTATTTCGGGTAAGTAATAAATATAGCAGTTTCCGGGAAAGGATAAGGACAATGATATGTGGGTGTTAGAGTTGGGAAAAAACACCGACTGACACTAACCCTAACCCCCCTATAATATGAGATTTTCCCGGGAACTTCCTAAAAATCCCGAGAAGGGGTCAAGTAAAAGAACGGTATCTCTATTTCTCTCTGTGATTTAAGTTTCCCTGTGTTTCTGTGTCACTAGCAGTTCCAGTAAATAAAGACAGACAAATAGAAAGAGAAAGAGAGAGACAGACAGGCAGAGAGAGAGAGAGATAGAGATCTCAGGCATTTCCATGCTAATAGTTTTGCATCTTCTTCAGGGCTATCCAACTTGTATTACTTAACGGCCAACCTACTGAATAAATGGATATTCACAGACCAGAGACCCAAGTCCCAGCATAGAAAGATCATTACTTGACCAACCCAATCGATACAGATAGGTTCAAAGCGCCTGTAACGTCGGTATGCTTTCGTCCACCTGTCTTCGAATATAACACAAATGTTTCCTTGGCTACTTGCTATGCCCCTGCAGGCCGCATTCGACCAGCGGGCGGCCAGCTGAATAGCCTGGAACTATATCATTTTGGAGCCCTTGTAGCCTGCCAAGCTCCCATGCCACCAAGTCTAAATCAGTTACCAGAAAATGCAATGGGAAGTCAAGGCGCTGGGCGTTATGGCATCCTTTGCGTTATTACACTGTCGCCAACGGTAAATAGTGCTGACTCTGAGGAATTTGGTGGGTGGAAAAATATTACAGCCGTGTCAACCAGGGCAGAAAGTCGATAGAGGCGTTGTCACGTTGAATAAATGTGGTATTGATTTTCTCTGTTGGAGCCACCAGTGTCCATCACGTTATGACAGGGCGTTTGTTATAGCGGGATTATGTGCTGGGTCTATTAACCCAGAATGACACCCAGCTGGGGGGCAGACGCCCTGGCCTGATTTGATGGTGTTGTGTAAACTGAATGACACCGTACGTTGAAAACAAATATATACATATATATATATATGCACTATTTGCCACGCCTTCAGCCGTCTGGGCATATAGTGCTAGACTTAAATTTTATAGACCTATCGGCACTTGCTGGGTGATGTGGTCAACATCATGCCGACCGCCTTTACTTCCCAGCAGGACTCTACCTGGTACTCACTCAAGGCTGGGTAAACGTGGGAATCAGGGTCATTCTATTTTTTAAATAAGGACAATAGATAGATAGAAATAAAGACCGCTCAGTCAGGACCCGAACGCACAGCCATCGGATCCGTAGGCGAGCGTCTAGCTGCTACACCAAGACTGCTCCCTGCATATATATGTATATATATTTTAGAGCTGTACGGAAAAGTGGTTTTTACTATTCTGCCGAATACGAATATTATATCACCATCATAAGGTGCCTTGTCGACTGGCGTAGGCGATTATTCCTCGCCACAATCTGCAATCTCCTGCAGCATGTATTAGTTCGTGTGCCGACACACCTCCGTGCCATGCAACAAGACTGACAAAAACATTCTCTCGTTGTCTTCCTCTATCTCTCCTTCCACATATCTTTCCAGTGGTCACCACATGTTCCCTCTTCTCATGATATGGCCGAAAAATGATGACTGTCTCCTTCTGATGTCTGTGATTAGTTGTCTTCGGGCTCCCGCCTCTTTCAAAACCATCGTTCGCTCGGCCGTTCGTTGGATGTAATTTAAACGCACCTTCACATTCTCGTTAGCAATATCTTCAAATTTTATTTGGACAAAAACACCCTGAAGAGAACGAAAAAATGCATGATCTTTCTTTCTCTTTCTTTCTCTCTCTCTCTCCTCTCTCTCTCTCTCTCTCTCTCTCTCTCTCTCTCTCTCTCTCTCACACACGCACACACACACACACACACGCAACAAAAAAGAACGCCTTGCCTTTAAAAATAAGTGCTTACTTGACGAGGCTTACAGTTCCTATTGTACAGACCTAATTTTCCACTTTAAAATTTCAGCCAAAATGTAATCACAGCCTTACTTATCCGCTGCACCTATTGTGTCAATGACAGAGTTATTTCAGTCCATCGCAGTGTATGCAAAAATGGGTGTAATGTAACCACTATTCGTATTCGACCCGACCGCAAGTATTCGGCTAAATACCGAATAGTAATTAGGTCCACTATTCGGCCCGAAGGGAATACAAAGCGAATATTCGGTACAGCCCTTTTATATATATATATATATATATATTATATATATATATATATATATATATATATAATATATATAATTATATATATATATATATATATATATATATATATATATATATCAATGTTTGTGTGTTTGTTTGCCCCTTATAGACTCGGAAACTACTGAAACGATTTAGCTGAAATTTTCAGGATATGTTTGTTTTGATACCGGATGTTGAACCATCATGGTTTGAAATTCAACCTGTCACTGTTAGAGATAGGTGCCCACAATTTAAGCCATAATATTCGAAACTAATATTTATAATTTTAGTGAACGTAAGGCTTCCACCATTCGCCGGCGAGTTACGTGCAGCCAACGCCTTCTCTAATACATGGAGTAGGTCGTGGTACAGCAAACAAGACTATCTCTATATTTGCCACAATAACCATATTAAACACGATTTCTATTTTCTGTTTTTTTTTTCAAACAACCTTCGATTAGGGGGGGGGGGGGGCCATCAAGGACTATCTCGACGTCGGCGCAGACATTGACTGCGACATTAACTTCATTAACCGTGTTAGACACGTGCGATTTCTATTGTTGTGCCGTTTCATTAATATATCTGGAGCATCTGTCGACGAGAAAACAATTGCCTGCGGTTTTGAGTTGTGTTATAATCGGGACACATCTCTAATAGTCAAGTTCTTTTTTCGTTGATCCAATTAAGTGGCTGCTTGGTCGAATGGTTAGAACACTGGGTTCCTGTGCGGGAGACCAGGGTTTGAATCCGCAGTAGTTAATTATTTTTTTTTACCCTGGACTAAAATAATATCCTTATCTGCTCTGTCGTGGTGACAGCACTAGCCATGTTGCCTTAATACTTTAAAAAAAAAAAAAAGACAAGTAAATGGGTAAACCATTTGATAATTAAATTTGACCATTTGGCATACTTATGATTGCATTTTTAAACTTTCCGATTGCATGGTTACGCTGAAATTTCATAGATTTCCATTTATTTTCATTTAGATTTAGTTATTTCATCTGCGTTGGAATTTTAAGCTGTGCTGTTTACCATGGCGTTCATTTCCTAATTATGGTGTGTTTTTTTTCCTGTTTTCATTTGCTTTTCAAGTGGGTTTTTTTTCCTCCTAACTACTTCAATGTGGGAAAGAGTTGTCGGTTAATTTAGGTGGGGGGGGGGGGGGGGGGGGGGTGCAAACTATTACCTGAGAGAGCTTTAAGTCACAGTAACTGCTTTACCCACTTAAAGTAGCAGCAGCAGTAATAGTTGTGCTTGGGCTGTTACACCATAGTGCTCTCATGTGAAGACAGCCGGTAAGGTTATGGCGTTCTTCTGTTGGGAAGTGAAATTATACATCCTAACCTGACCAGTCTGTGGCGACAGCACTAGCCATGCGGGACCAAATCTTCTGGCTCACGACTCTCTGTCTACTCTGATAATAACACAGATAGCAGTGACATTATTTTAGCTACTGTGGTGGTGGTCGTGGTAGTAGTTGTACTGGTACTTGAAGAATGATGTGGTAAATATTACACTAGCCCTATTCACTACCTATTACAATTCCTGCTCCCCATTTTAGTCCAGATGGACAGGGATGTCAATGTCAGTTACAGCAACAAAAAAATATCGCCAGGTAGTGATTTTCAAATCCTTCGAAGAGGGAGAGAGCAGTAGTCGGTGGAAGAGGGGAGGGGAGGGGGTAATGACTTAAATTTAAGAGAACTTAAAGAGCTTTACACGTGATTTTCAAGTTCTCATTACCTAATTTGTTTATGTTTTACTAACGCTACCTCCGCTTTTCTATTTTTTACGACTTACTTTGTTATTCACAAGTACAGTTGTAGCTTTACTTCCGACCCCTATAAAAATACAAACAGCTTTAGCATGTGATAACCAAATAACCATTTTTGTTACTGTGCTAATAACACCATTTAAACGACCACTAATATAAAACACAATTATAAGGTGCGTGTTCTAAAGTTGGAAAACCAGACTATCTCTATATCTGTGCAGAGAATGATTGCGACATTAACTATATTAGACACGTGCGATTTCCATTGTCTTTCTTTTTCAAAAACTTTTGATGAGGGAGAGAGTAGTAGGTGGATTTAGTTGTGGTGGGGGGGGGGGGGGCGGGGATCAAAGACTATCTCTATATCTGAACAGACAATGATTGTATTAGACACGTGCGATTTCTTTTTTCTTTCATTTTCATTTAGCCAAACTATGCCACAGCAACGCGTGGCCGGAGGTACAGCTAGTATATATATATATATATATATATATATATATATATATATATATATATATATATATATATATATATATAATATATATATATATTTTAGAGGTGAACCTCTGCCTCGTTTTCCAGAAACTGCATCCTCCATTACCGTTCTCGCCAGGCTTTAGTGGCACTTGACATAGCCAGAATACAGATACTGTTTTATGTACCAACCAGTCATCTCCTTGTGGGATGCAATTTTTCGTTATTTTGAAGCCCCACCCTGGCTGTTTCTAGGGGCCGCAATATAGCCCGGGGTTTCTGGGACCTCTCAACGGGTTATCCTCATCCGCATAGTGGCACTTTGTGTCATCGGGTATTTATCGCTTGTGTATGTCCTATTAGGGTCTAAAATCTACCTTTTATGAGCCAGTTCTCGATTTTCGGCCTTCGTTTAGAGTTTCTATGAATGTATAAACTGGTAGTCTCCCCTTGTTTTCCATATGGCTGAACATTTCAACATTCCTCTTTTTCTTCTGTGTTCACCAGCTGTAAGCTCGGGGGGAAAGTCCTGGTTGTTCATCTATTTGGACTTTGGCTTTGCGCCAGGGCCTGAGTTTTGCGTATGCATTTATTTTACTGGCTCATTTGTGCGCAGGTGCTTGTTCCTTGCCACTTGGGCAAATGCACTCTGACTTTGAAGGAAGTCCACAGTTAGTCGACACCTACGACATACTTGTTGGGGAGGCAGTAGGTCTATTCTTGATTTCCCCACAATGGGGTCTCCGAAACCCACACCGGAAATTTCATCATTCAACAATGAAGGTTATGAAAGTAAATGAAGAAAAGTGTGAAATATACTGATGATGATTTGCACTACAAGACTTAGTATTCATTAAAAGCAATATATAGATGCATATTATGTTTAACTATAGGGGGTTGCCGTGGCGGCGCGACGAGACGCTCGCCGCGGATCGGAAGGTCGTGGGGTCGCTCCCTAGCGACGTCGGACTTTTCTTTAAAAAAATGACCTTGGCTAACAGGTCGACCCAGCCTTGAGTGGGTATCGGGTACAGTCCCCGGAAGTAAATTTTCTTTTGTTATAATTTACCTTATCAGATGGATTCAAACCTAAGACCTCCCTATGTGGATTCCTGGGCCCCATTCTGGGGTGGGAGTTTGTGGAAAAGAATAGATCGACTAGATCTTACAAGCATGTCGTAAAAAGCGATATTTTATGGATGTTTACTTCGAAGTCAAAGGATATGTGTCTGAGAAGTGAGGGACCAACAAGAGTACAAATAAGCCAATAGGTGTGCACGCAAAACTCAACTTCAGGAAAAAGACTAACGTCCAGATTTGGACGAACAACCATAACTTTGCGCCGGAGACTACAGCCGGTGAGCACACTCATACCACACACACAACCTAACACCTTCTAACTTGCAGACAAGTGCCTAACCTTTGTACCGCCAGATCCCCATTTGGAAGAGTGCGCAGAATAAAAGTGCAATGCCATGAAAATGTTCGGGTACAAAAGGGTAAAATCCCATGTGGTCGAAATGATCTGCCAGGTCAACGTCTGACCAGTCAATGCACGACAATAAATACTGTTGTGTGTCATTGCTGACCCATGGCGTCGTGTCACCGGCTGAGGTAGCTCTGTATGTCCGCAAATGGGAGCTTCAATCAAAAAGAAGACGACGAAAGAAAATAATGACGAAGAAGAAATAAAACTCTAGAGCAAGACGGAATGAAGAAACTAGAGGTCGCGGTGGTCAAACAGCCAGACATCTGTCTGTTGGCCCGAAATTCTTGGGTATGAATATGCACAGATTTTTTTTTTTTTAAATAATATATTCAGTGTTGTCGAAAATGATTGTCGGGATTATAAACTTTATATATATATATGAATTATTAAATGGATGTACAGGTGCGGGATCTTAAAATGTTTCGAGATGGTGTCCCATGTGTAGCTCTTGTGGTGTCTAGACGGTATTCGGTTCCCTGCAACGTTTGATGAATCGTTTCCAGTGTTAAAGCTGCAACTACTACAGCGATCCTCTCTTTAAATTGATGGATTTTGCGGTGCTATTCTTTTATTTCACCACATATCATAGGGAATTCCTAGAGAGTTCCCCAGAAGTCCTATATTGGGGCGGGGCGCCTAGGGTCCACAACAAGGAAAGGACCAGTGTTGACAAACGCTAAAACTAATTGTATTTAGCAGTTTAAATGCACATGTAATGCTGCATGTATGGGCAGAACTGATCGAAGACTGGAAAAACGGGTTACGGAACATATTCCACTATGGATGCAAAACACTAACAACAACTCAACAACGAATCAGGTAACTGGTCGGAAAATTCC
>CAJHNH020000445.1:0-82500 GCA_905116865.2 Candidula unifasciata | reverse complement strand
CTTGACAAGTCGTAACTTGTTGCTCTAGTTCCTACCTTGTAGTGCTTCGTCAAAGAACAACAGATTTTCTCATTATATTCAAAACAAATAACTTCCCTAACTTGTATCTTTGTCTCAGGCTATGCGGGTGCTTGCGGCAAAAAGTTTGCAGATTATCTGGCATGTAGGGCGGTTACTATGACTGGCCCGGCACTGGACAGTGATGTAATTAACGTCATGTGAGATGCATATCGCGAAGAAGATCACAACAACAAGCAGGACTCTGTATCCTGGACCAGCTTGTTGGATACTGGAATGCGACCTGGAGCAGCCTTGCATAAACATTTAACCAAAGGCGCAAAACATCTATATATGTAATCAACGCCAGAACTGGCGCGTCAGTCCTTTTACTCTTGTGAAGCAATGGAGAAGGAGATTTTAGCATGTATAGATCTTTCATCAATCTCCACTTCTATAGTTATGTGTTGTGGGAGGAATAGTTTGTGATTCATTGCTTTATGGGCAGCAGTGGCTACTATCAATCCGTGTCGATGTAGAAGCTCTTCAACGTTATCAATCCATGTTCTTCTATGGCGGCCTCTTGATTTCATTTATCTTTTCATGTGTAGCGCCTGCATTGGTAGTTGTTCTGGCTGCATTCTTACTAAATGGCCAAACCATTTGATCTTCTGTTTCTCGGTGAGTTTGCTGAATGGTGTCGTTCCTACACCCTGATAATATCTTTTAACTTTGTCTCAGATGGTAAAGTTGGTGGCTTTTCTTTGGATTTTCTTGGATCTCATACTTATGTTAGGGTGGCTTAAAAAATGTTTTAGTTGCTATATAAGGTCGGCGTCTGTGGCTTAGGTGTTGCGAACGAGCTTCGTAGTGCCATGGTGCTAGGTTTGATCCCAGCTGCGGACCTTGAGTCTTACGTTGGTTGCAACAGTGGTATCGAGAAGCCGACCGTCCAGGAAGCAATGGCAACCTACTGAACGTAAATTTGCCAAGAAAAACCCAAACAGCCACAAAATGCTGAGGTTGATTCCGCAACGTCCTGTAAAGGATACGTAACTAAGTTTTCGCTATTTAATTGCACTGGCTCGTTGGCATCTTCTTTCTATTTACCGATCTATTCTCCTATCCTCCTAAAAATAATTTCTAGATATTTAAATTCTCTAACTTTCTTCAGACTACCATTCCACCCGATATGCAGCGGACAAAGAGTTCTCATGACCTGCGTTATTGCATTACTGCATTACGTGGGTTGATACTCCTAACTAAACACTAATCACTTCTTCTTCTCGTTCACCAGCAATAGACACTGTCGGAAAACTCTGGTTATTCGCCTGCGTCTGGACTTTGACCTTGTTTCAGAACTTGATTTTTGAGTGCTCATCCGTTTTACGGATTTGACCTAGTTGTGTTGTAGTGAGGTATACAGCTTCTGTAATAATTTATCTCTGTTTTAACTGTCATACTTTAGTGTTAAACACGGCTACTGTATTCCCTTCTTTACTGTTTGAATTCTTTTTGTTTTACTTCTTGTGTTGCGGCACACTGTGCTGTATTAACTTCTTTATGATTAGAACATTTCAATTATATCCTCCTCTTGTGTACAACGCTACTGCATGCTCTTAAAAAAGTGGCCCCTGTTGCTCAGTTGTGACTTTCATCTTGTGTACACAGCTATTATATAATCTTACCTGGTCGCAGCTGTTCGGTTGTAACTTTCACCTTGTGTACACATCTACAGTATACTCTTAATTAATTAGTCGCAGCTGTACATTTGTAATTCTTATCTTGTATACACAGCCTATTGTTACTCTCAATTAACTGACCGCATTTGCTCAATTGTAACTCGCATCTTGTACATACACCTACTGTAGTAATCTTCACTGGTTGGAGCTATTCAGTTGTAACTCTAATCTTTTGAACACAGCTACTGTATACTCTTAACTGTTCGCAGCTGCTTAGTTGTAACTCTCATATTGGTAATGTATGCTCTTAATGGTGGCAGCTATTTCAGTTGTGTGACAGGGTACCAAAGGCTGTTGATTATTTTAGTTTGATTACACTTGCGAAAAAAATCCGACAAGGCTTGAACTTAAAAGAGGACGGGGCAAGAAGTTTGGCCTCTTAGATTTCCTTCCGCTGGACCGACCAGTCGCCCTAGAGAGAAGGACTGTGTCGAGGGATAGGCTGGCAATAGTTTCTCGCTGATAGTATAGTTTAGTAGGAGATATGGTGTTAGATATAAATTTCCATCATAGTCAGATCTGAATATTTTCCATTAGCTAAACTGTGTAAAGTTAGACATCAGTGTGTAACATCGCTCGGATATATTTGGATTTTGTGTCCCTAGAAGCGAATTTTCACCTTTACTAGATGAAGTGCTCAGTACATATGTTTGTGGACACGATGTTGGCTGTCAATGTAGTGTCTTCTCCTTCTTCTTCTTCGATCCTTCTGTTAGAAAACTTATATCAGGAGGCTGGTTGGTAGCCTTTATGAAAGCTATCGTGGAATCCATATCCTCTCGTGTACCATACAGTTTTGTCTTCATTGTGGTTGGAACAGGCCAGATTGCGTCTCTGTTCTCAGCATACAGTTGACAGTGTTGGAGCAAATGCTCAGCATTTTTGGGTGCCACGCTGCAGGGACACGTCTCCGTATTTCCTACACTGAAAAATGTGAACATATGTTGATGGCCAGTAAAATAAACAGATGTTCAGTGGGATGGTTTTATTCATTTGCTTTATTCAAGATAGAACTTGTAGTTCGTGCACGTGGTCTGAATATAAGTTGCAGTCTATTGTTGCAGTTGTGTAACACAATTATTCACGATATCCGTTGCCAGAGTTTTGATCATAATTCATGGTCCCTGCACAGAAAAACCCCTGTCCCTTCTATACTTTTCCTGTTTTTGCTTTTAAGCGCAAAACTACTTATTGTCCTAACGATAATTTTCTTTTTCCTCATCTCGCTTTCTTACTTGTTTTCCTTTTTCCCTCTGTCAGTTAGCACAAAATGGAGCCCAACATGTGGGGCTTCTATATCGCAGACTTTGGGTAGGTGTGTAGTTAGTTATTACATAATTTCATTCATAAAGGAGTAGTGTTGTCGATTAAACGGTAGGTGGCCAGTGCATTATTTTGTTTGCCAAGTCTAGTCGGTTCAGATTATCATACTGACTGACATTTAACGAAGGCTCAGAACTTGTATAGGTGCGGTCTAGGTAGTTTATACATGTGGAATTAGATGTTACTTAACAGTTTTGTTTACTAAGTAGTAGTCAGTGACCTTTGTTCACGGAGTGGTTTGTGCCTATTGTTCACTAGGAGTGGGTTGTGTCTCTTGTTCTACAGTGGTGTGTGAATTGTTTACAGGGTGGCTTGTTTACGTCTCGACCTAAGCTTAGGGTCAGTGTATTTGTTATTCTGTCTCCTTATCAGGTTTATCTCTAGGTCTGTTTATATTAGGGAGTCTTGTTTTAAGTACGCCGACCAAGCCCAGTTCCGCTTTGAAGTCCATTAACATGGCCGTAACTAGTCAGTACATTGTAAGCATCGGCGAGGTAATGTCCGATGTCTGATTAGTCTATTGTAGGTTCCCCAGAGTCGCGTATGGACGAAAATCACATGTATAAGCTCGAGAAATACTGTGATTTAGCAGCCGGTCTGAGGAGAGACGAGGCGTACACAGTGCGTGTCTTTGCCGTCGAAGTGGGAGCGAGAGGTCTCGTCTCCACTTCACTCTACAATAGTGGTTAAAAAACTAGGATTAATGAACGGAAACGGACACTTAAACGACTGGGCGAGGTTGCTGAGAGGGCCTCGAGCTGGCTTTGGACGCAACGAAACAACGTAGGGGACGGGCCTCGGTGAGCTGGTCCGGGTGTCTAGTGGAATAGGGTTTCTCATCCGTTGAAAGTTCATCGTGTCCGAATTATCTGCCAGTGTTCCTCTGCCACCTGCTAACAAAAGTCCAACATGTTTCCGGTATACCAATCGTAAGCTTGTCGCTCGGTCGTCCAGGTATGCAGACTGCTCTAATTATGCTACCGCGACGACTTCTTTACTCACAGTACCTTCTGCAAATCACCAAGTCGTCTGGTCCCTATCCGAAAAGAAAGCACCATCCGGTAATTTCGTGCAGCAGGGAAACCAACCCTGAGCTTCATAAACTCAGGTGGGCCCACGCTCTGAAAACGTCCAGGAGCTCGTGGGCCGAAACGTTTGTCGACGAGAGATTACTTCTACTGACGATTAGTAGATCCCTGCTGTACATGCTCCCCTGTGGAGTTTATTCCTATAATCGGCACCTGGCGAGTAAAGTGGACAATACTGCGCTTACCGCCCTTGCTTACCAACATCTTTAGGAAGACTGGGTCGATCTTTAATCGAAGGCCAGTCATAAATAACACCCACCATAAATAAGGGTTGGAGGATTCCAACCGAAGACTGGCGAATGCAATTACCAACCCCTCCCCCCCCCCCCCTCCAACCTCTCCTCCTCCACCCCATTGTATAATAAGAAGAAGAACACCACGGGGAAGCATGTAAAGCAGGGGTCCACCGATCATCAATGTGGCATGAAATACATTGGTGAAACAGGTCTACGGCTGGCTGAGAGGTTCCGACAACATCTTTTGGATTTTCAAAATGGTGCTCTAAAACCAGTACCGTTGCACTTTAATTCCTAAGATCACCAAGCTGTCCTCGACATTGAGGTGACATCCATTAAATCCAGCCACTCCAGCGACAGAGCCTGCAAGTCTCTTGAGAATCGCTTTATTAATACTTTAGGGGCTTTAACACCCTCCGGACTGAAATGCCAACACAGTTTCATTTAAACTCCCAGTGGATTGAACTGCCCTCACAGCTTTATCTCTAACACCCTAGTTATGGCCCCTGGTACTCATCAACAGGGGGTATTTCTGCCCCCAGCCAACACGTGTAGGCATTCTGCTGAGTAACCACCGACCTGGCTGCTTCGAGATACCAGCTAAGTGATTTTTTTGTGTGTAGTATTGTTTGATTTGCATTTGCTGATCAGGGCTCCACAGCCGCAACGTTCATGTTTTGTTTGTTATTGTTAAATTGTGAAGCTTGTTAATATACTTTCCATTCGGTTTTATATCTTTTCTTGATATCAATAGAAAGGTTTCTCTTCGACGATTGTTTCGGCCCTTTATCTCCCTAAACAGTCTCGGAAAGTGGACCGACCTGGTTAATGACGCCAGGCCTCAGACATTCCCTGCTGCACTATGTCATACGTTCGGACACGGACAAGACGAATGTTGACTTTGCAACAGGTATTGTGAGACTTAGGAAAGACTGGAGGCTGTGGAAAATTGTGAATATATTGGGTCATTAATTACCAACAACGGTGACTATCAATTGCTCTTCAAAGACTAGAACAACTAAATAAATTATTATGGAGTGGGGCAGACAGAACTACAAAAATTAGATTTCTCAGAGCACGCATCTTTCCCATTGCAACATACGCCTGTGAGACCTGGACACTTAATAAACAGTCACAAGCTGAACCGCGCATAAATGCCTTTGAAAAGAAAATGTTATAGACGGGTTCTAAAAACATCATGGGTTAAAAAATATATATATAACAAATGCATCCATACTTCAAGAACTGAATATTGAAGAAGGTTTGGTTTTTAAGGACGATACAACACAGAAAATTTAAATATTTTGCTCTCTTGAAAAGTCACCTTGTTTTTGGAGAAAACAATAATGTAGGAGCATATGCCTGGAAAGAGAGGAAGGGGGAAGCCAAAGAGAAGATGGGTACAGGATGTGGCGGATGATCTCCAGATGGGTGTATCGGACGCGAGACATCATGCTTGTGATCGAGAAGTTTTCCAGGAGGTTGTAATGGGAGTAACGTTCTGCAAAGGTCATGCAACTGACTGACTGACTGACTGACTGACTGACTGACGGACTGACTGACTGACTGACTGAATTGCAGTTTTGGAAGTTGATTATACTGATGACAGTGAGGACAACTCAAGAAATTGTGGATTGTGGTGTTGGTGTTGATTATGGAGTGATGGTGGCGGTTGTGGTAATGATGGCGGCGGTGGTGGTGGTGATGTTGGTGGTGATGATGATGGTGGTGGTAGTGGTGATGGTGGTAGTGAGGATGAATATCGTAGCGGTGAGACTGTTGATGAGGATATGCTTGATGGTGGCGATTATGATAAAAATGATTACAATAATCACAGCGATGATGGTGATAATGATTATTATTATCATGTTGATTCTGTTAACGACAGCGACGTTAATTACAATAGTTACAATTACAATGATTCTGCTAGTTATGACGATATTATTAATGATAGTGATTTTAACAACTGCGATAATAAATACAACTACTCACCCGAAATGCAGTCTTTATGTTTGCTATAAAAAGCACTTCTCACGTTCTGCATATGCTCCACCAACGCAGACTCCCTTGGCCCTTCGATGGCGGCAAAGACAGCAGCGCCAATGACAAGGAACAGCAGGTAGAGCACGGTCAGTATTAGTAGCCGCAGGTTGCTTCTTCTAATGCATGGGTTGTTGGATGTTGCCTCAGGTTCAGCTCCGGTGATTGGTGTCGTTTCGGAAGACATCTCTTTGACCATTGTGGCTTCAAGTCTGTTTTAGGAAAGATGCTTTGTGTATGTTTGAACTAGCAATTCATACTTGTTTATTTTACTGTTTCTGAAACAAGCTTTTTCTGAATTTATTTTTCAGATGTTTCAATAATTCTATCGCGTCAAGACAGAGAACTGTAACACAAATCGTTGGATATTGTGTTTTTTCCCCCTGTGTGTTCTTGTATAACTAATAACTGTATTTGTATCTTATGAATTTATATTAAACACGTCGTTTAACACGACTTGACTGTTCGATAGACAGACTTGACTGTTAGGTTTTTTTTAGCTTTGGGGCAGTGAGATGGGTGTCCCTCTCTAGATCAGGGTCGCCTCACGTGGACAATTCGAGACCTGAGGAAGAAAAAGTCGATAAGCTGCTCTTAGAAATGACAATCTCAAGTATTAAAATTAACTCAGATTTGCTACTAAATCCATCACCATAAGATGTAAGTAATTAAGGGGCAATTCCACATCTCAAATCGTATTCTGGCACAATGAATTATCTCCATGTTTTTATAGTCGAGTCGACAGAAGTAATGTCAACAGGAAGAAAAAAGCAGAACTAAATGTAGTGGAGGACTGCAAGGACATTAAACAGGCATCCTAATTTAAATATACGTGAACAACATTCACCGAAGGTGGTGAATTGGATGAAGAAATTAGGAAGAAATTACCATAAGATGCAGTGAAGCACAACAACTATTCGGACAGATAGCACCCTCATACACCATACGACAATCCCGAGCAGCAGAAGGAAACAGCTCATACAGAGCATAAATATGCTGCCAGTGCCAAACATGGTCCCTCACAAACAACCAGAAAGGAAAATTAGTAACCATGGAAATGAGATGTCTGAGAAGGGACAAAATCGGGAATAAGGTCATAAGAGAAAAAGCCCGCACAGAACCAATTGTAAATTACATATAAAGACAGCAAATGAATTGATTTGGCCTCTTATATAGAATGCACTGTGACGCTATACCATACAAGGCATGCATCAACAGAGAAGGACGAAGTAGAGCACAAGGTAGACCAAGAACAGAATGGAAAGATAACACCAGAAAAACTCTACCGGAAGAGCAAGAAGTAAAATCTTCCCTGACACACACAGCGATAAAAGAGGAACAAATCAGCAGTACAAAAGAGGAGACATGGAATCCATTCACTGAAGACTAATTCAACGGGAAAAAGGGGGGTTTGGGGATAAAGGTTCTGAAAGATGTTCAACACTGAAGAGACAACAGAGGGGGATTTTTAACCAGGTGGCAACTGATACTACTAGCATGTCAACTCCTTGTTGGCTACGGAAGAAGGAAACTGAGCACTTGTTGGAATGTCCCAAGTGCAGTGGTGATGCTTCATTCATTCACTCATCCAGCGGTAAATGAAGAAGTGAAGAAGAACAAGAACAAGATATGACACTCGATGTTTGCTGTGGTTAGTATCCAATTAATTGTCTTAAATACTCAGAAAACTCCAGGGTATCTCCATTGTAGGCTGATTAAAACTCGAACTACAGATGTTTGTTTTTAAATCCCACTCAAAAAGGGATTCGAACTCATGCCCAAGGGGCCGTAAAGCCATTATCTATCTTTTCTTTAAAATCCTGGCTTCTATCACAACATTTCATACGCTTGCCTATTTGTCTTCTATGGTATATAACATCTGGCTATAGACAGGGCACCACGGAGAGCAATATTATAAAGGTTGTGTGTGGTTCTGGAACAGGACTGCAGTCCAGAAGTGGATGAACAACAAGAACTTTTCGCCAGAGTTTACAACTGGTGAACGCGAAGAAGAAGATATTACGTTTAGAAATTTATTTCAAACAGTTATAATGAATATTTCATTGTCCAGCTTCCCCAAAACAGCGTTAGACCATAGCAGTTGCTATTCTGATCATTCTTTGAATAACCGTCTGTGGGACACTTTTTTTTTAAACGACTTCATGTATTTAATTTCGAAGATTTCTTCTTCATTCAAAGTGTAGTGAGACTTAAAAACACCCTATCTGAGATTTTAACAGAGGCGTCAACAGCTAGGAGCCCAGGCACAATGGGGTTCCCCAACAATGACCTTAACGGCCGTGATTGAGGTGAAAGTTTCTATACATCTGCAGCGGAGACTCTCACGAGAGCATACACACATACACATAAACACAAATGAACATATAAGCACACATAGTGTAAATACGAACGTCAACACAGCGTAGTAGTAGCAGCAGCAGCAGTAGTGGTGGTAGTAGTAGTAGTAGTAGTAGTAGTAGTAGTAGTAGTAGTAGTAGTAGTAGTAGTAGTAGTAGTAGTAGTAGTAGTAGTAGTAGTAGTAGTAGTAGTAGTAGTAGGAGTAGTAGAGGTAATATTAGTTGTAGTATTAGTAGTAGTAATATTAGTAGTAGTGTTGGTGGTAGTGGTGGTGGTAATAGTAGTAGTTGCTGTTGCTCATGTTAATTTTTTTTCTCATTTAAGTAGTTGTAGTAGCAGTAGTAGAAAAAGAAGCACCTGCTAGAGCAGTGGTGGTGGTGCTTTTCGTAGTAGTGGAAACACTAGGCGTTGTGGTAGCAGTATTTGTAATCGTAGTGGTTATTGTAGCAAAAGTAGTAGTGTTGGTTATAGTAGTAGTAGCAGTTGTTGTTTTTGTTGTTGTTGTTGTTGTTGTTGCTCGTATTCGTTTTTTATCCCTATTTTAGTAGTAGTATTAGTAGTAGTAGTAGTAGTATTAGTAGTAGTAGTAGTAGTAGTAGTAGTAGTAGTAGTATTAGTAGTAGTAGTAGTAGTAGTAGTAGTAGTAGTAGTAGTAGTAGTAGTAGTAGTAGTAGTGGCGGTCGTTGCTGTAGTAGTGGTGGTGTTAGTAGTAGTAGCTGTTGTCGTTGCTGTTGATGCTCGTTTCCTTCCCTTATTTGAATCAGTAATAGCAGTAGCTGTTGTGGCCGTAGTGATTGATGGTGGTTGTAGCAGTTGTTGTGTCGTTATTGTGATGTTGGTGGTTGTGGTTTCAAACAGTATGTCAGTGCTAACAATCAAGTACTGAAATCAAACATCTTTAGTGTAGTGAGTGGTTTTCTAAAGAAAAGCGCCAGAAAAAAAATTCTCCACTTTTATTACAAAAAAAAAAAAAATCGGGATAATTGCAGTCGAGCTAATATCAAGCAAGAAATTAATTTCCTGAACTGTGACTAAAAATATAAACGGAATAAAGGGGTTCAGAGAGAGAGAGAGAGAGAGAGAGAGAGAGAGAGAGAGAGAGAGAGAGAGAGAGAGAGAGAGAGAGAGAGAGAGAGAGAGAATAGCGAACACACACAAGAGAAATTGCACATTTCTGCCGCAGCCTGTCGCGACACAAAGAAAACAGTAAGGGCGTATTCTGGCCACCAGTCCTTACATATGGGATCATGTAAATAACCGATATAACCAGTTAAAGGTCTCTTTTCCAGGCTTTCAGGCGTATTGGGAATATAGGGCTAGACCTATATTTGTATAGACCAATGGTCACTCGGTGGGTGATGTGGTGAGTATCCCATCGGCCGTCTTGACTTACCAGAACTGCACCTGGTACCCACTCAAGACTGGGTCGAACTGGCAGTCAAGGCCATTTTTGAAGAAGAAAAAAGTCCGGCTCCGTCAGGACGCAAACCCTTGATCTCTCGATCCGCAGGGGGGCGTCTAGCCGCCTACGCCATGGTGACTCCCTGATAATCAGAGTGCAGTCTGTTTAATCACAGAAGCACACTCGAGTTCACAGTACGTCATAAATTCACAGCTACTAATTGAGACCTTGGAGACCTAAGGGTTTACCGGCTATTGATCTGTATCGTAGACACATTTTTAACCCCTTTAATCCCACAGTTTCGCTAGAGATGCTCAATGGACTAAGAGCCGCTGAGAATAAACGACGGGTTAATTGCTGTACGGGTGTTTTTATATCCGGGGTTAGCTCCAGTGCCGACTCAGTGTAAAAAGGGTATCAGGAAATATAAAAGGAAAGTAAAGAAGTGTCAGTTGACTTACATCGGTCGAACCGAGAAACAGTTTGAAAACAGAGTGACAGAAGACATCCATAATGGCTCAACACACACACAACTTAACAGACGTTTGCAAAAAAGTAATCGGGGCAGTATCAGTAGATGATATGTAAACAGAAAGATCACGCGATCAATTGAAGTTACCACGGTCAACGAGTGACCGATTTTGATTATGAATTTCCGGAGGATAAATGTACACAACTAGACAATGATCAGCAAGTAAAAAAAATTGATTTTGTGCTTCATTATATGTTGATTTAACTCTGTAGTAATTGACCTGACGAAATACAGCGAAATATGCACGCAATAAATTATGCGATGTCTTTGTTTGTGTCCGATTTATTACACACAAATACGTTAGTTGCGTGTCCATTACAAGACGTTGCAGAACCAAGACGAGCATTTGTTGTTAGCCGTTGTGGTTTTTCTAGGCAAATTTCCATCCGTAGTTTGACACGCGCGCGCGCGCACACACACATACACATAGACACACATGCGCATACGCAAACTAGGGGAAGCAGTAAAAGCCATTCCGTAGAGATAAAGGGAAATTAAAACAACCAGAACAAGGGAATTAATCCCGGATTAAAAGAGGGGGGCAAAAAAGGAAGGGGTGAATAATACAGAAATGCAAAATGATAGGAAGCTCTAAGTAATGGTATCTGGTAAAATAAAGAGATAGGGGAAGTAGAAAGAAAACCCTGAGTGGGATATAGAGGACCGAAAAAACAAAAGGGAAGGGGGTTATACGCTGAGAGGTGGGGACAAACACATACATATACAGAACACAACGGACGTCAGATGTAATAGGTTAAACAGTCTATTACAAATAAACTAAATCACTTCAAATGGAAACGTTGCAAGTGTGATTGAAACTAAACTAACTATGCCATTGTCTTGTTAACTGTTTATATTTTTGTTAAGGTTGTATTCGGCACGTGACATCACGGGCAGACAAACAATTTGACGTCATAACAACAGTGTAAAGATGGCCGCCAACTTTTGACATGTACAAAAGAGAAGCAGCGTTCTGTTATACGTTTTTTCCTGCCAGCGACGGGATGAAACCTATAGAAATTCATCTTCCAAGCACAGTCCGGTATGTGGATGTATGCCTATCAGTTCCAGCCAGTACATGAATAGAACAGGAAGTTTGAAAACAGCGTAACTTCTGTGACAGACTGTTCACGACCAGGTCAAGAATACCAAGAAGTGACCCCAGAGTAGGTTTGAAACTGGGGACATTTCGGTACATCCATAAAAGAAACAGACAGAGGATCGCAAAACATGACTGAAATGTAAAAAGAAAAAATCTTCTCCTCCTCCTCCTCCTTCTTTTCCCCCTCCTCCTCCACCTTCTTCTTCTTCTTCTTCTTCTTCTTCTTCTTCTTCTTCTTCTTCTTCTTCTTCTTCTTTCTTCTTCTTCTTCTTCTTCTTCTTCTTCTTCTTCTTCTTCTTGAGCATTCCGAGCTCTTGAGGTTCACTGCTGCAGATATCACCCGCCTCCACACATCTCTCTGGTTGGCCTTCTCTTTCCGGTTGGTGACACCAAGTGTTTGCAGGTCTGTCTGGTGGTTATATCTCGATCGTCTTTTTGGTCTGCCTTGTGGTCTACGGCCATTCAGCTCCCTTGCGTATACTGTTTTTACCTCTCTGTCATTTGATATTCTCTTAGAATGCTCCAGCCATTTCAGTCTATTAGCTCTCACAGTGCCAGTTAACAATGGTGATTTTAACAGATTATAAATTTCGTTGTTGCTTCTCACTCTCCATTCCCCGCTGTTTGCATCTTTGATAGGTCCAAAGATTCGTCTAAGAATCTTTGTTTTCGAAAATGTGTAGTGTGGCTTTATCTCTTTTTGTTGTGCTCCAAGTTTTAGAGCCATATAAAACGACTGGTCTTATCAACGTTTTCTATATTTTGATGATGGGAAAGAAATAGAATCACACAATAAGGACGTCCAAAAGAAAACTATTAAACTAACAATACTGAGAGAGGCCAAAGAAGCTAGACTGGATTCCAGTCATGACTTTGAAAACAAGGAGAACTAGCCGGCTAAGCCCGTGTGACTACAAAGGTACAATGGAATGATGATACGGAATGAAGACAGTTGCAGAGACCATCAGTTTTTAAAGGGTTAGGAAATTATAGGAAAGAGAACAACCTGTAAGGAAAAAAAAAGTTTATGTTAGCTTTATCTAATCTATCACAATAAACAAACAAAGGACGTTGCGACGATTAACCATCAGGAGCTACCATGGGTAGCCGTTAGACCCTCTTCTGTGGATCCGAAAGTCGCGTATTCAAATCTCAAATGGGTCAAACTTTTTTTTTTTCGAATGATCTTGACTTCCAGGTTAGCCAGGTCCTAAAAGAGTATCAGGTAAATTTATATAAAGTAAGTAAGTAACTGAATTTTACCCCACCAGGACATCACACAGAGCGATAAACACCCGGTGACACAAAGTGCAACCATGCGGATAAGAATCACCGGTGGAGAGGTCCCAAAAACCGCGTTCACCCGTTAAGCCATCTTGTGGGCCCCGACAATAGCCAGGGTAGGGCTTCACAAATAACGAAAAATTGTATCTTCTATGGAGACGACGTAGTAATGCATATAAAGTAAAGGCTATCGTTGTTATGTTGACCGAGTGATTGTTCTATAAAATGTTGTTATAGCACTAAAAATTTAGTTTTAGCGCTAAATTCCTGATATGCGTAAAAGAGAGTCCTTTACAACCATTCGGAACAAGTACAGATCAATATAAACGACAAAACAGTGTTAATTAGTATTTGCCTTTGTTCCCATAGATCCAATGTAAACACTTTTTAGGTGCCTAGTTTGTTATACGTCGGTTCTGTGGCTAAGTCGATGTGAACGCTTCGTAATGCCGGGATGCCAGGTTCGATAACAGCTGCGGGCCATGCGCATTGCGTTGGTTTCGACAGTAGTGTCAAGAAAGCCGACCGTCCAAGCAGCAATGGCAAACTACTGGACGTTGGTTCTGCAACGTCCTGTAAAGGATACGCAACTAACCAGTTGGTACGCCTCAGTACAAATGTCTCTACATCGAGGTAACAGTTAAGGACCCTTTTCCTTACGTCAATGCTTATTGGGCACATAGAGCCAGACCTACACTTGATAGACCAATCAGCACTCTGTAGGTGATTTCATCAACATTACACCGACCACTTTTACTTCCCGGGACTTAACCTAGTACCCATTTAAGGCTGGTTCGACATGGGAGCCAAGGTCCTTTGTTTTCAGCCTACGTCCTCTGGATCCACAAGCGGTTTCCAGATCTGATGTCTTCTTCTTCTTTCCTCTACTCCTGGAATGGCTCGCGGCAAGAAGAGAAGAAGAGATCGCCGAACGAGCCCTTCTGTTCGCTTCGCATCAAGTACTTCTCAGGGTCTGATATTTCTGCGGTTCATTCTATTGTGTGATCTACCTCTAGACTGTTACCGTTGTATCAGGACAACATTGCTCTCTGTGATACAGTATCGACAGCCGACCTTTTAGAAAGCAATGGCAAACAGTAAAATTGCCTAGTAAAACCAAAACAGACAACAAACGCTGGGGTTGGTTGTGCAATGTCCTATAAAGGACATGCAAGTAAATTACTAACATAAATGACAAAGTCCACATACAGAGTACTTTTATTTTGTCAAAGCCATATCCAGACTAAATGAGTCTTCTTCTTCTAAACATTCACCGTCTGTAAACTCCAGCTGAAAGTTCTGGTTGTTCATCCACTTCTGGACTTTAATCTTGTTGCAGAACTTGAGTTTTTGCGTGCCCATCTGTATTTGATACAGGTCACTAAAGACTGAGATTTGTGGAGATGCATGAACGTCTACGCCAGCTGGCAAGGCACTTGATGATGATGATGATGATGATGACGACGATCTGTTTTAAATATCTGGTGTTTGGTTTGTTTTTATACACATTCTAATTAACTCGCCTCTTATGTAGTTGCACTCCAACTCTGAAGTTAAAAAATCACTAATGTAGTCGACTCTTACGACATGCGTGTTATGGGGTAGTGGGTCTATTTTCTATGTTCCCAACAAAGGTGTCCCAAAACCCATCCGGAGATAATAAATGTTTGACAACTAGGATACAATCACGAGCTTAATCCTGTGGCGCCAACAGCTTTAGACGTCTCCCATACAGCAAGCAGAAACAAGGTAATGTATCCAAGCGACGTCCAGTCATTGACAACTGTTGCAGCTGTAACACGATATGTCGGCTTATGGGGGATTAGGCAGAACTGTGAATAAAACATGTTTCAGGCCATGTTCTTAGTGTGGCTATCCCCTCTCTCTCTCTCTCTCTCTCTCTCTCTCTCTCTCTCTCTCTCTCTCTCTCTCACTCTCCTCTCTCTCTCTTCTCTCTCTCTCTCTTTCTCTCGCGTTCATTTACTTCCTCTCTTGTTCGTTCGCGCAAGTTCTCTCTTTCTCGTTCTTTGTCACTCACCCGCGCTTTCTTTCTCCCTCTCTGTCTCTCTCTTTCTCTCGCTTTCTCTGTCGCTATCTCTTTCGCTCTATGCCTTTCTCGCTCTCTCTCCCTCTATCTTTTTCTCTGGCTCTCTCTTTCAATATATCTTCATCTCTCTCACTCTTTCTCTTACTTTGTCTCCCTCTCGCTCACTCGCTCTCTCACTTACTTTTCCTTTCACATACTCACTCTGTCACTCGACCGCACAAGTTCTATCTGTCTCTCTCGTTCTCTGTCACTCGCTCGTTCTCTGCCACTCTCGCTCTCTCTCTCTCTCTCTCTCTTTCACTCTCTCGCTTGCTCTATCTCTCTCGTACTCTCTGGCTCTCATTCGTTTTCTCTTTCCTACTCACTCTATTTTTCTGGCTCTCTGTTTCTGTCGAGCTATCTATCTCTCTTTTCTCTCTCTCTCTCTCTCTCTCTCTCTCTCTCTCTCTCTCTCTCTCTCTTTCTTTCTCTCTGTCGCACTCTATTTCCTGACTCTCACCTTCGCTATGTCTCTGTGATAAAATATCTTGAATTAGCATCTACGTTTACTTACATTTTTCGCCAGGCAACGCTAACTGTATCCATACCTTTCGTTTTTAATACATCCCAGAATAAACCTATGATAACTATCCCACAATCATGAGTAGTTCTGTAGCATCAACAGCTTTGAAAAGCATGCTGGATACATAAAGCTAAATATATGACAATTATAGTACAATCATTCGTAGCACTGTAGCGTCCACAGCTTTTAAAAACTTGGTACAATAAGCTAAACCTATGGCAACAATTCCACACTCATTAGTGATACTCAACTGTTTTTAAAAAATATGCTGGATCCAACAAGCTAAACGTATGACAACTATCCCACAATCATTAGTAATACTGTAGCGTCAACAGCTTATAAAAACATCCCGACTACAAACTTAACTAGCTGGATGTATGTCTCACAATCGATGTAATGGACTACTATTCTAACAGGCAACATGTTTCACTATAACATTTGGCAACTTTTGGAGGATAACCCAGAATGCGAGTACAATATCAGTATCCGGTGTCAATGTGTTGTCGCTGCAAGTAGTTACCGGTGGATCAAATCTTGACACGCCTTCCACAACAAGATACAAAAGGATGTTAGTGCTCTTGCAGCCGTTACCAGTGTCCTAGTTATAAATTCCTAGTATGTTGAATAGGGTTTCATGGATGTGCCTTGTTGGATTGGAATACAGGAAAGTACTCTTTGGTTGTCGGCTCTGTGGCTAAGTCGATGCGAACGCTTCGTAATGACGGGGTGCCGGGGGTTCGATCCCAGCTGCGGGCCATGCGCCTTGTGTTGGTTTCCACAGTGTTATCAGGGGGCCGACAGTTCAGAAAGCAATGGCAAACTACGGGACGTAAATTTGCCTAGAGAAACCACACAACAGCCAGGGGCTGCTGGGGTTGGTTCTGCAACGTCCTGTTGGATACGCAACTAACCTAATAACTCTTTGGTTAGATACATGAAAATGAAACTAAATCAGTTAGTAAGTTTATTCTACAAGTGCAAATTTATTAAGGATTTCTCGGGAAAATAAATTTTTTCGATAACTCTGTTTGTTTCGCCATAATAAAAATCAGTTTGGTAGTTTAATGGCCAGATTGGTAATCGACCAAAGCACTTTGGAATGTTGTTTATAATAAAGAATCGAAGTCACAGTGTTCAGGGAAAGTACATAAGCGTCGGTTTTCCAAGCAGAAGTTGAAAAAAAAAAATGCGTTGATGCTGGAATTCTGTCTACTGTTATTTACCTCGTAATTTGAACTACTGATATGTCTGCCTCTTCGACTGAACAAATGTGACCTTATACATGCATATTTCATACATGCGTTTCTCAAATCTTCTTTTTCTTCTTCTTCTTCTTCTTCTTCTTCTTCTTCTTCTTCTTCTTCTTCTTCTTCTTCTTCTTCTTCTTCTTCTTCTTCTTCTTCTTCTTCTTCTTCTTCTTCTTCTTCTTGTGTGTGTATAAAAGTATGAATGTTTGTGCATGAATGGATATGTGTGCATATATATTAGCTTCTGTGTATGAATAGGTATTTGTAAATGTTTGGGTATGTGTGTGTATACTGAGTAGGGATATGTAAGGATGTATTATGGGGGAATTATGGGGGAATCGATTGTGAATGTATGGGTGATTAAGTATTTATGAATGATTATGCACGCAAGGGTGGTTGTATATGCATGGGTGAGTGTGTATTTATGGGTGAATGTGAATGCATAGGTGGTTGTATATGCATGGGTGAGTGTATTCTTCTTCTTTCTGAATGTGAATGCATGGGTGATTGTTCTATTCTATGCATCTTCTGTGTATTTATGGTTGAATGTGAATGCTTCTTCTGGTTGTATATGCATGGGTTCTTGTGTTCTTCTCTTCTTCTTGGTGTGAATGTGAATGCATAGGTGGTTGTATATGCATGGGTGAGTGTGTATTTGTATGGGTGAATGTGATATGCATGGGTGGTTGTATATGCATGGGTGAGTGTGTGGGTGATTAAGTATTTATGAATGATTATGCATGCATGGGTGATTGTATATGCATGGGTGAGTGTGTATTTATGGGTGAATGTGAATGCATGGGTGCTTGTATATGCATGGGTGAGTGTGTATTTATGGGTGAATGTGAATGCATGGGTGATTGTGTATGCATGCGTGAGTGTGTATATATGGGTGAATGTGAATGTATGGGTGGTTGTATATGCATGGGTGAGTGTGTATCTATGGGTGAATGTGAATGCATGAGTGGTTGTATATGCATGGGTGAGTGTGCATTTATGGGTGAATGTGAATGCATGGGTGGTTGTATATGCATGGGTGAATGTGAATGCATGGGTGCTTGTATATGCATGGGTGAGTGTGTATTTATGGGTGAATGTGAATGCATGGGTGATTGTGTATGCATGCGTGAGTGTGTATATATGGGTGAATGTATGGATGGTTGTATATGCATGGGTGAGTGTGTATTTATGGGTGAATGTGAATGCATGAGTGGTTGTATATGCATGGGTGAGTGTGTATTTATGGGTGAATGTGAATGCATGGGTGGTTGTATATGCATGGGTGAGTGTGTATATATGGGTGAATGTGAATGCATGGGTGATTGTATATGTATGCGTGAGTGTGTATTTATGGGTGAATGTGAATGCATGGGTGGTTGTATATGCATGGGTGAGTGTGTATTTATGGGTGAATGTGAATGCATGGGTGGTTGTATATGCATGGGTGAGTGTGTATTTATGGGTGAATGTGAATGCATGGGTGATTGTATATGCATGGGTGAGTGTGTATTTATGGGTGAATGTGAATGCATGGGTTATTGTATATGCATGGGTGAGTGTGTATATATGGGTGAATGTGAATGCATGGGTGATTGTATATGTATGCGTGAGTGTGTATATATGGGTGAAAGTGAATGTATGTATGATTGTGTGTGCATGGATTATTGTGTATGCATGGGTAATTGTATATGTGTGGTAAAGGTAAAAACGAGAGATGTGAACTAGCGTCATTGCACACGGTTATAAACCATAAGTGCTCTGCCACCATTACGGACAGCTAATAAGAAACTGTCTGCCTGTGTCGCCGTCCGCACGTACCTCTGTAGCTACAGCGACGTTCCTCCATTTATCCCAGAGTGTCAACTCTGGTACCCATTTACTAGAGGCTGGGTGAACCACGGAAACCGCCTGGTTTCGAACACCGACCGTAGCTCCAGCGAGTCGCAGCTGGATTTTAAAGCGAGCCTCCTATCGACTACGCTAACGCGGCTTCCGTTTGTGTGTGGGTGATAGCGTATGATCGGGTTCTTGTGTATGTAGGGGTGTTTGTGTATGTATATGGTTGAATGTATATGTGAGGGTGTCTGTGCATATATTTATGTGTGTTTTTATACGATTAGATGCTTGTGTTTGTATAAATGTTTTTGTATGTATTAGTGACTGCGTATGATTGGGTTCTTATGTATGTATGAGATTGTATGGGTATGTAAGTGTGTTTAAGGATGTGTGGGTGTTTGTGTGTATGGGTGATTGTGTATAATAAGGCGTTTGGGTATATATAGGTGTTTGTGTGTGTATATGTGTATGTATGTATGTATGAGTGCATGGGTGCATGCATATATTAGTGTTTGTGGTGTTTGTTTTCAACAGTCTTACAGCAACTCAAGTGACTCACCTCCTACAACGTGCATGCTGAAGACATTGTTAAAATGGATACCAGGAAATCAGACGCAATGATTTGACCATTTGACAACAACACCCTGGTACCAACTGCCACTGAGCTACGCTGAAGAAAAAGAACAAATACAGAGCAAGGGGAAAACCACGATGGAACGATCGCCTCAAGAAGAGCCTTAAAGCAGAAAAACAAAACAAAAATGACCTGAAAGAGGAATACGTCCGATAACGATGACAACATCACATGCTATAGACGCATTTTGCGAATTAATTATTTAGAACACACGGCTAACAGATATGTCAGAGACAAAATATACAAATTTGCAGGACATCAGGAGCCTCTCTTAGCCATGATGAAACGTCACAAGCTAGCTTGGTTTGGGCACGTGGTGAGACATGATTCGATTGCAAAGATTGTAATTTACGGAACATTGGGGGGGGGGGAGGAGGGGGGGAGGGGGGGGGTAGTCGAAGAATATGAGGCCAAAGAATAACCTGTAATGATAACATCAAGAAATGGACAGGACTAAGTTATCATACACTTATTCATCAAGCAGAAGATAGAGAAATATGGCGGGTTTTGTGTGGTAATGCTTCCATCGATACATCCCCACGACGCTAACGGGTCAAGGGTTGTGATATTTTATGTAGTCTATAACACTATATTGTCTTGCACCTGATGCCTAATGCGCCAGTGTCTTTAAAGTGGTCTTTTCCTTCTGTTTCTTAGCTTACTGAGCTTCCCCCCTCTAGGATTAACAACTCAAGGATGAGAATCAAACAGGTACAACTCCCGAAAACTCCGTGCAGCCGTATAGCCATAGCAAGTAAAACGTAAAAGAAAGACCCGTTTTCCTGCCTTCATGCGTATTGGAAGTATAGGGTTAAACCTTCATTTTATAGCCCATCGGCACTTGGTGGGTGATATAGCCATTTACTTGAAAAGGACCTGGCCCCAAGAGCAAAGTCTGCAGAGCAAGCTATGGGCAACTATTAAGGACCTGCAGCTGACATGGAAGTTCATAGAGGCAACCCACCTGATGGTCTGATCCTGGCATACGAAACCGAACGCAGAGTAGAATAAGAAGTATAGCCAATAGCAGAGTTATATAAGGGGCTCCACGAATTGGTTACGAAATAACTTGTAGCCTAGTTGGGGACTTCCTTACCAAGCCCTCATTTGGACACCACAGGGGAAAAGATCTCGTGGAAGACCAAGGGAAACTCTACGTAGAACTATCATCAGGGAAGGCTCGCTCATGGGCCACTCAAACATCCAAGACCTACAACAGATTGCAACGAACCGCCATGCATAGAGAGTCATGACCTCTGACCTATGTGCCGCACTCGACACAAGAGGAAAGACTAACTAACTAGTTGGGGTGGGTTGTTGCCCTTTCTCGTTGCTTTAATTACTGCGACCGTAATACATGGACAATACAACAGTCATAAGTCGGCGTCTGTGCCTTAGGCGTTGCGAACGCGCTCAATAATGCCGGGGTGCTGGGTTCGATCCCAGCTGCGGACGGCTTGTCTTGCATTAGTTTCGACAGTGGTACCGAGAATGACCCTTTAGTGGCAACGGCAAACTACTGAACGTAAAATTTGATTAAAAAAACCACAACAGCCAAAAAAGGCAACGTCCAGTAAAGGATACGCAGCTGACTTTTTCACAACAGTTATAAACACATAAACAATATAAGTGTTTACGTGTATGAACTGTAGCCAAGAAAATAAGTATACAACTGTAATGTCCCGTGGAGAATAACAACTCAGTCAGAAAGGGTTAATGTGTGCAGGAACAAGGCCGGCGTTTGTTTAATCAGGTCGGCAGCAGTGGCTGTAACCGTGTATTGAGTTTAGAAGATGTGGAAATGTCACGAAAAACAAACCCCGCTATCTATTGATCGATCAGATATGTGGATGTTAACAATGGTGCAGACGTATACTGCCCTGAGCACATTCATACAACGTGTTTAGTCGGCTTTTCTAAATATCGTTTTATTTATGCCTATTGGAAGATTTCATCATCATCAGGTTGTGCCATTTATATGTCACGTAGGGCTCGCTGTTGATTCCTACGTCAGTTTCATCGTCATCCTTACCCACTCTTCGAGATAAAGTGGCTAAGCCGTTTGCCTCGTACTCTGAAAGTCGTGGGTTCGTTTTACGGTGGTGCCGTTCAGTTCAGAAGTCCAATTTTTTCGGAGATCCCTGGGGATCGTCACCGGAGTTAAGGAGTTCCTGCTCTGTGCGACGCTCTCAGCAGGCGGCTAGCCGTTCTGCGGAGAGACTGAGCCCTATGGTATACATTTTGCCCGCACAGAACTGTAGGTTACAACTGGATGGTGTAGCTGTACGGGTTCCCTAAGTGTAACTTCTGTGCAGGTTAAACGGGCTATCTGGGACCTGCCTTGTTAGTCTGCGGTCCAGACCAATGAAGCGGCTAGATGCTCACCTTGAACTGCAGAGGTGAAAAATGATGATGGCGATGATATAATGCCTATTTCTAACGGGTCCGAGTTTCCTGTCTGCTGGCATTATTGATCAAGATTTTTGTACACTAACATAGTCTTTAAAAGAAAAGAGAAAAAAGAAAAAAACATTCGGTTTATTGACTGGCTTAGAAAAGCTGTGCGGAATCAGCAACATTTAATTACATGGAACAAGGCCATGGATTGATTGTGTATGAGGAAATAACAGCCATAACACCTGTGTTGAGAATTATGAAACAGATTCAAGAATATGTATGTGATTTCTGAATAAATATTATACATATATTTCTGCTGGGTTTCGGGGATGTTAAATAAAGGCTTATGTTTTCAGGAGACGGCTACGGGAACGTGTATCTTGGGGGGGGGGACGGGTGAGGAGGAGGAGGAAGAAAAAAAAAGAAGAAAAAGAAGAAGCAGAAGAAGAAGAAGAAGAAGAAGAAGAAGAAGAAGAAGAAGAAGAAGAAGAAGAAGAAGAAAGAAGAAGAAGAAGAAGAAGAAGAAGAAGAAAGAAGAAGAAGAAGAAGAAGAAGAAGAAGACGAAGAAGAAGAAGAAGAAGAAGAAGAAGAAGAAGAAGAAGAAGAAGAAGAAGAAGAGAAGAAGAAGAAAGAAGAAGAAGAAGAAGAAGAAGAAGAAGAAAAAGAAGAAGAAGCCTCAGCAGCAGTCGCATCAGCAGCAGCCTCAGCAGAAGAAGAAGAAAAAGAAGACGAAGAAGAAGAAGAAGAAGAAGAAGAAGAAGAAGAAGAAGAAGAAGAAGAAGAAGAAGAAGAAGAAGAAGAAGAAGAAGAAGAAGAAGAAGAAGAAGAAGAAGAAGAAGAAGAAGAAGAAGAAGAAGAAGAAGAAGAAGAAGACAAACATCACTGTAACTGTTACTAACACCTTTAGTACCGTCACCCGATCATCATTAGCCAACTGGCCAACAACATCATCATCACCATCAGGACATTACCATTACTTTCTTCATCACCACCTGTCATCTTCACGGCTAATACTGTTTACCAGGCCGACTACATGCAGATCACGTTTTTTTTTTAAACATACAAAGCTGTCCGTAGCATGTCCCAGGTTTTACAACAGAAACCAGATGAGTAGCTATTTTTTATGCTAATTTTGACCTTTGTGCTACTTGACCGCAACCAACGATACATTCGACCCCGTAAACTCAGCAGTATAAAGTAAATTAAAAACATATAAGTGTATTAATATCACTTCCCTTTTCACAAGTGTTGAGTCATACTAACAGTGCAGTAAGTCGGATCGGATGAAAACTTCATACCTGCGTTTCCAGGTAGCGCCCAGCAAACTGATTGAGAAACAGAAGAGCAAATGGTTTGGTCATCTACTACGAATGCAGCCAGTGTGACTACCAGTGCAAGCACTCCCTCCGAAATGATCGGATGTGAAAGCAAGAGGTCGCCCTGGGACAGTGGTTGCCACCATGTGTTTAGGTCCCCCCCCCCCCCTTTTTTTTAAGTATGTAACAAGATACACCCCCCCCCCCCCCATGAGTATATGGCAAGACCCCCGTGCCCATACACCACCTTGAGTATCTGGCAAGCGCACCCACCCCTTCCCTTAAGATAATAAACTGTGATTAAATAGAGCGGGATAATATATTTACTAACAAAGGAAACAGACAGCCTGAAATGTTTTAGAATGTGTTCATCTACAAACATAAAAGAATGTCATTAGCTTTTTGTTTTTAAATATTTTTTACACATAATTTTTATTTTATTTATAATTAAACTTTGAAAAAAAAACTTTAATAGCTGACTACAAAAACAAATACACTCAGTTTCAAAATGGCTTGACGCGCCCTCAAAACTGATTCGTCGCCCCCCACCCCACCCACCCACACCCCCCCCACCCCCACCCCCAGTGGGTGCACCCTCCAGGTAGGATAGAAGTGCCCTAGGAGAAAATGGACTGATAACATTAAAGAGGTTCTACATCGATACGGAATGGCAATAACATTGCTGCCCATCTAGCAGTGGACCGCAAACTCTTAAAAGAGTGAAAATCATGACGTAATAAACGCTGACAACAATCCAACAAATAACACCCCTAGTATAGGGAACTCGACTGTGTAAGTTAAACCTATCTTTCTTTCCATGGGAATGTGTGGGTTCTTTTCAACGTTCACTGATTCAACATTTTCAGTGTATGTTACTTTCGATCTTCATGAAATAAACACGGACCAACACTAAACATAACCTTAACACCCGTATACTATTGGACTTTCCCCGGGAACTCCCCACGAAATCTCGGAGGCCAGAGATGATGTGGAATAAAATTTAAAAAAAGAATCGTGCTCTGTTCTCTTTTTAAGCAGCTGGTGAAAAGCTCCAGTTTTGATGGTGCCGGTAGCAGTCGGATTATATGTCCGTCTTGCTTTTCCTCTGAGTGTCGAGTTTTGACCAAACACCCTGGTCACATTCCAGCTGTAAAATTCTCTCCAGACCATGATGATCAGTTCGTTCCCCTGTATTGTTCACTCGCTCCCGAAGAGCCTCGGACATATCTAGATTGCCATGCATAAATTCACCACCCACTGGTGCAGAACCAGCCAATCTGTCTGCCTATTAATTTCCTTACACTTCTGCATTCCCTGGAGAACACAGCCACACAAAAAAGAAAACGCTAACTACCCGGGACTTTTGGAAAGATGCTTGCCACTCTGCACGGAGCATGCCGGTCACCACCTTTCTTAACATATTTTGTGAGCGGTTACAATCATCAGCGGAAAGCTACCGTGACTGTCTCCACCTCCATTCTCAAATTAGATCTTGTAGTATTATGCGCTAGACTCTGTTGCACTAAGTGGTGTACATTCTCCCCCCCCCCCCCACCAAGTACTTCACCTGCCTCCCAACACAGAACCATCTGTATAGCTAATCGCATCACCTGTTACATGTGCATGTAGCCATCTCTTAAAACATAACATCATCATCATCATCATCATCATTAGGGGCCTTGCCGACCGACCGACCGACCGACCGACCGACCGACCGGACCGACCGACCGACCGACCGACCGACCGACCGACCGACCGACCGACCGACCGACCGACCGACCGACCGACCGACCGACCGACCGATCCGACGACGACCGACCGAGCCGACGACCGACCGACAGACAGACAGACAGACAGACAGACAGACAGACAGACAGACAGACAGACAGACAGACAGACAGACAGACAGACAGACAGATAGATAGATAGATAGATAGATAGATCGATAGATAGATAGATAGATAGATAGATAGATAGATAGATAGATAGATAGATAGATAGATAGATAGATAGATAGATAGATAGATAGATAGATAGATAGATAGATAGATAGATAGATAGATAGATAGATAGATAGATAGATAGATAGATAGATAGATAGATAGATAGATAGATAGATAGATAGATAGATAGATAGATAGATAGATAGATAGATAGATAGATAGATAGATAGATAGATAGATAGATAGATAGATAGATAGATAGATAGATAGATAGATAGATAGATAGATAGATAGATAGATAGATAGATAGATACTCTCAATACTTACGAATACAGGTCCGCATTAATATTATAACAAACGTGTACATCTAATCCTCGGAAAAGATTTAATCAAGTTTGAGTTTCCATGCTCATAATTTGAATAAGAATTCATTCGTACACAACAGGTTGATACTGTCCGTCCAAGCTTTAGTATGACTACCATACGGCAAAGATTATTGAACATATAAGGGCAAGCTTCAGTAATCAGTGACTGTAACCTATAAGGGCATACCAAATATCCTCATGACAGAAGCTCAGAAGCTGGTATCAAACTCACAGCGCAGATCAGTGGTAATTTTAGAGCCGTGCGTGTAATGGTTTTATTACAGCTTGAGTTTTAGCACGAAGGAATAGATCGATAACCACTCTTATCTGAGAAATATGGGGGTGTAAAAAAAAGCGTACAATTAATGACAATGAGGCAGCTGGTGTGCTAATTTCTTTGTTGTTGTTGCTCCCTCTCTCTTTCTCTCTCTTTTCTCTCTCTTCTCTCTTTCTCTTCTCTCTCCCCCCCCTTCTCTCTCTCTCTCCGTCTCTCTTTCTGTTTCTCTCTCCCTCTCTCTTTTTAATTACCCGACAACATGTTGGCTTGTGCTGCTTTCAAACTATAGGAAAGCTGTGCAACAAACAGCCAACCAAGTAACCAATCAGCCAGTCTATTAATTAATCAACGAAGCGAACAACCAGGCAGCCAACCATCTGATCAACTAACCAATCAACCAAACATTCAATAAACAAATCATTCAACCAATTAATCAACTATTCAATCCACCAAACAATCAACTAGTCACACAACCAACCAAATAACCAGTCAACCTACCAACTAATTAACAAACTATTCAATCAGGAAATCAATCAACTGACCAATCAACAAACTAATCAATCGACTAATCAGCAAAGCAGCCAACCAACCACGGGACCCATTGCTGGGGGAAAACAAGAACAGACCCACTGCCTCCCCATTAATCATGTTGTAGGAGCCGACTAATTGGGGGCATCCTTTGAGAGAGGCAGGAATCAAGCGTCTGCATACAGATAAGCCAGATGAGTGAAACGGTTGTGCAAGCAACGCTCAGGTTCTGGAACAAGACTAAAGTCCGAAGGTGGGCGAACACCCAGAGCTTTTCACGGGAGTTTACAGGAATACAGGAAAGTGAGCGCGAAGGAGAAGCACAACTAACTAATGAACAAAATGTTAGCATCTTCTTTATTATTTTGTCCATTTTATATTTTTTTTTTTTATTTTTAATAAAGTTTTTTTTTTTTTTTTTTAAATAAATATTTAAGTGGTGTATAAAGATATAGTCTTGCTGATTTCGCCTCTTTCTGTTTCCCCTTTCTGTTGCATCTTTCTGTTACAATGTGTTTTGTAGAGACACAGCTTCGCGATATTAAACACATAGCATGACGTCATGCATGGGTCAACCTAGGAGCATTCGGCTTTGCCAGGGCCTAAAAATACGATCTTCGGGTCCACAGACGAGGGACTAGCCGCTAGACCAAAGCGGCACCCATGCTCCGTGGAGACTGGCAAACATCGCTTCAGATGTCCCGGATACTTAGGATCATTAATCCCTTGTATTGGGATCTGAACAGTTATGTATGTTGGCTTGTTCTCCGCCACTTAGGAGTAAACTGATGCAAAAGAAGCTAGACGTTGCAGGGGCACAAGTGAACTGTGTGGAGGCACAAATAGATCACTACTGTCTGAAAAGAATGGTGCAGTGATTAGTGACCAGGGGTTATGGCAAACGCTCAACAGTTAGAGAAGAGGCGAGACGAACATACACATAGGCTATTACCGGTACTATCAGAACTTGAACTCTGCGTTTGCTGTTAAAGATTGGTACGGAGCGCTTATGTGTACGTGCCGAATACTGTGGTGCCAGTTCTTAGCCCATAACTCATATGCTAAATTCTGAATCAAAAGCAGGATTTTTCGTTCCACACAGTCACAGAAGCACGAAAGTTAAACCTTTACAGTTCGAGGCATCCAGCGATCATGTATAAAAATAGGCTATCTTTTTAGAAGAAGCCCAACCAGCTAGAAATCAATAATTGTACGTTACGTTTTGTTACAGCTTACATACAACTTACCTCACAAGCAAAATGGCCCCTGGGTATTTTGGAAGCCTGGATATGTTCTTAATAGAAACAGCTCCGATTGTCTGAATTTATCTCAACATAATTTCAGCAGTGTTCAAATTTGCCTGAAGAGGTAGAATAAAACGAGCTCCTCTCTCAACCACAACTTCGTCAGCACACAGACTACTAGATTCACTCTAACGTATTTGTTAATCAAGTGTTCTCTATAACATCAATAAACTCTTTAAACGTCAGTCCTAAATTACAGCCCTGTATGCTAGCAAGATAAAATTCATGAAAATAACACACTAGACAAAAAGAACAATCACATAGAGTAGTCAGATATTGATTTCCAAGGCGATTCTTCTTCACTTTATTTAGCCCGGGCAAGATTCTACGAGCTGAGCGTTAAATTCTTTACAAAATCCAGCTACCCGTACAGCATCGATCCAATTTTCCTTCTCTTTATTTTGTTTACCGTCACATGATTTCCCGTGCAGGCTTTTCGAATGGTGGTTTCAACGGAGCCAAATATAAGTGTAGGTTGTACAATTCAAAAACATGTTTGCATTATTATTAAAGATGTGTATATGTGATGCAGGGATATATTACAAAAAGCTTAGATACTGGGGCGGTCGATAACACTGAACACGGTTTCTAGTTGTTTGAATGCCCCACTCTGGCTGTTGCCGGGGACCCTAATATAATCCAACCTAAGGATTGAACGGGGTTTCTGGAACCAGTCCCTGTGTGATCATCATCCGAATGGTGGCACTTTGTGTCACCGAATATCTATCGTTCGATGTGAGGTCCTGGTGGGGTTGAACGTCAGTCAGTCAGTGAAACAGTCTTATCTTCAATGTGAGGTCCTGGTGGGGTTGAACGTCAGTCAGTCAGTGAAACAGTCTTATCTTCAATGTGAGGTCCTGGTGGGGTTGAACGTCAGTCAGTCAGTGAAACAGTCTTATCTTCAATGTGAGGTCCTGGTGGGGTTGAACGTCAGTCAGTCAGTGAAACAGTCTTATCTTCAATGTGAGGTCCTGGTGGGGTTGAACGTCAGTCAGTCAGTGAAACAGTCTTATCTTCAATGTGAGGTCCTGGTGGGGTTGAACGTCAGTCAGTCAGTGAAACAGTCTTATCTTCAATGTGAGGTCCTGGTGGGGTTGAACGTCAGTCAGTCAGTGAAACAGTCTTATCTTCAATGTGAGGTCCTGGTGGGGTTGAACGTCAGTCAGTCAGTGAAACAGTCTTATCTTCAATGTGAGGTCCTGGTGGGGTTGAACGTCAGTCAGTCAGTGAAACAGTCTTATCTTCAATGTGAGGTCCTGGTGGGGTTGAATGTCAGTCAGTCAGTGAAACAGTCTTATCTTCAATGTGAGAGTCCTGGTGGGGTTGAACGTCAGTCAGTCAGTGAAACAGTCTTATCTTCAATGTGAGTCCTGGTGGGGTTGAACGTCCAGTCAGTCAGGAAACAGTCTTATCTTCAATGTGAGGTCCTGGTGGGGTTGAACGTCAGTCAGTCAGTGAAACAGTCTTATCTTCAATGTGAGGTCCTGGTGGGGTTGAACGTCAGTCAGTCAGTGAAACAGTCTTATCTTCAATGTGAGGTCCTGGTGGGGTTGAACGTCAGTCAGTCAGTGAAACAGTCTTATCTTCAATGTGAGGTCCTGGTGGGGTTGAACGTCAGTCAGTCAGTGAAAAACAGTCTTATCTTTAATGTGAGGTCCTGGTGGGGTTGAACGTCAGTCAGTCAGTGAAACAGTCTTATCTTCAATGTGAGGTCCCTGGTGGGGTTGAACGTCAGTCAGTCAGTGAAACAGTCTTATCTTCAATGTGAGGTCCTGGTGGGGTTGAACGTCAGTCAGTCAGTGAAACAGTCTTATCTTCAATGTGAGGTCCTGGTGGGGTTGAACGTCAGTCAGTCAGTGAAACAGTCTTATCTTCAATGCAAAAGATCAAGCGCTTGTCCGTGGGTCGAAAATCGTATATTAAAATCCTGTTCGTTAATATACCCACTTTAGCATGAGTTCTGGAAAATGTCCCTGAAGTAAAGACGGGGAGCATTGTGTTGACTTCATCGCCTGGCATATGTTCCAGGGCCTTGAGGGTGTGTGTGTGGTTGGGGGGGGGGGTGGCAAATAAATATAACAATACGCTTGAAATCAGAAGAAATATGTCAACAAAAACCTCCAAAAATAATTTTCCTAACAAGGTTAAATGGGGCATTTTAGCAATCTTACAACTTTATTTTACTTGTTAATTGCACAGCGAAGGACAAGGTTAGGGCCTAGGCAATCCCTCGTGTTTTCTTAGTGCCCACGCCCCGTTACGTATTGAGTGGTCGCCCGGTCATCGAAATCTGGGTTCAGCACCATATTTCCACTGTCTTGGAAAAGTTCCTTCGCTTTCTAGACAACTTTTAACCTGTAACTTGCATTCTGGTCTAATTATTGTCTGTTGGCAATGAAAATCTTTAAACCTGTTTAAAAAAAAAAAAAAAAAACATTAATAACTTACGCTGAATTCCCACAAGCTAGTATTATATTATTTTTCTTTTTAAATAATTATTAATCTAGGAATGCATCGGAATCAAAGCTAGTGTTAAGAAAAATCTCTCCTAAAAATGCATGAGATTTCTGGATCACAGTTGCCATTGTTATGCATTAAGCATTTTTTTTCCTGAGACTCTCAGCATCGAAACTGTCTACAGTCTTTTTCACCGTTGCCCTATTTCCTTCCTAATACTCCCCCCCCCCCCTCACCCTCCCCGCAGTGCGATTAGTAGTAGTACCTGTGCCCGTGAATTTCCTATTCACAAAGCCTGGCCAGTATTGCAGACTTTGGCGCCAGAGCCTAAGAGCTCATTGGCTTTTAGGTCTTCCCTCCTCCCCCCCCCTCCCCTCCCGGACCCTCCATTTTATAAACCCAAGGGAAGGAAGAACATTTTTCTTCAGCATTCATAGGCCTTGAGATTCAGTACTGCAGATATCAACCACCTCCATTCATCTGTGATTGGTCCTGTCTTTCCAGGTGGTGACGCCAAGTGTTTGTAGTTCTGCCTGGATATTATCTCTCCAGTCTTCTTGGTCTAGCTCTTGGGGCACGGCCGTCCAACTTCCTTTTGTACAGAGTGTGTGCCTCTATATCATAGTCAACTCTCTCTTTGTGATCCAGCCAGTTCAGTATAATAGCCCTCGTGAAGCCAGTGATCAATAAGGTTTTCATAAGCGAGTAGTGTATCCTTTACTGGACGTTGCAAAACCAGTCACAGTTATTATTTTTTGTTTGTTTTGTTTGTCGTTTTTCTATGAAAATTTACTTTCAGTAATATATTGCCTGCGGATTGGAAGATGGTGGGTTCGCGTCCAAGCGGAGCCGGTCTTTTTTTTTTTTTTTTTTCACAAATTACCTTGACTCCCAAGTCGACCCAGCCTTGAGTTAGTACCAGGTGCAGTCCTGGGAAGTAAAGGCAGCCGGCGTGATGTTGACTATATTACCTACCAAGTACCGATTGTGTCACATACCGCTCCTGTCAGGTGATTTAAGGATTTCTCCTTAAGAACCAACAGCACTCTGAAATAATAATGTTGAGTCGTTGGCTCGTATTGGTCTAAGGGATATCCCGAGGCCAATATACGCTCAACTTATTTCAGGAGTAGGGCAACTCAAGCTTTGGCACTACAAAATATATAATATTCCTAGGCACACTTGGCTGGACACCCCTACTACTATAAAAAGGTAGCTCCCAGGTTATGATAGTATACTATCATAGCCATGTTAACACAGATTACACTTATTACTCACACAAACATAAAAGCTAGACAGTTAGAATGGTGAAACAGGAACACCCAAGTCAGCCATGAAAATTTCTGCACGTAATAAGTCAATATATATACATATATAAATTAATAAATAATCAACAGTGTTCAGTGAATGGAGTTCAGGAATTAATGACACAACCCAGATGTTGAAGCAGCCAGATGTAGTTCCTGGATATTACATGAGTTCATCCTTGGAATCAAAAGGGAGCTGTGGGAAGAGAGCATGTTTATGATTAAGAGATCACTTATCCCAGTTCGTAGGTCACTGCTCCCCCTCAACCCCTGGTGATTCGACTGTGGTTGACTCAATGGATAGCTATGTCTCGGTTTGATCTGGTACACGCTGACTGTCTTACATATTAGGACACAGGAACTGCATAGGAGCCCAACAAAGCTCTTGAAGACTGATTCTCTGGATTTATGACATAGGTATCTGCAATAGTCCACTAGTCCCGGAACTCACAAACAAGCTCCTGCCATGTTGAGGTAGTGGCAACAATAGGTTGGACTTTTGGGTATGCTTGGTGCCCAGAATGGTATGGGTTGGTGGTTGTTGGCTGGACTGTGATTCGTCTGCCCGATCTCTAAGGAGGTATCATCATGTCAGGAAAGAACTCAGAATTAGTAATCATCATTATTCACACAGCAGCTCACCCCACACTCTGCTACCCTTCTCCATTCCTTAGAGTGTAATTCTCAAGAACAGGAGACAATGTCTTCTTTCATTTATCTGTCTGTAAATTAGTACACCAGATAGAAGACAAGGTATATAGTGGAGATAGATAAACACTACCACACATAGATCCTCCTCTCTCCACCATCACATCTGCACTCGCAGACATACAATGTATCCCGTTAGTACCTATATATATATATTTCACGTCTCCACAGGCTGCTCACTACACACCCGATGTGTCCGTGCCAAACACACCTTTGACTCAGAGCGTCTAGCTCCGACGTCACAGCAGTTAGCTGTTAAAAGATGACCTAGATTCCATATTTCTTCTATTAGGCACAAAACCTCGTTTGTCTGGTCAGAGAATAATTAATTGTAGGGTGTAATATCTTTACAAATGGTGTGGGTTATGTAGAGCACAAACAATTTAGTCTGCACAGGGTAAGGTTTAATGTTCGAGCCTGATCTCTGGACATCAAGAACGGCCCAACTCTGTGCGATCACACAGCTGAATCTTCCCTCTTTGCAGCAGTGGCCAACTTTAAAAAGACGTATATTGTCGTACTCGTAAACTATAATCAACTTACCCAAGCTAGGAATTCTTCAACGATAAAACTGGTACTTTGAATGCGCCAGTTTTATTCATAGACTGTATACACGTCTTGACACTTTGGAGATCAGGCTAAAGAATCCCGCTGAAAACCCCCGCTAGCGTCTCTAGGAAAGAAGTCCCTGTGTTGATGCCCAAGTAGTAAACAGGCTTACATGAATATTTGAATTAAACACCAGAAATACTCAGCCCACAGTTGCAAGTTTGAAAATTTAGACTCTAAAAGCAACTAGAGGGTCTAGAAATGTAACAAAACGAGGTTTCTTCAAAATGCAATTAACTTAAAATTCTGTCAAGGGGAAAATGGTACCTTATTTAACTGCAGGTTTAAGCTGCTTAGCAATAAAAATATATCGATTTTAAAAAGGGACTAGCAAAGTTTTTAAAAAAAAGTATGGGAACGACTGTTTTACAGCAATTTACGCCCATCTCGACCATTATTTGGCTTTGTTTTTTTTATCGACCCTGCAGCAGCTGACTTCCCGCCCAGAGATCAACGTCACGTAGAGTTACAATCTGTTCCTCAGCTGTTGTGCTGTTCGACATAAAGTGTTCCTTTTTTTTACTCAGGGAGGAGTAACTGTAGTCCAGTAGTTAGATGCTAGCCATCCTATCCGAAGATCTTAAGTTCGAATAAACATTCTGTCAGAGCGTAAAATAGGGACTACAATATGTCCTCAGAAATAAAGGCATCGAGTGTGAAGTTGAACATATCAATTATCCAGATTCCCGTCTGGGTTGCGGGGCCCCATTATGGCGAGAAAACATGAATAGACCCACTGCCTCCCCAACAAGCATGTCGTAAGAGCCGGCTAACTGAGGGCTTACTTCGAAGTCAGAGAGGACTGAGAGGCAAGGAACGAACAATCTGCACACACAAATGAAAGTTCTGTAAAACGGATGTGCACATAACACTCAGCTTCTGGAACAAGGCTAAAGTCCAGATGTGGGCGAACAACAAGAACTTTCCGCTAGAGTTTATAGCCGGTGAACGCGAAGAAGAAGAAGGAAGAAATATCCAATGCCGAGCGGTCTATAAAGAGATGTGTCCTGCAGCATGAGCCTGATATGGCATCTCTCTTTCCTTATCTGGGCAAACACATAGATGTTCTGTCTCCCTTAGCAGATGTCTTGAGACGTTCATGCTGATCCGTGTCATCAATGTTTATCTCATCATGGTTCAGACTGACAAATATGTTTGCGTGTAGTTTATGAAGCGTAAGTGCAGATTGTTAACGGTAAGATCACACAAACGCCATATTTATCTAGACAACACTTTCAGACCGACTGATTAAAATAAACAGAGATCTGTTTTTGTGCTTTATACTAAAGCATGTGATAAAGTGAAACATGAAGAAATTATTAGCATTTTGGAAAACTGCAGGGATATAATGATAACGGAAAGTAAAAACAAGGTTTTTAGTTTGAACAGCAGAAAAACAGAAGTTACAGTAATTACAAAGAAAACTGACTCTCCAAAATGCAACATCAAAGTAAATGAGACAAACCTGAAGCATGTTGATACATTCAAGTACTTGGGTGCCCTCATAACATAAGTTTGAAGATGTATTAAAGAATTTAAATGTAGAATAACTCAAGCAAAGACAACATTTTACCAAATGAAGAATATTTTATTCAATATTTCTTTGACAGTTGAGACAAGAAAGAGAATTCTTAGAAGCTATATAATCCTATCTTGATATAAGGAAACGAATCATGGATAGTTGGTAGATTAGTAAAAAACTTATTTGGAAGTTGCAGAGATGAGGTTTTGTAGACGAATAATGAGAGTATTCTAGGCGGATAAAAAGGGTAAGAAGGATGTCTTGAAAAAAAAAACGGACCCAGAAAGAGAACTGATTGCCCACATCACAAAGAGAAAGTCTACATTCTTAGGTCTTGTAGTGAAAAGGAGCAAACTGGATTGCACCGTGACAGTAGGATGCTGGATGACAGGAGAGGCAGAGTGAGACAGAAAAAAGATGCTGGGCAGTTTAACCTCATGGCGTGGAGGATCATCTGTGTCAGAGTTGATTAAAAGAGCATGAGACAGAGGGTTGGATAGAAATGACTACCAACGCCACACAACCAGGCCATTTTTTTTTTTTTTTTAGAAGTGCAAATCCGTTTTACTTTTCTGGCTTCTAATCGTTATCTGATCGTGATATTCTTTAGTGCCCTTTGCCTCTACAAATCCACGAAAACAACAACAAACTCCTCACATGTATATGCCTAGATGATCATGCGTTTTAGTACACTTGTTCCTGCAGTAGGGCCATTTGATCATTGGAGGGGACAGGTTCGATTCCCGGCATGGTAAACTATAAGTTAGTTTATTGTTCTTTATATGACGTTGCATAACAAACCCCATCAATGTTTTTAATGGTCCATTCTCAGTAACACTGTTGAAATCAATGCAAGGAAATGCGCTCAATTGTAATCAAACCCAGGACCAGAAAATTACAAAATGCATGTTTGCTACACGTACGCCAACAATAACGGTCTTCGATATTTATGCTGTTTATTGTGTCTTATCTTTCTATGAACGCTGATTAAAACACGTCTGTATGTGTAAAACAGGTCATTTTGTTTTTCAGGGCCCAAGAAAGAGAGTGACTTCCTTTGCCATTCATAGCCCGTCGGGTCACATTACCTCTTTTATGTTGCGTGAGTGTCTTGATTTCCTTGTCAGCGCTTTAACCGTTCCTTCTTTTCTCGTCTTCTCACCGCTCACTTCCGTGATAATTTTCAAGTTCTGCTACCAGCGTCACTGTTCGGGACTATGGAAACAGAGCGCTATTTTTATATTCCTACGTTCCCTGTGATTGCTATCTTTCTTGGGGGGGGGGAGGTGGGGGGGGACACCGCCACGAAACGTAGAAATACAAAAACATTCCAGATTCGATATTCAAGAATCATCGCGTCTGCGGCCCTCCACTCTGCAGTATTTCTTACTTGTACTCAGGCGCCTGCGGTGCCTCAAATAGACTCACGACAATACAACATTCCACAAACATTATATACGCGGAGCGAACCCCAAACCAAGCCATATCATAACACCACCGCAACAAAGGAGAGATCCTGCGACCCGACGAGCCATGAAAGGCAATTGAAGTCACTCTCTTTCTTGGTCTCGACCTCGAAAAAACAACCATACACTCATACACACACACTCATATACACACGCACACACACACACACAGCTTCTCGCAAATATCTTTGTCGGGGCAAAAAATTTTCATTTAATTATTTACTTTAGTTTTCTTAAAAACCTACACTCAAAATCCAAGTATAAAAACTGACATTATGTGTAAATCTCTTCATTGTTTTTATAATCTTGCCATCCCTTTCTGGGATACAACTTTTCGTTATTTGAAGCCCTACTCTTCTGGCTCTTGTCAGGGGCCGCAATAAAGTCCAGCAATAAACTTGGTCTAATGGCTGAACGCGATTTCTGGGACCTCTCCACGGGTGATCCTCATCCACATGGTGGTACTTTGTGTCATCCAGTGTTTATCGCTTGTGTAATGTCCTGGTGGGGTAAAAGAAGATAGATAGGCCAATCTCTTACGCCACATTAATCTCCATTCCGATGTGGAACAAAAATGTTGTTCGTCATTCCCTTGTGGGATGCAGTTTTTCGTTATTTTGAAGCCCCACCCTAGCTGTTGCCAGTGGCCGCAATATAACATGACGGTTAAACGCGGTGATCCCCATCCGCATGGTGGCACTTTGTGTCGCCGGATGTTTGTCGCCCTGTGTGGATGTCCTGGTGGGGTAAAATTTACTTACTTACTGTGGGACGAAGTTTTCTTTAATTTTGTTTATCGCTCAGTGTGATGTCCTAGTGAGGTAAAAAGTCAGTCAGTCACCACAACCATGGATGAGCTGTCTGGGCCTGTCCAGTATATTTTTGGAAGTCCCATGAATATGTTTCCTTAACAGCAGAACCAGAGCTTGACAACATACGCAGACTTGGCAGAAGAACATAGATTAGAATTTTCAGAGACTAGTAGCATTGGAAATGAGATCGTTCAGAAAAACTCTTGGCATATTATTTAGAGACCATGTCACAAAAGACTAGATTTGCTGTGTATTCCCAGCATATTAGCAGCCATGAACTCTTTTCACTTCAGCAAAAAGACAGAAAGTCCAATGGAACGAGCATATAATAAGATCTAAAACCAATACCACAAGGCTCAGAGAAGAGGCAGACTAAGAATGACCTGGATACAGAACTTTGACTGACTGAACATGACTTAGACATGTAACCATAATGTCCATTGCAAATAACCCTTTAAGGTGGATGGAGCTGATCAGTCAACAGCAACTGGTAACCCAACGACACGGAGACTCGCAGTGTTACTGGACGATGGTAATGATGAAAATGGACATTGTAAACTCAGGCCACATTTAGGTTAGACGACGGATCAACATCAAGGCACAAGCCATAAGTGCCTTATAAGAGTCTGAAGAGTCTCAACGCAGTGCACGAGCTCCGTAGCACCGGTAAGGATCCTGAAATACTTTGGGTAGATTTTTACTCCAAATTTTGCCCGGACAGCGCTGTTAGGCTACTATTTTCGATTTTCAACTGTCAAAGGGATTTTTTACGTGCGCAACAATACACACGGGCGTCCGATCGTACTACCCAGAGACCTGGGGAAATTTCTAGAAGTCCACGTGAAAAAATCCCAGCCTTCACCGGGGCTTGAACCCGTGACCTCCAGCACCCGAGTCCACATCTTTGCCGCGTGAGCCTCGCTGGAAAGATTGCTTGCATAGTTAGAGAGAAAGAGCGACCGTGCCAGACACACCCTGAGGCTGCGGCCAAACAAGCAAGCGCACTAGTTTGCGGGCAAAGCTGGAATAAATTCGTTGATTACTGAAAATTGTAGCTTTAATATTTTCCTTTATTATAAACTTCTGTGTAATGGAAATGGTAATATGGAAGATTTTTTTTTAAATATATGCATAATTTCAAGCTTCCAAGTAGTTTATTTAAAACATAACCTTGACTTTGTTGCACAATGTTAGAAAAATAAAGATCTTCATCATCATCATGTGCCTTGCCGATTGGCGTGGGCGATCATGCCTCTCCATAATATGCGGTCTTCCTGCAGCATGTATCAGTTCGTGTGCCGACACACCTCCATGCCAAAATAAAGATACATGAGCAAAATCCAATTTGTCATTGCGTCTTTCTGTTTGTTCGATTACAGAAGATACATTTCCAGGGAAGGAATAAAAAAATCCTTTGGTGACAACTAGCAGGAGTGATAGACAGAAAGTCGGAAAAAGGGAGGGGGGGGGAGAGAGGCAAAACACATGTAACGTTTTTTTTTTTTTAAATAAGTTGACGGGCAAGCCATAATGTACTAACGATAACACAGATGCAAAAGAACTGTAAAGTGATTGAGTCCTAATGTATTCAGGTGTGGAATTACAACATTGCAGGCATTACAAAAGATTTTCAATTTCAAAATCGTTTGTGCCGTTATACAGCTGACAGGACTCACAGTTTATTCTTCCATTTCATTTTGTTCTGTGCAATTATTTCAATATCACGGGTAGAATACAATCCAGCACTTTTGGATTTTTTCATCACCCTTCATCTTAGGGTTTCATTTACAGGCCCTCACCTTCTCAGTTCAATTGTTTCCCATTCACCTCTTTCAGTACCATGAGTTCCTTGGATATTCGATATGATGATCTTGCTGTCTTCTATCACAGACAGATGTTATATTAACCCTTTGCGTCTGATTGTTAGTTTAACCACTTCTGCTCAGGCAGTCGTCGTGGTGTAGGCTCTCGCCTGCAGATCAGAAGGTCGTGGGTTATGTCACCAGACTTTTTTCACAATGACCTTGGCTCCATGGTCGACCCAGCCTTAAATGGGTATCAGGTAAAGTCCTGGGAAATAAAGGTAGCTGGCTGATGCTGACCACATCATCCACCGAGTGCCAATTGGTCTAGAAAACACAGATCTAGTCCTATATGCTCAATACACCAGATGGTGTGGAGAAGGATCCTTCATTAGCCTTTTTTCTTTTTTTTTTCAGCTCTTCACTTCTGCTTCAGCATTTATGTTGAACAGACCAAAGCATAGATGGCTTTTAAGCTCAAACCTTTAGAACAGGAGATGTTGAAATAACGACTTGGGACTGAAATAATGAAATACCTGTGTGGTGATTCTCTGTTGACTACCTCCTCAGGATGGCCTAACATACATACACACACACACACACACACACACACACACACATATATATATATATATATATATATATATATATATATATATATATATATATATATATATATATATATATATATATATATATATATATATATATATATATATATACAGGCTTAATCTGGGCACCAGAAAACAATTTTGGAAACGAAAGGTGGTTGACATTACACTGACACTATCCATCATCAAGTACTGGAGTTAGGGAAAAAAGTGACCAGTTAAGTTGCGTATCCTTTACAGGACGTTGCAGAACCAACCCCAGCATTTTTTGGCGGTTGAAGATTTTCTAGGTAAATTTTACGTTCAGTACTAAACGGTCAGTTTTAGATACCACTGTCAAAACCAACGCAAAACAAACCTGTCCGCAGCTGGGATCGAACCCAGCATTTCAACGCCCGTTTACAAAGCCTAAAGCCGACAATAGTGACCAGAGACCAAAAAAAAAATTTAGCTGTGTAATCTTTACATAATGTAGAAAAATCTGGCACTTTGGTTGTTGCTGATTGTGATTTTACTATACAATTTTAGGTTTAGTAGTTTGCCAGTGCTCCACCAGTTCTCTTTATGCTTTGTGGTACATGAGGCTTCAGAGAGGACTTTCCATGCTTTCCTATCCTGTGCAACCTTCAGTGCGGTTTTCCATGTCACAGATGCCGCACTCAGTTCTCTTTCTATCGTTCATCTCCATGCAGTTTTTAGATGCTCTTTCTCTTTCCCTCTGGTATCCAAGTGAGAGCTGTTTTGACAAGTATATCAGGATTCATTCTCATAATGTGGCCAAGTCATTTCCATCTTCTCTTGGTTATCATACTTTCCAGAGTTTCTTGATTTGTGACCTGAAGTAGTTTAGTGTTTGAGATTGTATCTAGCTAGAACATTTTGATAATTTTAGGTAGACGTGTGTGGTAGAAGGTGGATCCTTTTTGGTCATTCTCCAGCATTCTGCTCCATAAAGAAGAACTGGCAAATTATGCCTCTTGCAGAGTCTGACTTTTGTTCCTCTGCAGTAACTGTTGAGATTTCCAGATTTGCCTTTTCCTTCCAAAACTGGCTCTAGCTTTTTTTTCGCCAGGGACACTAGATGAGTATCATTTATTCTATACATTAGAGTCCTATGTAGTCACTTCACAGTTAGAGCCTATTTGTGTATGTGTACTGTGTTGTCCTTTATGTGCTGATAAAGGCTAATCGCCGCAACGTCCTTTGTTTGTTTATTGTGATCGATTTTGTAAAGCTAACATAAACTAATTGTTGTTTCTTACCAACTTTTTCTCTTCCCTATAATTTTCTACTCCTTATAAAAACTAGCTTTGTTCAAGCGTGATTGTATGTCCCTCCTAATAGGGACACCACACTGCCAAGATATGTAAACTGTTCTACATTTTCTAGTGCCTGGTTACTGATGGTCATGATCTGAGTTTTCCTTGTATTTATTCTCAGTCCAACCATTTCTGCTGTGCTGTGTAGTCTGTTGCCAAATCGCTTGTAGCAAGTACCCCAAAATTGTGAAGGCAGAAACATAACTTTAGAAGAAAAAAACTACATAACATATCCTTTTACTGAACATATTTATTGATCAATGGGACACACTCACACATAATTTCTTTCACGCCTGTAACATTCTCTTAGATTGAAATGATGAACTAGGGAAAAAAACATACAAATAAATATGGTCTTGTGTAATCCTGCTGTTAATAAATGCTTCTGAACAAAAACCCAAAAATTTTTGGAACTATTACTATTGGATTCTCATTTGAGTCATCAATTAGCATCAATTTTACAGAACGTCGCTCTTTTCACAAAATATCTAAGTCTCTTTCTAGCCAATTCTCCAGCCCTATGTGCTTTCACAGCTAATGCATCATCAATGCCTTGTATTCACCTTTGTAGAGGTCGGTCTCTGCCTCGTTTTCCAGAAAATGTGCCCTCCATCACCAATATCTCCTGGTCACCACAATATTTAACACAGCAAAAAAACTTGTAAACCAAATTTCAGAATTGACCTGCATTCCCAGGTGAACCCAATCTAAAATGATTCTAGAAAATGTCCTGGGCCTTGGAAGTGAAGACAGCCCAGCCTGTTTAATGATTACATCACTATCAAGTACCAAATAATCTTTGAAAATATGGTTCTCGCATATAGCTAATTTCCACACTGACTGGCTTGACACCCGTTTGTTTGTTTGTCACCGAACATGTTTAGTTTATTTTCCGTTTGGAGTACTCTCCTCCTTGTTATGGCTGTTAAAAAGCTCAGTGTGGAACCATCCTTCTGTGTTGTTTTGTGCAAGTTATTCTGCTTCCTGATTTCATTAAGCTTTTCAGTCACCACTGGATTAATTCCTTGGTTATAGCAACGTATGTCCAATGCCTCTCAGATGGGAAAGGTGCTCTTTCCTTTTTTTACCAAAGTACAGATGGCAAGAGAAGGTGTAAAGCCTGTGTTTGTAGCAATAATGCCATCTGCATTGACATGAAGTAAAGATAGCATGACACGGTGTGAAGCCTGTGTTTGTAGCTATTATGACATCTGTACTGACATAAAGTACAGATGGCAAGAGAAGGTGTGAAGCCTGTGTTTGTAGCAATAATGCCATGTGCATTGACATGAAGTACGGATGGCAAGACACGGTGTGAAGCCTGTGCTTGTAGCAATAATGCTGTCTGCATTGACATGAAGTACAGATGAAAGACAGGATGTAAAGCCTGTGTTTGTAGCTATAATGCCGTCCGCACAGATATAAGTTAAGTCAGATTTGGTTCCTTACAATTAACTGCATGGCTGGTTTCTAAAGGTAAATTATGCAAATATACTCTTATGTCTATAGAGTGAATCAGAAATATGTTCAATTACATGATAGTATTATGACTATAAAAATGAGACCACTGCAAAGGCACATCTTTAAGCTAACACACAACAATACAGATCACTTAAATGTCTAAACTGATCACTTTAAAGTCTCAACTGATCACTTTAATGTCTCAACTGATCACTTAAATGACTCAATTGATCACTTAAATGTCTCAAATGATCACTTAAATATCCCAACTGATCACTTAAATGTCTTAATTAATCACTTAAATGTCTCAACTGATCCCTTAAATGTCCCAACTGATCACTTAAATGACTAAATGGATCACTTTGATGTCTCAACTGATCACTTAAATGACTCAATGGATCACTTTGATGTCTCAACTTATCACTTAAATATCTCAATTGATCACTAAAATGTCCCAACTGATCACTTAAATGTCCCAACTGATCACTTAAATGTCTCAATTGATCACTTATATGTCCCAAACTGCTCAATTTGGAAAGTCACTCATTAAATTCTGACTCATGCACATGATATAATGTGTAGCTGCATTTCTGACTCATTCTATACAGCGTATATACATGCAGCGAAGCTTACCTTAATAAAAAATCCAGAGCAAAATTTAAAAAAATTAAGACCCAAAAATAAAACATACGAAATTAAACCTTACAAGTTCAGTCATTCTTTATTACGAACATCATGACTCCAAAATATATAGAGCGCCAATTTATTAGCAAGTCTCTCAAGTATTGAAACAATTAGGTGTGAGATTAAAATACAAAACATAATTCATGTGTTGTAGTTAATCTTTCTCTGCAATAGCCGCCAGGTACACATCTATTTCCTTTTCTGTCAGGATTCTGTGTAAAAGAAAAATATATGAAATTAAAGATTTTTTTTTTAAAGGAAACTATAGTAAATGACAAAGATTCATCTTGAAAAAGACATCTGAGAGAAAGTTTTTCTCATTTCCATACACTTTGTAGAGGAAAACAGAACAAAACAAGATAGAGAGAGAACAAAACAATATCATAGATTATCACAGCACTATTATAAAGAACTACTAAAGTAAAAATAAAGATCGGCGCTCATGCTTAAAAACACAACGCATGAAAACATCTGACAGCATGAAACAAAAAGAAATAATCCACATGCCTAAGATCAACATCTTCACATTTAAGACATTTACAAGGGATAAGCTGAAATTGTCTAATTAAAAAAAAAAACATTTACAAGGATAAACTGAAACTGTCTGACTAAAAAAAAAAGACATACAAGGGATTAACTGAAATTGTCTGATTACAAAGAAAAAACATTTACAGGGGATAACTTGAAACTATTTGATAAAAGAAAAAAGACATTTACGAGGGATAAACTGAAACCGTCTGATGAAAAAAAAATTAGTCATAATTCCTCTTGAAAAGTCCTTAAAAAAGCAACCACATTACAGAGGTCACTAACAGAGTTTGTTTACTGTATTTATCTACGTTTAAAATTAGGTCTTCTTCTGACCCTCCTAGCAGGAACACCACACTGCCAAGATATGTAAACTGTTGTACATTTTCAAGTGTTTGGTTATTAATGGTCACTGGTTGTTGGTTTGGACTGTTAATTATGACATTAGTTTCCAATGCATTTATTCTCAGTCCCTAATCAGCCAATTTCAATTTATCCCTCGTAAATGCCTTGAGTGTAAAGATGCTGATCTTAGGCAGGTGTCAAGGAATGACACGCCACTACACATTACCGTAAAAGAGTCGGGACCTGTATTACTTGTGCTCGACAAAACTTTCAAACTTGGACTCGTCCGGAATGGTAAATAGTCCCTTATATCGATATATGCCTTTATCGGATAGAATTATATTGTCTACATCTTCTAGTTGCTTTGACTTATCGTCATTTTCAAATTGGCAACTGTAAAATAATTATTTCTAGAGTTATTTGAATACTGCTGGAAACCGGTTTACTCCTTGCTCATGTATACAAGGAAATTCTTCTTACCGACGCCTAACTTGAATTGTGCAGGCATTGTTTCTGCCGGCATTCCTAGAGCTCAGATGTATTCATCGACGCCTCAGTAAATTTCACTTTAAGAAGGTGGCCTGTAGTGTCTAGGACTTTTCCTATGCTTGGGTAAGTTAATTATAGTTTACGAGTACCCTAAATATAGCTTTTTAAAGTTGGTCACTGCTGAAGAGAGATCAGAATCGGCTATGGGATCGCACATAGTTCGACCGTTCTTGATCTCTAGAGAAGCGGATTCAAACTTAGACCTTCTTCTGTACAGACTAAATAGCCTATGCCCTAAATAACCCACACATATTGGTAAAGATAATGACCCTACAAGTGTGTACCATTTAAACTAACAACAGAAGTTTGTGCATACGAATGGGGACGGAGAATTTAGGTCAGTACTTGGGCAGCCAGAGCGTTGCGTTGAGTGTGTTTGTCAGATCAATGGATGTGTGGGAATGGCTTGAGAGTCATAGGGGATATGGGTACTGACTCTAAACATTGGTGTCTGTGTGCAGATGGGAGGAAGGAGAGTAATTGAGATACGTGTGATAGTGTCTATCTGTCTCCACCATATATATATATATATATGACTTTCCATCTCTTGCACTAAACAGACAGATAAATGATAGGAGACATTGTCTCCTGATCTTGAGAGTACACTCTGAGGAATGAAACAGAGGAGCAGAGGTGGAGTAGGCTGATGTGGGATGGTAACTGATGCTTATTCTGAGTCTTTTCTGTCAAGATGATACCCTCTTGGTGATGACTAATTCTGAGTTCTTTCCTGACAGGATGAAACCTTTGTGAAGAGCTGGCAGAATAATCACAGTCCAACCAACACCCACCAACCAACTATCAACAAACTACCCACCAGCTAAAACCAGTGAAGGTACCTCATCATGGGGTGCCATATACCCCAAACATCCTAACAGTGCCAGAGCATGTGAGTGAACTCCAGAGCAGGTGAAAATTTCTAGAGAGTATATCCATACTCGAGTAGACCAGTCTTCAGGAGCTTGGTGTAGCTCAGAGACAGTGTTGTGACCTGACCAGTGGGAGAGACTTGCTGAGTACCTATACAGGTTCTGTGTCCTCTATGGTGAGGTACTCCTCTGCTACCTGATCCATTTGAAGCAGAATTACCAGAGTCAAAGACAGTCGAATCATCAAGAGCTGAGGGAAGCATCAACGATAGAACTAGGATAAGTTCCAGTTTTATTTCTATATCATGCTATATTCCCCACAGCTCCAATGGATTCCAAGGATGAGACAGTGTTACCTCCAGGACTTTCTGGCTGTTTAGATTTCTGTTGAGTCTGGTCATTGTGTTCTGGGATCCTTCCACTGAGATCTGGCGTCTACTTCACTATTATATATATATATATATATATATATATATATATATATATATATATATATATATATATATATATATATATATATATATAGTATTGATTACATGCATTCATTTTCATGGCTGACTTAGGTGTCTCTATTTCACCTTTCTAAGTGTTTAGCATTGTGTGTGTGTGAACCATAAATATTTTATGTGTTAACATGGTTATGATAATAAACTATCATAACCTGGGGGCTTTCTTTTTATAGTAGTGGGGGTGTCCAGCCAAGTGTGCCTAGGAATATTGTATTCATATACATATATATTTTGTAGTGCCAAAACTTGAGTTGCCCTACTCCAGAAATAAGTTGAGCGTATATTGACCATGGGGTATCCCTTAGACCAATACGAGCCAAACGACTCAACATAATTATTTCTGAGCGCTGTTGGTTCTTAAGTAGAAATGCTTAAATCAGGCATGTGACAGCAGGTCACTAACAGATTTTGTTTACTGTATTTATCTACGTTATAATTATTTTGGGGTTGGGGTGGGAGGCACGGATATGATAAAAAAAGGGGGTAGGGGGATATATAAAAGGGTAATCTGTAAACACAGATAGAGGGAAGAATAAATGGAATACATTCCTTGGGGTCTAAAAACCATGTATCATATGATTCATGTTACGATCTCTATCACTGAAGATTACAGAAAAATTTGGCATAAATTTGACATTCGAAAAGCCATCATAAGAAAACATCCCTTAATGCAGGCGCACCGAGAACCAATGACATTTAATTATGCTTTACAAGAGCAGGTAATGGCCGACATTAGTATACATCTGAATGTTGAATGAAGAATCAACATCAAAGCACTCAGGACACTCCCATAAGTGCTCAGTCCCCATCTTAAGGGGTCACTACACGGCATTTTTCCCAATTTATGACAAAAATATCACTTTTTCAATGTGTTCGTTTTTGTAAAGTTCGGCATTCGTACAATAGATGACACAAAAAATTGATGTCATTTGTAAACAATTTAGCATTGAAAAGTTAATACTAATGACACCACATTGTGCACTTTTTTAAGATAAAAAAAAGTTTAAAAGTCAGTTCTCTCAAATCTTTATATTTCAGTTTGCTGTGTGTGTGAAATCCTAAAATCTAAGCTAATATGAAGAGTGGAATCATGAAATTTGGTATGCATACTCCATAAACAATATTATAGGGACTGGTTTATCTAAAAGTAGATTTTAGAAAGTTTTTGTTTCTAAAATTTGATTATTGTCTTATGATGCTAGATTTTTTTGACTTTTTCAATAAACCTACATTTTAAAATTCTATGAAAAATATTTAAAAACATGTTTAAAGTAAATAAACTAGACCAGTACCTCTAAATAGGACAAAAGATCATGGATCTATCATCTATTGTTGAATACCTATGTTTGCTTTTAAAATTTAAGGATTCTAAGTACATATTTGTTTTTTTCACAAGATGGCGGCTATTGCCATGACAACTATGATTTTTTAACACTTAACTCTTTGAGTCCCAAGGGGTTTTGCATCACAGGCCCAGGGGGTATTAAAGAGTCATAAAATCGGCGCATCGTGCGTTCATTGGGCTTCTAGGTAGGAACCTATGAACGTATGATGCGTTCTTTGGGACTCAAAGAGTTAAAGTATACAAATGTAATAACATGTATCCCTACAAATGACCATTATAAAATAACTGCTCTAAGTCTGTAAATAAAAAAATAAAAATTTTTGGTGTAGTGACCCCTTAAGCAGCAAGCAAAGAGTTATGGTACCAGTAAAGGTCTGATTGTATAACTGTCTCATCCTTCCCGATGAGTGCTAAGCATTGGCCAGATCCCCTGGTAACTCCTCGCAGCGCCATCCTCCTCAAACTGTAATTATCTATCTGTGCCTCCTCACAGTTCACCCCTTCTCAAAGGGCCCTCACAATATCTCACGTAATAATATTATAGCAATGATAGTAATGATTAAGGATGATAAGTTATGATAAAGTGATTGTGGTAATATTATAACGATGACCTTTATGACGAAGTGATAGTGATAATATTATAGCAACGATAGTAATGATAAAGAGATTGTGACAACATTATAGCAATGATAGTAATAAAGTGATTGTGGTAACATTATAGCAATGATAGTAATGATAAAGTGATTGTGACAGTAAATTTGCAGTGATGATAGTTAGTGCACCAGTATTACAACATCTAAGCATGCAATAAGATTCTCTCCCCAACTAATACTGGTTGGATAATCCCACCTTGAAACAGATATTTCTGGGATGGACATGTGGTAGGCAAGAGAGTTACCTAATTTCACCAAAAAAACAGAAAATCTATCACTTTACAATTCTAGAACAGTAACAACAAAAAATCCCACAAACCTAAATTTAGGATCATCCTTGGAAATGAGGCCAACTTCAACCTCTGAGGCTTTGAAGTCAGCGGACAAAACAGTGGACAGGCAGGTGATTGCAATCTGGAGAGAAAAAATCATCATCGGGATAAGAAAACATAATGGGACTATCTACTTTTTTATTTTCAACATTAACTTATTCGGTACTAGCATGTAAATACTTTTAACACTTTGTATTTCAAGAAAAAAAATAAAACAGCTAATGTTTTAGTCCAAAGTAAACAAATAAGACAGAGGGAGTAAAACTACCATTTCAAATATACTGAGTTAATGTAGCAACTACCTGTGATTGAACAGTCAGAATTGTGTAAAATGTTGCAACTAGATATGATAGAACAGTCAGAATTGTGTAAAATGTTGCAGATATATGTGATAGAACAGTCAGAAATGTGTAAAATATAGCAACTATATGTGATAGAATAGCCAGAAATGTGTAAAATGTAGCAACTACTTGTGATAGAACAGTCAGAACTGTGAAAAATTGTAGTAACTACCTGTCACTGAACAGTCAATAATGTGTAAAATTTAGCAAATATCTGTGACAGAACATTTAGAAATGTGAACTGTCTTTGGATTATGCAATGAGCGGATGATGGGCTGTACAGTTTTGTGTGTTATATTCAACAGTCAGATTGTCTTCTGCTTCTGTCCCTTCCCCCCCCCCCCCCCCCCCCCCCGTTGGAGCACAGGCCCTCAACCAACTCACGCCAAGTCATTCTATCCTTTGCTATAGCATGCAGCTCACCTTATGTCTTACCTATCATTTTAACTTCCTTCTCTAGCTCCCTTCTCCGTGTTTTCTGCGGGGGAGGTGGGGTTCCCTGTGGGTTCCGGTGCAAAGACATTCTAGTTATACTGTTTTCAGGTTTTCTCAGCGTGTGTCCTATCCATCACCAGCATCTTTTCCACACCTCTTGGTCTGCTGGAACTTGTTTAGTTCTCTCCCAAAACTCAGCATTAGTGATTCTGTCATACCATTTACTTTCCTCTATTCTGTGCAAGCACCAGTGAATGAATATTTGAAGTATATTGGTAAATATTTTATTTGTCCTCAATGCTTCTGCTCCATCCAGCACTACTGATTTGACATTAGAGCAAACATTTTAAGGTTTGGTATTAGTTTTAAATTCTTTTGACCTATACTAATTCCCTGGTGCTATGGAAGCTCCTTTGCCTTTTGTATTTGAATATCTCATAAAAATTAACTAATGTTGAGGTGCACGTGATAGGAACAGATCACAAAAGCATGAATTGGTCGAGGGCAAATGCTCATTTGTGGGATAAAGAGCATAAGTGTGGAAGGGCGCACTGGCTAGAAGCTAATTTGCAGGTTGCAAGGTTTTGAGTTAGTAGTCTGCACCGGAAAGGAATTGTGATAAATTGCCTAGGGCGTCCAGGTCGAGGCAGCCTAAAGTGGGTAAAGGACATGGGTACAGGGACATGCCCTGGAAGGTGAAAGTAGCTGATGTGATGCCAATGATAACACACAGCAAGTGCCGTTTGGTCTATAGACATGTCGAGCACCCTTGTTTCAAATTCCCTTTACAGGCAAAATAAGTAACACAGATATTTTGAAAGAGGTGACAGCCCAAGGACAACTTATCCCAAAAATAAGGAGACATTCATGTGTTGTTTTTTTAAATGAGAAGAGGGAAACTGGATCAAGTTGTGACCATTGGAAAGATTTGTAGAGAGGCAGAGGAAGACAACTCGAGAAGATTCTTGACAGCCTTTTGTTATGGCACAGAGGAGTGCCAGCACATGATCTGATACATGCTGTTGGAGACTGCAGGTTGTGGAAAGGCATGACTGCCTATGACAATTGGCAAGGCACTTGATGATGATGAGCACCATATGTCAGTTGCAACAATAGCGCAAAAAGAGCCCCTTTTCCCACCCAGAGATGACTGAGATAAGAATTTCCCAAAAAAATCACTTGTACTAAACAACAGTACATTAGTGACATGTGACCTCAAGAAAAGAACTAACCAATCTGTTAACAGAGATAATTCTCCACCTTATTCTACTCTTTATTTCCGATGGCAAGTGTCGTTTAGTTCAGAGGTGCAATTTTTACTGAGATTCTTGGTTGTCGCCACTGGAAGTACAGAGTTTGTGCTTTGTATGATGCTCCTGGTAGACAACTACCACTCTGTGGACGGAGACAGACCCAAATGGGATAACCCTGGGCAATAAAGTCGACTGTCTCCACTTTAGCTTTATCTTTACCTCCAACAGGAGCAGAGGTCTTTAATCAATATATACCAAGCCATGCTATCTTTTACCATCACCTGTATTTTCCACGCCCCATCCCCTTACCATTCATCTCTGTGGCAAATTTTCTACTAGAGTTTTAGGTCTCTCACTTCTATCATTTATACAAGCAATTCTGGTAGCTATGCATGCAAGTATAAGTGTATGCACGTATGAAAGTCTACTTATGTATGTGTGAGTTTGTATGTATGTGTGTTTATGAATAAGTCAGTACATATGTGTATTTATGAATGTGTGTTGTGTGTAAGCATCTGTATTTATGGATATGGGAGTGTGTTGTATGTATGAATGTGCTTAAATGTATAACTATGTATGCAGTGTATGTAGAGGGGAAGTTGGGCACACCTTCCACATGTTCATTTTTACATCACATCATGGTACTTTAGTATGTGGTGCAAATATACAGCTTAACCCACTGACTACCAGCGTCGCACGAGGCGACGTTTACTTCCTGTTGCCAACGTCACACTCCTTGCGATTTTAGCTTTGGATGCTTGCCGTCATGTTAAAATCGTGATTTTTGTGATGAATTTAGTTGCAGCCTTTAGCTTGTCCACTTCTCTATGATTAATTAAGGGAAATAACTTCGTAGTGCTTAAGGTACAAATTTGACGAATTTTCTTAGTTAGCTCCTGTGTCAGTAAGACTGACGAAATTTTCATGATGGCGTCAAATTATCGGAACACTTGTGGTGGTCGTATTGCGGCAGTTTCTGATACTGATAGTTCTTGTGAGAGTATTCAGTCAGAGCCTATAGATTATGAAGATTTTGTGCCTGAGTCTGCACATGAGGAAGATATAATTGCCACTTTTGATTCAGAATCATCATCATCTGACGAGTCTGGGGAAGATTTGCCATGCCCACCACTGGTTGACGACTGGCAGTTTGATTTAGAAGGTTTTCCTGAAGTACCCCCATTTACTGGCACTTCAAGTTTATTTCTGCCAGAAGGAACAAATGAACCACTGAATATTTTTACTATTTTCTTCAGTAAAGAAATTCTTGCTGTGTTTGCGAACGAAACAAATCGTTATGTTGAGGCAAAGATCGGTGTAAAACCAGACAGCTGTTTTGCCAAGAACTGGAAACACACAACCCCAAATGAAGTGAGAGGGTTTCTTGTACTGTTGCTTCACATGAGTGTTGTGAAAAAGCTGTCTATTTCAGACTACTGGAGCATACATCCATTTATCCACTCACCATTTGCTGTCACCATCATGTCACGGAGGCATTTTCAGCTCCTATCTGCATTTCATATTGCAAATAATGCTTTTCAGCTGCCTGTTACAGATCCTCACCATGATCCATTACATAAAATACGATTTTTTTATGAACACTTGAGAAAGCTGTTCAAATCATTGTGCACTCCAACTAAAAAAATATATATGATGAAGCCATAGTGCCCATGGACGAGGACGTCTTAGCTTCAAGGTGTACATGCAGGATAAAACCCAACCCATGTGGTATAAAGATGTATGAACTGTGTGAATCAAGCTCTCATATGTGTTTGACTTTGAAATGTATGCCAATGTGCCTGGTCTTAGCAAATAAGCCAGTGGATGTTTGTATGAGGCTCCTGCAACCACTTCTAAAATCAAGGTTACTGGTGCTACATGGATAATTATTATTCATGCCCTGAGCTGTCACATCGACTACTGCAGAAATGGAACTATGTCAGTTGGAACTGTGCGTAAGCAACAGAAAAGGTATGCCTAACGATTTAGCAGACCTCAGAAACTAAGTCCAGGGAGAGACGTCATTTAGAAGGCAGAGAGAAAACCTAGCTGTACTGAAGTGGAAAGATAGACGAGAAGTCAGTCTGATCACCACAGTCCACAATCCTTCCACAATGATTGAAGTTCAGACTAGAACTAGAAGGCAGATAAAACCTGAAGCCATCAATGATTATTCCCATAATCATGTCAGGAGTTGACATCAGTGACCAGTTGCTGGCTTATGTCCCTCTTACACGTCGTTCTTTGAAATGGTGGCGGAATTATTTTTTGTCATTTGTTTACTCTTACTGTATTCAGAGTTATCACATACTGCCATCAGAAACTATTAGTGAAAAAATGGAAAGCAACCTCTGAAGTTGCAGAATTTTATTCACAGCTGGGGAGAGCTCTTACCTTGGATTATTCAGCAAAAAGAAAGCAGCAACACCTTGTACTCCAAAAAAAAAGTGTAAATGTCCTTGACAGCGTCTGACAGACAGACACTTTGCTTCTCCACTTTCACCAACAGCTTCAAACTCAAAACCCAGAAGAAGGTGCACAGTATGGTGTACAGAAAGATAAATGTAAAAATCCAGAAAAAAAAAAGGCCACAAAGGGACCATGACAAGTTACTGGTGCAGGGAATGTCACAGTTGCCACTTTGTATTGAAACAATGCTTTGAAACTGTACCATACCACTGATAAAATTTTGGCTGTAATATTGACAAATGTGAGTTTTATATATCTTTATTTGTTTTGTTGCATTGATATTCAATTGCACCCCATATTCTAACAAACTTTTTTCCTTGAAATTGTTCTTCATTCAATTTGGTGCAAATAATCAGATAGTATGAGTGCATCTTGAAACAGTGATAAGCTGTGACATTTTTTTGGGTCTGTATTGTCAGATAAAGGATTTTTCACTTGCTTTATTTTGCAACAATCTACAGCCACATGATGATGATTATTTTTGACAAAATAAACCCCATTTTTGTTCTTCAAATGTGTTCTCGGTTCAATTTTGTGTAAAAATACAAAAATATAATAAATGTTTGTTGAAAATTTTTGAAAATATAACGTTTTTATTGGTCTATGTTGTCAGATAAAAGATTTTTCAGTTGCCTTTTTTGCACCAATCTACAGCCACATGATAATGATTATTTCAGACAAAATAAACCCCATTTTTGTTCTTCAAATGTGTTCTCGGTTCAATTTTGTGTAAAAATACAAAATATAATAAATGTTTGTTGAAATTTTTTGAAAATATAACGTTTTTATTGGTCTATGTTGTTGTCAGACAAAAGATTTTTCAGTTGCCTTTTTTGCACCAATCTACAGCCACATGATGCTGATGCAAAACAGAATAAACAACGTTTTTTCCTTGAAATTTGTTCTTCATTCAATTCGGTGCAAAAATACAAAATATTGTGAGATGTCAAATAGTTGTGAAGCTATGGCATTTTTAGTACACACTAAAATACGTGGTATCTGGGGAAATGCAAGGGTTAATGGGCTTGGTAGTCAGTGGGTTAATACAAAGCAAAATCAACATCATTTTGACTCAAAATGTGTTAGCAAACATGATAATGTTTCATAAATCCCAAAAAACGCTAACCTCAACAGCTTCACTGTCTGTGAATTCATTCTTTTTCTTGATCTTCTTCTCCAGAAAGCTGTTTGCTTCCAGCTGCTTGACCCCAGCTGCTGTGGCCTTGAACCCACAATAGTAACCAGCTGGGTCAGTCTTGTATACTTGAGGTCCCAGCTCTTCATCATAGCCAATCAGAATCATGCCTGTAAGATTACATGTAATATGAAAACACTGGTGCTCCTGCAAAACTCAATTTATTGATTCTATAGTTACTAAATTAGGGAGTTACAAGATATCCTTGGCTGAGACAAACTCAATTCCAGTCACCTTCAATGTCATCAATTTCCACTTCTGCCGTTAAGCAAACCATTTTGCAATCCATTGCTCAAAGGGTAGCACTGTCTATTGTCATTTCTGTCAGTGCAGAACCTCTTTAATGTCATCAATCCATCTTCCCCTTGAGCAATGATATTTTTTTCACATCAGATATGTTCAGATGCAACACCTGTTTTGCATTCTTATGTGATGACTGAACCATATAATCTTCTGCTTCTCAATTAATTCTGTGCAAAGTGTTGTTTCCATAATCTGTCTAACAGTATTGTTTTTAACTCTCGGATGGTTCTTCTGCTTTTTCTTCATATTCACCGGATGTTTTTAACTCCAGCAGAAAAGATCTGGCTGTTATCCACTTCTAGACTTGCACGCATATCCATTTTACAGATTTCCATTATATGTATGCAGACAGTACGTTCTTTGCCTCTCAGCTACGACTTCGAAGGATACATCCCTACAACTGACACTCTATGTGTATGTATGTCTCTCTCCTTTCTTATTGCCTCAAAATAGGGAATGATTTAGTTAACAGCTCTCCTTAGGCATCTCATCTTGCAGCAATTTCAATTTAAAACCCAAAACACAAACTGTTACATTAGTAACTAATACAGAGCGAGATAATTAGAGTGATATCCAGGATTTCCCCCACAAGCAATGGAAGACCACGACAAGTATAAACATCATTAGGCAATGGAGGGATATTAAGAACATATCCATGGTGCATCAAAGGGAGACTTAAAAAAGCACATCCACTGTGCAGCAATAAAATACTTATAAATATTGCAGCAACCCTAAAACGCAGGAGCTGATACAGCAATAAGACTCTTGCTACAGTAGACATCAAGACAAAACCAGCACACAGTCAACTGGCTTACATTTCTTGGGACCCAACTAATTATAGCCTGACACTTGACCCTGTGACCCAGTAAACTACTGTAGCCAATGAGAAATATGATGTAGGAATGTCTACAAATTAAAAAAAAAAGGGAATCCCCCTAAATGCTATTTTTAGATGCAAATAATTCTGTTAGCTAGATGTCTTGTAAACACGTCTCTCTATGGCGAGTCGGGAAAGCGGCTCTTAAGAGGAAAAGTAGCAGCCACAAGTTTCAGTTATGTGGCTTCTTCATGTGAAATAAAGTTATGCAGTTTAGAAAAACTAAACAAAAATGTTTCCATGAAAGCTTTTTAACTATGATGAATGTACAGATAAAGCTGGGCTCTCCATCACTTTATTCCCCACAGCAGCTAGGACCTAAACCAATGCACACACCAGCTGTCACATTTAAGGTAACTTATTTCAATTCCTACCCATAGTATTCTTCTCTCTCTTTTTTCCCCCTTTATTCTCCAAAGCAGCTCATGTCCTCAACTAACTCTTGCCAAGTCATCCTATTCTTTGCTATCGCACAGAGCTCAGTCCATGCATGTCCTCCCCACCTTAATTTCCCTCTCCGTCTCCCTTCATGTGTTTTTAGTAAACCTCTATTTCTATGCCCCTGAAGACTCCAGTGCAAAGACATTCTAAACATATGTCCTATCCAACGGCAGCAATTTTTTTCTTCCCCTCAATTTGCTTAATTCTCCCCTAAAGCTCTAAATGACTGATTACATCATACTATTTAATTCCCTCTATTCTGCGCAAGCTCAAATTAATGCTTGTAGTTTATCAGAAACTGTTTTAGTTGTTCTCTATATTTCAGCTACTCACAGAATTAATCATGTCTTTAATTCTCATACCCATATGTTTAGAGGTCTCCCTATGTCACTTTTGTCCTCTGGGATTTTTTGTGTCCGGGTGACATAATTGGGTTGTGCCTGCTACAGCTAAGCTGCAACATTTGTGCCTTTCAGCCAACACATCTGACTTCAATGAGCATTTGTTGACCGGGTTGCAAGCTAACCAATAATAACAAGTCAAATAAAAACAACTAACCCAGCCAAGATGAGGGAAGGCTCCCCCGAAAGAATTACAAAGCAATATGGAGAAATCTGAAAGGAACCCAGCCTACGCGATCACAGTAAAATGTCATTATCAGCATCTTCTTTATATCAGAATAAACTTTGACAAGATTTAAATGCTGAGAACAGTTCTTACAACAGCCCAGTGGTCTCATTTCGGCACTCTGTGTGTACACCTGGTTGATATCAGCTATCCTCTTGCAAAGCATATCAACTGGTATATCATAACCATACGTGTACTTCCACTTGGCTGCTTCATATCGGGCCCGCTGCACCTGAGATTTGCTGTCAGCTGAAACATTTAGGTACAACACATTAACTTGCACCTCCTAGGTTAGGTAGATAAGTACAGTAAAGGACTCTCTTCCACGCCTTCAGGCACATAGGGCTAGATTTTATAGACCAATCAACACTTGGTGGGTGATGTGGTCAACACCACACAGACACCTTTACTTCTCAGGACATTACTTGATCCCCACTTAAGGCTGGATCAACTTGGGTGCCATGGTCATTTCTGAAAAAATGTATGACTCCTTCAGAATATGAACCTACGATCTCAGTATCCGCAGATGAGCACCTAGCCACTAAACCATGGCGGTTAAGTAGGTAGATTAACACTTTCAGCACCAAGCTGTTGAGTGTCAAGCTAAGAACTGATTTCACAGCACTCAGGACAACTGCATAAACACTGACGTCATCATCAGCAACTAGCGAAAAGTTCCAATTTCAATGCTGCTAGTAGCAGTTTGATTATATGTTCATCTTCCTATGAGTGCAGACTGTCGACCAGATCCCCTATCTCTACGATTTTCTCCAGACCACAATTATCTATTGGTGCCGGTGCATTGATTACTTGCTCCTAAAGGCTCTTGACCACATAAAGCTAGTCAAGCATAAATTCACCACCCATTGGTGCAGAACCAGCCAAACACTGGGAGTACCAAGCTAATGTTATATAATTTGCTCTATTCAATTCAAAGAATTTTTACTTAGAAGCAAACAATGTTTGGATCAAAAGTTTGATAATAACATTATGGGACAACAGGAGTTTAAGTAAAAAAAAATAACTGTCCAAAACAAATTTTAACGGAGAATACTGCAAATATTTTGTCAAACAAGATCACAAATGAAGAGTTGTGGAGGAAAACAAACAAAATGTTCACCAGTAGCAAACATTATCAAAGAAAGAAGATGGAGATAGTGTAGACATGTCTGCAGAATGCCTCATGACACTGGCAAGGACAGCAGATGAAAAAAGAAGACGTTGCTGACCTAAGGAAACCTAGTCCGCCTATCTTTAATTCTGTGTTTTAAGTGCGATCCAGACTCTCATCTTCTTCTTCGCGTTCACCGCCTGTAAACTTCAATTAAAAGGTTCTTGGTGTTTGTCCACCTCCTGACATTAGTCTTGTTCCAGAAACTAAGTGTTGCAAGCACATCTGTTTCATACATGTGGCTAATCTTAATGCAGACTCTTGGTTCCTTGTCTCTCAAGCAGATGTACTCCAACTTCAAAGGATACCCCAAATTATTGATGCCTTCGACATGCTTGCTGGGGAGGCAGTGGGTCTATTGTTTTCTCCACAATGGGGCCCTGGAAACCACACGGGGAAGACTCACTACTGTCTGAATCTGCCTCATCTGAATGTAAGTATGGTTCCAGGAAGGAGTAAGGTATGCAGGAACAAATGCCACATGCCATTAGAACAATTAGCTTCTATACTTTATGGCACCTGCTGAGGGAGACTGAGTACCTTTGAGTTTATCCGCAGTGCTGATTACATATTTACTGTAAAATACTTCTTGTCTTTCAGGAAATAGACAAGATGTACCTAATACAAACTGTAATCTACAACTCTTAAAATTTAAAGAAGTGGATTCTTCAAAAAGACATCACTCACGTGGGACTAGTTAACAAATAATCTTCTTCTTCTTCTATGTTCACCGATTTAAAGCTGCGGCGGAAAGTCCTGGTTGTTCGTCCATTTGGACTTTGTGCCAGGACCTGAGTTTTGTGTGCACATCATTTTCCTGGCTTATTTGTAGACAGTGGCTGTTCCTTGCCACTTGAGCAGATGTACTCTGATTTTGAAGGAAGCTCTCAGTTAGATGACCCTTTCAACAGGCTTATTGGGGTGGCAGTGAATCTATTTTTGTCTTCCCCACAATGTGGCCTCAGAACCAAAACAGGGAAAAATAGATAATAAAAGAAAGAAACAGTCAGTTAAAAACTAACATCTACTGATAAAATGATACATAGTTGAAGATCACAGATTGTGGAGAGGCATGCTCGCCCACGCCAGTCAGCAATGCACTTGATGATAATATGACTGATAAAAGAAATCACTCACCAATCATCCCTGTCATAACACAACCAATGGTGTCTGTCAGTGGGTACAGGTGTGTCACAGTGTCAGAATCCAACAGCTTATCCTGCCAAAACAAAAAGCAAGATATCCATACATCTTAAAGGGTTCAATGGTCACAGATTATTAACGGAAAGATGTGTCAAAATAAATATAAACTCAGCCACTGACATAAGATTCCCAATTCAAATTCATTGTAATTTTTCATAATATGCTTAATACCACATTACACATTTTTGCCTTTGTTTAGACATTTATGCTTTAATCTTTTTCTTCAGCATTTCTAGCTCTTGAGGTTGACTGCTACAAACATGACCTGCCTACATTCTTCTCATAAATGTTAGTATATTATCTCGCCACCTGCTTCTTTGTCTACTCCCATTCAACTCTGATGTGTATGCAGTTTATGTCTGCATTAATATAAACATTCAAAAACAGTTCTGATTGATCAGTATACAGAAGTTCCCACCTCAAGAAACTATCTTGGCTGTAAACACTGAGGCGAAAGGAAATGAAAGAGATGACAGACTGGCTGTGTGTGCAGTGGCTGGTAGAAGAAGAAGTATAGACAGAGCAGACACACTGAACACGTTGCATTTCAGAGACAGGTTGAAATAAAGGAGTCAGAGACGACTAACCACCTGCTGGAATTGGGTATTAAAGAAAAAGAACGAGCATGCAAAAATCGGCTGATATACGAATTAACTCCTACTGGGTAGGCAGAGCATGGAGACACTGAGATGGAAGTTGCATCAGAAGGTGGAGCACAAATGGGTCAGATCAGTGTGCTAGGATGCTGACACAGACAATAATGTAAAAGTGAAATCACAATTAAGCACTTGCTATCATTAGTGATGTATGCTTAAGATTTTAACAGCCAACTAGTGTAACTAAGCTCGTGAGACCAAGAAGTCACCATACAACTGTCAGTGATTAACGTAGTTATATTTTTTCTTTTACTTCTCTTCCTCTTGTATTGATTCATGTGTTGAGGAAAATGTAAGGTTCTGCATTCTGCTTATTTAGCCCCCTTGACCAAACACACTGTACCATTTGATGTTATCTTTCCATTTTCTTATCAGCCCACCTCATGCTCTTTGTACCTCTCCTCATTTGACGTACACCAGGCATTCTCTTTAAGTGTTTTATTTAATTCCACCTCTGACAGATATACACATCCTGCCTACCACGGCTTCGAATCTGGGTCATAGAATATGAGAGCCTAACATACTACACTCAGCCACCTGCTCTTTTTTGTGTTCTATTGTGAATCATAATCAGAGACAGAGTACTATATTCAACCTTACAGTGACATAACTATCATCATCATCATCATGTCATCAAGTCCAAAGACTTGTTCATACCCTTGAGAAGTCTTATTTCTGTTTCATACAATGTGTTAACAAATATAGAATCATAAATTACTTAATAATTTGCAATCTTGTATGTTCTTGTATCAGTAGTATCCAGGCTACTGTCCTGCACAGGAAAGAGTGGTGGGGGAAGGATCTATCAGGCTACTGTCCTGCACAGGGAAGAGTGGTGGGGGAAGGATCTATCAGGCTATACAAATTTAACTGAACTGATCTAGCAGTAAAAGAAAGCTGCCTGGTTACCGGAAGTTATCGTCTGTTAAGGCTGAAAGGAGATAAAAGAGCCAGCAGACTGGTCTTATCTGCGGTGGTAAGCTGAGGAAGAAATATAGACACAGAAGACATACTGAATGTGCTGTGTTGAAACAAATGAGTTACATATTGAACCACTTGTTGGAAGTGGATATTAAATGAAGACAAGCATGGCAAAACTGGCTGTGAGGCAAAGAGAGAAGATATGCCAATCAACTTCTCCAGAGTACAGTGAGTATGACACTGAGAGGACTGCTGCATCAGGTGATGGAGCATGGCACGATGTGCTAGGATGTCACTATAGATAACAAGTAACAAGTCTGTTAGGTTAATACTGACTTACTGGAACTTTCTTCTGTGTGACCACAACAGCATTAGTTTTGCCTCGTACTGCTACAGATGTTAAGCCACCTTGGTTGATGGCCTTGAAAGCATACTCTGAAAAGAGACGGAACAGTTCAAACTCAAAAATAATACAAACACTCAAATGAAGAGGTCACCTATTTTATTGTTTAGCTTATAAGCTGTATGCTTTGCACTCTGAAAGTTGTGAGACTGATTTTAGAAAACCATGTGTGGGGTTACATCACCTAATTTTAGGGGGGAGAGAATAGACACATGCCCCCTAACAAGCATGTCATACAAGGCAACTAAATAGAAGGTTGCTGAAATTGGATGTGTTGTGCCAAAAAGTGTAGATATCCCAACGTATCTGTAAACCACAATAACACACAATATGCTGACTGCATTTTTAAGAGTAAATGAGGAAGTAGATTTCAGGCAGTAAAGAATCTGTGAAAATGGGTGTTTTGGATATCTCAGTGAGGGTTCCAGGGCTCCATTTTGGAGAAACAAGAATAGACACACTGCCCCCCCCCCCCTCCCAAGAAATACGTAAAAGGAAGGGACTAATTAAGGATGTTTCCTTTAAAGCCGGAATGCATCTGCCTGAGAGGCAAGGAATCAGCAGTCTACAACAAATAAACCAAATCTGCAAAACATAATCTAGTATTGGACAAACAGCCAGAACCTTCTGCCAGTTTACATCCAGAGAACGTGAAAAAGAAGAGGAAATATATCCCCCATGGATGTTCCTGGAGCTAAAATTAATCACTTACTGCAGAAGCATTAAGCAAACATGGACTGCTTTTAACTTATAGCTTAAACTATAACTATAAGGCAATGTTTCATAATGGAAGAGACCACCCTGAGAGAAAACACACCCAGAGGCTGAGGCTAAATAAAGAGACAGCTACATTGCACTTACATGCCACGGCAAAAAGTAAAGTGAAAGAGCCTTTTCCATGCCTTCAGCTGTATTAGGCGTATAGGGCTAGTCCTATGTTTTATAGACTAATTGGCAATGGGTGGCCAATGTGGTCAGCTTCTCGCCAGCAACCTTTACTTTTCAGGACTGCACCTGGTAACCATTCAAGGCTGGGTCAACCCTCAAAATAATAAGATAACCAAGTAGATGCCATCTTCACAATGAAGGTTGGTTCCAATAGATTATATTTGAAGTAACATAACACTCTGCATCTTGCCCTGGATTGCACACATTCAGGCTGCTTTTTCTCTCATTATGTTAATCAACTGGCACTGTTGTTTACCTCTTACTTATCCACCTTCTCTTTACTCCGGTAGAGTTTTTAACAAAAATGTCACTTCAATGTTATTTCAACAACTCAACATTTCAAATACTGTAATCTCTTCATGTGAGCTTCAGGGCCCCATTGTGGAGAAAACATGACCACTGCCTCCCCAACATGAAGTCAGAGTGCATCTGCCTGAGCAGCAAGGAACAACCAACTGCACACAAATAAACCAGTAAAGCAGATGCAAAACTCTGGCCCAGCACAGTCCATAAGGCTGAACAACCAGGCCTTACTGCCAAGGCTTACAGACAATAATCAACAACAAAGTCAAGAAAAAGACATTTTTAATCTGGTCTGTCTGGAACATCAGCAGTTTTTTTTATTTCTTCTTCTTTTCCGTGTTCACTAGCTGTAAAGTCTGGCAGAAAGTTCTGGTTGTTCGTCCACTTCTGAACTGCAGTCCTGTTGCAGAACTTTAGTGTTGTGTGTGCCATCTGTCTGACAGATCTGACTAATTTCTATGCAGACTGTTGGTTCCTTGTCTCTCAGGCATATGCACTCCGACTTTAAAGAAAACTCAAATTAGTCAACTCCTACGAAATCTCATCTGCAAACTATATCCTTCCAGGGCCCCAGTTCTAAGATTGACTTGCTAATTGTCTTTTTATTGTCCACCATAATATTAATTATGATAATCATATTAATATACTAAAGACTACAAGAAATCAGACTCACAAGAAATCCCCCCCCCCCCCCCCCCCCCCCCCCCCCAAATACTGAATATCACGGTCATATCGCAGCGGTATCAAAAAGCAGGTTGTGGTTGTTAGTGAAGTGCCCCGGGTCCGCGAAGTCGCCAGTCTGTACCGGTACTTAGATTCTTGTGTTAGATACTGAAACTTTTAAACCTTCTACCCCTGGTGGATCAGTAGTAAGACACAGTATAATTTATAGACTTGTAAATGGACAAATTAGTATAGCCGTTGTAATATTAGTTTATAATTTCAACCAAATCTTAGTTATCGAAAATACGTTATACGATGACTTCAATCTCAAAAGAGCTGACAAAATACATACCGACTTGATACAAGCGGCCTTCGGGAGAAAATATAGTTATAAATCTGTCGAAACCGGCACTGCTCCCTCTCGACATTTCTGAGCCGTGAAGGGATTTGGAATACTCGGTCAAAAATACGAATATGAAACCAGACAAACAATAAATGCTGGAATCAGAATCCACTATAGCCAACACAGTGACTAAGATAAAACTGTACACGATCACGTTAAAACATGGTGAACGACACACAGAAACGAAATAAGACATAATTTTAGGATTTATAAGGAACAATCATGTTTGAAAACTATCATACTTTGTATCATATAAAGGACATATTAATACTATACAATAAAACCTTGGCACTGAAAACATAAGTAATTTTTTCTTGTGGGTAGTTAATATTCAATAAAGCTCTGTGAATCATAGTATCATCATCGTCAAGTGCCTTGCCGCTTGACGTGGGCGTTCATGCCTCTCCACAATCTGTCATCAACAGGGCGTATCAGTTCTTGTGCTGACGCCCCTCCAATCCATTAGATAAGGTTACTATATCCAGTTTCGTCCTTTTTAAGACGAAATTTTTGGTTATTTGAAGCCCCACCATGGCTTTTGCCAGGGGCCGCAATATAGGCAGGCCTTAAATATGGCCAATTGTCTGATCGCGGTTTATGGGACCTCTCCACGGCGATCCTCATCCACATGTTGGCACTTTGTGTCATTGGGTGTTTATCGCTTGTGTGATGTCCTAGTGGGTTAGAAAGTCAGTCAGTCAGTCAATCCATTAGAAAAAGTTTTGAAGATTCTTCTAGCATTGTCTTACTCTGGCACTTTTCCCACAGTGATTTGCAGGTACTTTATCAGTGTTTCCCAAAGCATGCACTTGCACCACTCCCTTGATAATTACCCCCCAACCCCCTCCCCCTTTTTCCCCGATAACATCAGAATCCTTTCTAGTGTCTTAGTCTTCCACCCCTCGTGGAGGGTTTGGAGTCACTAGTTTTTAAAGGCCAGCTAACATATCCCACTTCCCCTTCTTCCTCTCCAGAAGAAACGTATTCTGCAATGTCTTACTTCTGCGGATGGTGAAGATGTTGAAGCTCATGTGTTGTCAGGTCAGTCACGTGATTATCCACTAACTTTTTGATGTACTCTTCTCGGCATCGAGGGCTGACCCGTAGCAGAGGTTCGGTTTCCAACGCGATGTTCAAGTTTCGACGCAAAATTTACTTGAACATTTCGTTCCGATTCCAAGTTGTTCCAATTTTGAAGAATTTGAATTCCGAGGGAAACTTTATTTTTAGTTCACCCCATCCAGGGGATTCCTAGAGTAGTCGGGGAGTTCCCGGGATAATCCTATATTATAGACGAGCTGGGATTAGAAATTAGTCGTTGTTTATTTCATACCGTAACACCCCTATGATGGGGTAAACGAAAATAAAAGACCTTTTTCAATGTACCCCTGTATTTTTTTAAAATTATAAACACACACATTTGTTTCATTTCTTCACCCTCCCCTTCCCCCATCCTCTCCGTTATGATAAGCCACGGCCATCTTGAGATATAGATGGGCGTGGATAAGCTATGACCCTCGCGGCGGCAAACTCCCCTCCTCCATGTCTTCCCCTTCCCACCGCACTAGTCACTGGAGCGGCTTAGGAAACGAAAGGGTGTGCCCTGTGACAGCCTAAGGGCGGTAGCCTCGGGATAAGGGGGAAGGGGGTGTGACCTGGGACAACCCAGATGGTGGTAGTCTCGTGATAAAAGGGGAGGGATGCCCTGGGACAGTCCAGACGGCTGTAACCTCGTGATAAAAGGGAAAGGGGTGTGCGCTGGGGAAGTCCAGAGGGCGGTAGCCTCATGATAAAGGGGGAGTGGTGCGCTGGGACAGTCCAGAGGGCGGTAGCCTCATGATAAAGGGGGAGTGGTGCGCTGGGACAGTCCAGAGGGCGGTAGCCTCAGGATAAAGGGGGAAAGGTGCGCTGGGAAAGTCCAGAGGGCGGTAGCCTCATGATAAAGGGGGAGGGGTGCGCTGGGACAGTCCAAAGGGCGGTAGCCTCAGGATAAAAGGGGAGGGGCATTGAATGAAAATATGGTAACGGTAAAGAGATAGAGGGTGAGGGGTGGGCACATTTTGATAAATTTGTGCCTCCGCACTGTTCACTCGTTCACAAAGGGTCCTCACAACATCCTAGCTTGTTTAAGAGCGAACACAGAAGAACACTCACTAAGCAGCGGGTAGAAACAACAAAACAAGAATTCCAGAATAGAAATGTAATATAATAATATACAAATTGCCTGGAAACACAAGAGTTAATTTCCCGGGATAAAATGTTATTTTTGTGAATCTCCACCACGCCCAAATTATCACCTGCAGTCTCCCCGTTTAAAGGGAGGCTACCAAGTTTCAGGTTGTGCTGAACGGGGTGGTTCTTCATAGTTGACGGATATGTCCTTGTTTACCTACCAGCCTTGTAATTGTTGATCTCTGCTCTGCAACTTTACGTATGTGCCCCAGATCGTTCAAGTTTGAATTTGCGGGATATTATTAATGTTCTGAGATTATGTCAATTTTAAAAATACAGTTTATCATATGTCGAATTACAGTTATTTTGCTGTGTTTATCGAAGTTTAGATAGAATAATTCTAAGAATTGACTTCAGTGCAATAAGACAATGATTTAGTATGAGATAGTATTTTAGTAATAATAATAATACTTGAGTGTACTGAAACCTATGGTTGTGCTTGATTTAGTAGATTTAGTATATGGTAGTTAGTAATAATACTTGAGTATACTGAAACTTATTGTTGTGCTTTGATTTAGTATATGACAGTTGATAATGATAATAATACTTGAGTATACTGAAACTTATTGTTGTGCTTAGATTTAGTGTATGATAGTTAGTAATAATACTTGAGTTTACTGAAACTTATTGTTGTTCTTAGATTTAGTGTATGACAGCTTATTGTTGTGCTTTGATTTAGTATATGACAGTTGATAATAATACTAGAGTGTACTGAAACTTATTGTTGTTCTTAGATTTAGTCTATGACAGCTTATTGTTGTGCTTTGATTTAGTATATGACAGTTGATAATAATACTAGAGTGTACTGAAACTTATTGCTGTGCTATGATTTAGTTTAAGATAGTAATAATACTTGAGTGTACTGAAACTTATAGTTTATACTCTATCATATTTAAAACTTTTAGAAGTCTGTACAATCAAGTAAATTAACAGAAGCAACTTAAAAAAGTAGTAACTTTCAAATAATAGCTAATCTGCTCAATCACCTACACTAAGACAATGTATAGATTTGTGTCACTGCAACACCAGTTTCCAAAGAGATTCCCTGTCAAATCTATCAAAGGCTATTTCTTAGTCCATAAATGCAACATAAAGTGCTAAGTTCAGGCCAGTGCTCTGCTCTAATATTAGTGAATGTGGTCTTCAGGTCACCGTGGGAATCTGTTTAAAACTTGCATATTCATCCCTTCAGTGTTTTTCAGAATCATTCTACTCTCCATAATTATCATGTTAAGCTTCTGCCATTCTATTAATCATACATTATGTTAAGTCAGATTATAATTGCAATATTTGAAGGCATATGTATTATTATTATAATAAAAAGTCAAAGGTACCTGTTCAGCCTTTTTGGTAAATAATTATAATAAATGTTTTTTATATACACAAATTTTTTAATTCTAACATCAAATCAGTACGTTGTATGGAGCGGAAACATGGAGAACAACTAAGGTATTCAATAATAAGTTACAAATATTCACTAATTGGTGCCTGTGCAGAATAGAGGGAATTAAATGGTATGATAGAATCACTCATGTAGAGCTTTGGGAGAGAACTAAACAAGTTCCAGTGGACCAAGAGGTGAAGAAGAGGTGCTGGCATTGGACAGGACACATGTTGAGAAAACCTGAGATTAATATAACTAGAATGTCTTTGCACCAGAACCCACAGAGGCATAGAAATAAAGGAAGGCTAAAAAAACACATGGAGAAGGGAGCTATAGAGCAAAGTTACATTTTTAAAATTGAGTTGATTTGTACTTGTAATAAACCAGATCTTCAACTTTAACAGTCATGAAAAGAAAACAGTGCTGCCAGCTTGATTTGGAGAGTGATCTCCCTTGTGCCTTGTCCAACATCAAAAATAGCAGATATCGTTGAGACAAAACAGTGTCACCCATCATATTATTTGGACATTAAATTACCATTTGTTGGTGATTGTTTCTTTTGTTATTTGACCCTTTATGTGCATTTTTTCTCTAAGTTCTTGTTAACAGTACTTGAAATTGTTCTTTTTGTACTCCTCTTTTTAATCACATTTGGTTATGGTTGGTTGGGGGGGGGGGTGGGGGGGGGGAAGGGTGTCTTGCCATAAACTCAAGATGAATAGATGAAACACAATACAATTTAAAAAAAGCATATTATAGAAAACCCGAATGAGTCATTTAACGCTGAATGAGTTAAATAAGTGTCCTTTAGAACAAGGATGACCAAATCTGAGGGCTGAGATGACTGGAGCGCCCCTCTTCCCCCCCCCCTTCCCCTCCGAAAAAACCTTTTAGGAAGGGGAAGCTTATGACCCTCCTAAGTAAGTTGGCTAATGGGTCCGCTTTTACCATATATACAAATTATCTTTCAAAGGTTTTGTTTATATTGTACTTATTATTTCAGATATATAATTAGATTTATTTACTTTTCAACAGATTATTATTATTATACTTCTAAACTAATATCATGCCCCTTGAGACTCCAATCTCCCATTTTGCATAGAAAATTTGTGAGTGGAGGGTAGGGGAGGATGGGCAAAGTCTGTGCGCCTGCACCAGATTTAATATTTCTTGCCGCAGTTAGTAATGTTGAATATTAATATGCATCTTTCATCAGCCCAGGTACTTTATTCTACAGTAAAATAAGCCACCCCAAGTTGCATATTTATATTTTAAAGATATGATGAGCACAGCCATGCAATGTGGACTCTCATGATCTGTGTTTAAGCCCAAAATTATGCAATGAATAGTATTTATAATAACAATAATAACAGGAAAATGCCAGAAATTATTCGAAGTTCCTCGACACAAGCAGACTGGGCCAGCAGGGTACAGATTCGAGGGATTTTGTCAAAGAAACCATTTGGTCATCAGTCCAGTAGGTGGTCAAAGCGGTAAGTGTTGTACTTTCCTGCAACATTTTAAAATTATTTAGGGTGGAACTTATTACATCAACCCTGTTTGGGTTCCTGGGTCACATTGTGGAAAAACAAGAATATACCCACTGCCTCCCCAACAAGCATGTTGTAAGAGTCAACTAATTGGAGCTTCTTTCAAAGTCGGAGTGCATCTGCCAGAGAGGCAAGGAACCAATGGTCTGCATACAAATAAGCAAGATCTGTAAAACAGATACACACACAAAACCCTGGTCCTAGAATGGAGCCAAAGTCAAGAAATGGACAAACAACCAGGTCTCTCCGTGGGAGTTTACAGCTGGTGAACGCAAACAACAACATTACTACTTCAAATGGACATTTAGAAAGACCTATTTGTAGCTGTATAGACTTCTCATGGCTTTCTGACAGTGGTACAAGAGTCACACCATGGAAGAGATTAGGGCCTTACCAAGAAACATTTTCCCAAAACATCGCTGGTGCACTGAAGCCAGCCTCCAATGTAAAATTGAGTTGCGTTGGGTTGAATTAGGAATTGACATCACAGCACTCAGGTCATTCCCATATGCGCTCCACGCCCATCTTCAGCAGCCAGCACAGAATACCAATACTAATGATACTGGTCGTAGTCTGGTTTTATGTCCGTCTTGCCTTTCCTCTGAGTGTACTTAGCCAGCCAGACCCTCTGGTCACACCCTGGTGCATCATTCCTTCCAGGCCCTAATAATTTAGTTTTTCTTCCGACTTCATTACTTGTTTTCAAAGGACCTTGACCACGTCTGCCTTGCTGTGTATCAATTAACCACCCAGTAGTGCAGATCGGCGCAATCTGTCTGCCTGCTTATTTCCCACCACGCCAACATGACCTGGAGAAAAGATCCGAAGTATGCGCACTTGTTATGACCTCCTGCAATGTAAAGCAAAAATAAGTAATTAGGAACCTTTTCCATGCCATCAAGTGTATTGGGTATTTAAGGCTAGACCTCTGTTTTATAGACCATTCAGAACTGGGTGGATTTAACCAGATTAAGACCGGTACCATCAGTGTTGGAACTCTGCGCTGGCTGCTGAAGATGAGGACAGAGCATGCATGGGAATGCTCCGTGTACTGTGCACAACTCAGAACTGGGTGAGTGATGTAGTCAGCATCATGCTGGCCACCTTTACCTCCCAGGACTTTACCTGGTACCCATTTAAGGATTAGTCAACCTGGAAGAAATAGTCATTTTTGAAAAAAAAATCTGGCAAACTCCATTGTGGAAACACACAGTAAAAAAAAAAAAAATAATTTTTTTAATTAATTCTGGTATATGGAAGAGAATCATGGATGGTCAGCAGATAGCACAGATTAATGTAGAAACTGCTGAAATATGGTTTTATAGAAATGTGGTGAGAATACCAAGTAGCAGGGCCTTTTTTGTTCTAGACAAAATGTCTAAACAAGGTGCCTCTACTCACTACAAAATGCCTAAACAAGGTGCCACTAATCAGAAATCAGAACACTTATCATGGGAAAATACAAGGAATTGTGGAGAGAACAAACTAACAATAAACATTAACAAGACCCCATCAGAAAACTCAACAGATAGCAAGCAACCTACAACAATTTTCAACCTACAAACAGGATCCTGCAGGCTCAACTACCATTTGTATAAAGTAAAGATTGTATCAGCAAAACCTACAATAGCAATTTTTCAACCTACAAACAGGATCCTGCAGGCTCAACTACCATTTGTATAAAGTAAAGATTGTATCAGCAAACTCAACAGATAGCAACCTACAACAATTTTCAACCTACAAACAGGATACTGCAGGCTCAACTACCATTTGTATAAAATAAAGATTGTACGGTCCCCACAGTGTGCCTGTCAAACAGGACCACAAACACATGAGCACATTCTGCGGACCTGCCCACCCTACATACAACTTCAAAAAGATACCTGGCCTCAAGAGCAAAGTCTGCAGAGCAAGCTATAGGAAACCATGAAGGACCTGCTACTGACATAGAGGCAACCCACCTGATGGTCTGATCTGAGCATACGAAACAAAATGCAAAGAAGAAGAAAAAGCATTTAACACACAGTGAACCGGTTCCAACATCAGAAGAAAACAGTTTATGCTCTTTGGGAAAGTTATAAGAAAAGAAAACCAAAACAAAGTCTGACATTTTATTCTACTTCTGTGTTCGGGTTTCCTTTGAAGATTTAGTGCATCTGAGAGACGAATTTAAAGACTTTTTTAGTATCATACAGTACTTTACCTCTTCTCATTTCTTCTTTTTTTAATAAAACTACGCTGGTTGCTGAAGATGGGGATGGAGCACTTATCGGAATGTCCTGAGCGCTATGATGTTGGTTCCTCACCAAGTTCAACTTATTTCTTCCGGTGCACTGGTTGTAAACGCTTGCGAAAGGTTCTCATTGTTCGTCCACCTCGGGATTTTAGTCTTGTTTCAAAACCTGAGTGTTGCATGCACATCCCTTTTACTGATCTGACTTATTTGTATGCAGACTGTTAGGTTCATTGCCTCTCGAAGCAGATGGGCTGTGACTTCGAAGGAAGTCCCTTATTAGTCCCTCTATGACATGCTTGTTGGGGGGGGGGGGGGGGGGGGTCTGTTCTTGTTTTCCCCACAATGGGACCCTGGAGCTCACATGGGGAATTTTTATTTTAATCTCTGCTTATTTCTGCTGCTGTTTTTTTTTTTAAAGAATCCCATCATTGTTTGAACCTTGGTTCAGATGCACCCACATTTCTTAAATTGTTATTGAGCACCACTGTGTTGACAGTTATACCGACACTATAGAAAGAATAATATTTCTGAAAATAGTGAAATTGAGTTTTTAAAATATTATCTTTATGTTGATACCAAGAGACTTACATGTACATTTTTTTTAAATATTAGGTTCTTCTTAGTCAAAGATGGATTTCTTATGTATTATGATGCAAATGAAAGAAAAGACATCGAAAGACGAGAGTTTTTCAATGTCCATCCTAAGGTAATATACTAATTATATGTATATATGTTTTATTTATTTTCAATTCCTTTAGACATTTTTCATTTTACTGGGTTACTAGGTTGACTGGGAGCTGCAGAAGTGAAAATGATATAGTTTAGTTTTCCTATTATGTTTACTGTTACATTATTTAACTCTTTTAGGATGGCATTTTTTCTGCGGTCAACAGCATTAATTTTAAGCGTAAGTGCAACACGCGATCGAAGAAAAAAGTATGGGCTGCATGGGACTTATAATATATCAAATTAAAGTGGATTCTAAACTACTTAAATGTCGTATAACATCAAAATATTATTAAAATCCCACAACATTCAAGGATGTTAGACACAAAGAACAATTTTAAGCATAAAAAATTGTGTGCTAACCTTATTTTTCACTGGTTCAGCAACACTGCTATCCAATTCTAAGAATACACACGCCTTCTCTGTTCAATTATTTATCAGCTAGTCTTTATTTGAAACAATTAATTTAAATACTTTGGATATTATAATCATTTTTGAACGACGTGTCAATTTTCACAACAACCGACAATCGGAAAAACAGCTGATCGAAACATTGATCTAATTGAAATATTTTGTGAAATTTTCATATCCTAAACTAAATTATCGCTAGTAGATGTGTCCCTTAGATATCAATCATAATATCAAGACTGTTGTCATCATCTGGCAGGGACTCATCAACGATAGAGCAGTATGGACAGTTCTAAATGTTTTCCCTTATAATTTAGTGTAGAAAAATCACGTAAAAATTGTATCCCTTCTAAATAATTTTTTTTAAATAACAAAATAATGCACCGACCACGATGAACATCGCAAATAAAAGTACATCCTGTTCTTAATTCCAATTGTTAAAAAACTTGTTCATAAAAGTTAGTTTACCCTACAAACGAAACAAAATTAGAGTGTCTCTATCATGAGCCAGTAAACTGACTTTACGTCTTTAAGGGATAGACTTAAGCGCCAGTATACTGGCCAAACGTCCGAAAAGAGTTAATGTGCATTATACCTAAAATACAGTGTGCTATGTGAAGTATAGTAGCTAAAAGTGATAATTGCAATATGGGCCTGCATTCCAAATTTATGACATTTTAAAAATAAAGTTTATTAGTTCTACAAGGAAGATTAGCTAGTAAACAACATCTTCTCTCGGAAAAATGAAATATTTTGGCCATATCAAGCACCACGACAGATTGGAAGGAATTGTAGTGGAAGGTCTGGGGCCAGGAAAGAGGAGTAGATAATAAGAAGAGAGACTTTGAAGAATATTGTGATAACTCGCTTCTTGGCTTGCTTTGTTGACAAAAGATAGAAAATAGTCACCATCAGCCAGCATCCCCAAAGGGGGAACTTTTGGTTGTAATTGTGACCAGTTTATGTGCACCATATAAAATGGCTTAGCATTGCTCGCCACCAAGTAACTCTGAAAAAAACTCCTGCAGTGTCGATGCAGTCAAAGGAGACAGACCCAAATATTGTCCTGACCGGTGATGAAGTCGTCTGTCGGCCAGCCAACAGATAACCGGGATGCTGATGTGATGACTGGAAAAACCAGTAGTAAATAAAGCTAAGACAGACCAAAACAAATGATGAAGAAAAATAAGTAAATTTGATCTAGAAGGCCATGGAAAAACATGTGTCTGACAATTCACATAATGATGGTGATGAATCCTGTAAACAGCGGATTAGTCTGGCTGACGTATCTCAAGCAATCATTCTCTGGATGCAGAACTAAACAAACGTATAGGAATGGCCTCTGCTATGTTTGCAAATCTCACAAAGAGAGTCTGGTCAAACAATAAGCTAACTGATAATACAAAAATGAAGGTTTATGAGTCTTGTGTCCTGAGCACATTACTGTACGGCTGCGAATCCTGGACTCTCTATGCTCCACAGGAAAAAAGACTGAATACCTTCCATATGTGCTGTCTGAGACGCATCCTTGGTATATTATGGCGAGACCTTGTCTCCAACGAATGTGTGCTCACAAGAGCAAAAATACCATCAATGTATTGTATTCTGAAGCAAAGACGTCTGCGCTGGCTGGGACATGTCTCCCGCATGGAGGATGGTCGTATTCCAAAAGATCTTCTATATGGTGAATTGGTAGCTGGGAATAGACCTGCAGGAAGGCCAAAGCTGCGCTATAAAGATGTATGCAAACATGACCTAATAGATACCAACATAGGCACAGAGACATGGGAAAAATCAGCTGCAGATCGACTACTATGGAGACAGAAAGTGAAAGACGGACTGTCACATTTTGAAAGAAACCGAACACAACGAGCTGTGGAGAGGAGGCACCGGAGAGTAAAACTGCCTCACAACGAGGGAGTATCTGCTTTTGTGTGTATCCTGTGTGGCAAAGACTGCCATTCCCGCATTGGACTTCACAGTCACAGCAGATGCTGTTCCCAAAGCCAGCGGCACATCTCCATAGTCCCCCGGGACTGACGGATGCCATTAGTCATTAGTCTGGCTGACAGAAAGAATAACTGGGGCAGAAAGCTGACAGATTCAATAGTTGAAAGCAAAAAGGTCAATGAGAATGAATAATGAGAATGAATAGTTTCAGAAAGCCTGATATAAGGAATAGTTGAAAATGAAAACGCAGAAAGCTAATCAGAGGGAATTATTTTTTTAAAAGTCTCATAGAGTGAATAAATGGAGATCCCCCTGTGGGTTACAGGGCCTTACTGTGGGGAAAACAAGAAGAGACCCACTGCATGCCCAACTAAGTGAAGGCTTCTTTTGAAGTCAGAGTTCATCTGCCTGAGAGGCAAAGAACCAACTGTCTGCATGTGAATGAGTCAGACTTGTGAAACGGATGTGCATGCAACACTCAGTTTCTGGAATTAAACAAGAGTCAAGAAGTGGGTAAACAACCGGAACGTTTCACCAGTCGGTGAACGTGGTGAATAACTGAAGACAAGCTGATGATGAATTGTTGAACTGAGTTGAGTAAAGGTTTGATTTCATAGTACTTTTGACATTCCCATAATTTATCCGTCCCCATCTTCAGCAGCCAGTACATAGTTTGAATTCTGATCTTATCAGTAGCAGTCTTATAGTATGTCCGCCTAGCCCTTTTTTCCCCACTGAGGGTTTGAGAGTCAGCCAGCTTCCCTGGTCACTCCCCGCTGCATCATTTTCTTATTCTCTACAGATCTAAATTATCTGTTTGTGCCTCCGCACAAAGGGATTTCACAGCATCTGCCTTGTCATGCATCAAGTTATTACCAAGCAGTACAGAACTAACTAGTCTGTCTGTTTGAATAGTTGACAAACTGGCTGATAAGCGTGAATAATTGAAAAAAACAAAAACAAAGGTGTTGTAGTTAGAAGGTCATCATCACACTGTTTAGAACTTCTCTGTATATTTTGTATTTTAAACATTTTTACTTTATTCACAGGGTGTCATACCATTAGGAGAGTGCCACTTTAAATCATGTAAAGAAACTCAACAGCCGTTTTGTATTTTGCTTGAAAGTCCAGAGATTGGTGTGAGTACATGTTGTTAACCTTCTTGTTGTTCTTTTTGCCTCTCTGCTCACTCTTAAAAGAGCCGTTGTGTTGTGGTTTACAGCTTGGCTTTAATTATATGTGCCTTTCAGCCCAGCATATCCGTTTTCAGTAAGCCTTTAATTAGTCATCTTTTACAACATGCTTGTTAGGGGCCAGTGGTTTTGTGTCCCCCCCCCCCCCCCACACACACACCCACACACACACCGAAATGGGACCACAGGACCAATACTTGAAATTTTTTGTGTGTGTTTTGTTGCTAGTGTTTTAGATTTTGTTTTATGTTATCGACCATCTTATGAAATGATTTCTTCACCGCTTGTGTTGAATATTAGTGATTTTGTTTTTTTCTAATGTTTTGTTGTTGTTGCCAACTGAAGGTTTGTATTGGATAAGACAGCAACCCAGTGCCAGCCCTACTTTGTTGACTCTCACTTTTTTATATAGGAAATTATTATTGCTTTTTTTTGTTTCCTTTGATGACCCCGAACTTGAAAGAACGATACTAATGGCATTTAACATTTGTATTCATAAAGATGCAATTGTTTCTTCATAATTTTCAAGCATTTATCCATCTCAAAGACATATCTTATAAGTGGTTAGGCGATCTGTGCGTTCAGAAGTGTACTCGTAGAGATCGCCGGTTAGGTTCGCATAAATCTCCCCAAACAAAGTAGGTCACTTTCATTCACAGGTTTGTTGCTTTCTACGTTGTCTTGCATTTACATTTTCGTTCTGAGAAAGAGAATGCTTGTGACGTAGGTTGCAGCACTCTGTAGTGATGTTGAATGTTGAATTAAGAATCGACATCACATTATTCAGGACACTCCCATAAGTGCTCAGTCCATATCTTCAGCAGCAAGCAGAGAGTTCCAATTCCGATGGTACCAGTAACCACCTGATTGTAAATCTGTCTCATCCTTCCCCTGAGTGTTGAGCGTCAGCCAGATCCCCTGGTAACTCCTCGCAGCGCCATTCTCCTTAAATCGTAAATATCTGTCTGTGCCTCCACACTGTTCGCTTGCTCCCAAAGGGCCCTCTCAATATCTAACTTGCCATACATCAATCCACCCCCAAGTGGTGCAGAGCCAGTGGGGTTGTGTTAGGGCCAGTTTCTCCATGTTTTTGGAGTGTTAAAAGCGCTGGTAGGGCTGAAATCTACAATACGTGATATCAACAGCATTGTGGAACACCTTGTAACCTTGTGACAAGGTGACGGTTCAGGAACTACCAGTCAGAAGTGAGTTAGTGTGTATATGGCTGGGCGTGGGGAGACAAACGTTACTTTAATCAAGATCGCTATCGTTGAGATGACTGTGGGACACTGCTGTCTCTCCAGCATCTGAGCTGTATACTATAAATTCTTTCAGTCACACAAAGTCCATGTTAATGTCGGAGAGAGTTAATTGATTTGATTTGATTCAAGAACCGACATCACAGCACTCGGGGCATTCCCATAAGCGCTCCGTCCCCATCTTCAGCAGCCAGCGCAGAGTTCTGATACTAATGGTGCAAGTAGCATTCTGATTAAACGTCCGTCTTAAAAACCTCTGAGCATCGAGCATTGCCAGAACCTCTCATCACTCCCCGCTGCATCAATACTCACCAGACTGTGGTGATTGTTTTCTGACTCATAATGTACAACTCTCGTACAAGGCACTAACCACGTCTGCCTTATTCATGTATCAGTATTCCACCACAGTTGTGCAGAGCCAGCCAGTCTGTCCGCTTGTTCATTTCCCACACACTGGTGAGCCCCGGTGAAAAAATCCAGACAATACTCCTCACCCGTGTCCTCCGCAGTGAAGCATGCTTTCTGAGTCCGTTACAATCACGATGTGTGTGTGTGTGTCGTGTTCTCTAGCCAGAGGAAAGCTGCAGTGACCGCCTCAATCTCCAATCTTAAGCTGGATGTTGTGGTATCATATGCTAGGCTCTCCTGCACCAAACGTCGACCACTAACTTTTGCTAAGAAGCCCCAAGCACTTCTTTTGCCTCTTGACACATGTTCTCAAGGATGCAAACCTGTCTAGAGAGAGTTAAGAATAGCAATACTAAACTCATAAGTATACTACATCCAGAGGGGACCCTTGCAGGAAACAAATATGTTTTCAGAGTTTTTCAGGGTTGCTGAATAAATGTAAGATACAAAAACATAATGTGTTGACTGATACAGGTGGGTAATACTCAGTCACCCGTGGTGTATTGTTTTGGACACAAAGTGTTAACTCTGGGTAGTACTTTTGTTGTAACACTCAAACAGTATAAACGGAACAGTTGATCATTAGACAACAGTATGAACAGCCTGCCTCACAATGTTTCACAGTTGAAGTAATCAAACAGTGTTCATGGTTCTGTCACTCTTAACCCTAATACTTTATTAGACTATAAGATGTTCATAAATATAGTGAAAACAACTTCTATGTTTTTGTAATAACTAGTAATATTACTGTCGGTTTTTGGCAATATCTGTTGGAACCAAATCCATTGTTTTGCTGTCTCTCCCAATTCTACATTTTGAACTGACCACATAGTTGACTCTTTGTCTTAGCTCATTTGCATACTTCCTTTGTGTTCTGTCAGCCTTGGCAGTCATCACTTGCAAGTGTGAATGCTGGGGCTTTATTTATACCCTGTTATGTCTAGATCCTCAGTCATAAACAGGGTCATGACCTCAGTCATAAACAGGATCATGACCTCAGTCATAAACAGGATCATGACCTCAGTCATAAACATGATCATGACCTCAGTCATAAACAGGATCATGACCTCAGTCATAAACAGGGTCATGACCTCAGTCATAAACAGGGTCATGACAGTGGTAAAACATGGGTTTTGAAAATGGCTTCATTTAAAGAGAAGGCTGAACTTAGGGCTAAACTATCATATTTCTTAGACACAGATTAAATATGAAAGGAATTTTCATATTTATGTGACGATGTATACATGACTCCTGGCAGTAGAAATTGCTTGTCCGCTCATTTCTGATAAAATTGAAATTGCATGTCCACTCATCTCTGATAAAATATTTAATCATAATTTAGCTGGGCATTTCTGATATCTCAGTGAAACTAGAGTATGTGTCGATTATGAAAAAAAATTCACATCCAGACATTTCATGAATGTGTTGATAATATAATCATCAGTTTTCACATTCTAAATAAATTGATGTGGACAAGCGTGGGAAGTTGGAGTGCTAGATTCAGCCACATGGTTTCGGTGTTAGATGTTTCACACTTGACAGAGGGCAGAAAAAAACATTTCTTTATCGGTCTGTCTGTCTGTCTATTTCTATTTTTTTATCTTTTTTTTTCCATCCATGTGTCCTTGTGTCTCTCTGTCCATTAATCCATCCATCTATCTGTCCATCCATATATCCATTTGTGTCTGTCTGTCTGTCCCTGTCTCTCTCTCTCTCTCTCTCTCTCTCATCTCTCTACACACACACACACATATGCACGTACGCATGCACATGCGCACACACACACACACACACACCACACTGTTTTTCTTTCATACCTACACTGCATGGTCATACATTTAATTCATATGTTTTCCCTTTGTGAATTTAAAAATGGAGGACAGAAAAAAAAGGCATACTGCTCAATTTATTATCAGGCATATTTCATTGGTGCTTTTGATAGTTTACATAGAATCTTTGAATGTTATGGTATACCAATGAAAATAAGAAATATTACTAAGGTAATACATGTAGGTTCTGAGTGTGCAGTGCGAACAGATGATGGTTTGAGTGATTGGTTTGAAGTTGATACTGAAGTGAAACTGGTGCATTTTATCTCCTCTGTTATTTGGCATAAACAGTGACGACTGGGTGATGAACAAATATTGTGTTGGAAACACCGGCATTGACTGGGTGATGAACAAATATTGTGATGGAAACACCGGCATTGACTGGGTGATGAACAAATATTGTGATGGAAACACCGGCATTGACTGGGTGATGAACAAATATTGTGTTGGAAACACCGGCATTGACTGGGTGGAGAACAAATATTGTGTTGGAAACACCGGCATTGACTGGGTGATGAACAAATATTGTGTTGGAAACACCAGCATTGACTGGGTGATGAACAAATATTGTGTTGGAAACACCAGCATTGACTGGGTGGAGAACAAATATTGTGTTGGAAACACCAGCATTGACTGGGTGATGAACAAATATTGTGTTGGAAACACCAGCATTGACTGGGTGATGAACAAATATTGTGTTGGAAACACCAGCATTGACTGGGTGATGAACAAATATTGTGATGGAAACACCGGCATTGACTGGGTGATGAACAAATATTGTGTTGGAAACACCAGCATTGACTGGGTGATGAACAAATATTGTGATGGAAACACCGGCATTGACTGGGTGATGAACAAATATTGTGATGGAAACACCGGCATTGACTGGGTGGTGAACAAATATTGTGATGGAAACACCGGCATTGACTGGGTGATGAACAAATATTGTGATGGAAACACCAGCATTGACTGGGTGGTGAACAAATATTGTGATGGAAACACCGGCATTGACTGGGTGATGAACAAATATTGTGATGGAAACACCAGCATTGACTGGGTGATGAACAAATATTGTGATGGAAACACCGGCATTGACTGGGTGATGAACAAATATTGTGTTGGAAACACCAGCATTAACTGGGTGAAGAACAAATATTGTGTTGGAAACACCAGCATTGACTGGGTGAAGACACTTTTGGAAGATCTTGATTTTGCTGATGATATTATTCTGCTAAGTAAAAACAGCAATGACATAGAGTTAGACTTTAGATAAGTTATGAAAAGACAAATATGCTGAGGACACTAGAAAAAATCAAGCAGATGTACAAGGGGAAGTCAATAAGTAAGTCACAAATGGTTATGGGGTGGCAGGAAAATGTAGTTGGCAATTTCTAATGGTGTCATTAGGTGACAGCAGCTTTATGTCTCCGTTTTTTAGGTGGCGTTAGGTGTTGCATGTGCATTCACAACACAGATACAAAATGGTAATGGTACTTACGAGTGTACCCTCAAAGAACAAGTTGCAGTTTGCATTTTTTTTTTTTTTATCAAAAGAGCTGCCTGCAAAGGACATTCATATGGAAATGCTTTCTATTTATGCTGACAAATGTTTATCCGGACAAATGTTTATCCCGAAAATGTCCAGGCCTGCTGACTAGAGGAGTACTGCTCGTTCATGACAATGCCAGACTAAACACGGCTCAGTTAGCTCAGGAGAAAATGAATCATCTAGGGTGGTAACTTCTGAAACATCCACCTTACAGCCCCGTCTTAGCCCCTAGCGATTTCCACATTTTAGTCCACTGAAAACCCACCTTGGTGGGAGACATTTTGAATGTGAAGTGAAAATGTGGTTTAGAAAACAGAGCATGCAGTTCTATGCAGCAGGTTTAGGAGGACTGATAAAACGATGGGACAGGTGATTCAGTGTTGGTAGAAATTATGTTGAAAAATAAAGGGACAGTGTATGTGTAAAGAAAACAGTTTTCAAGTTGTTATCGTCTTTATTTAAAAAAAAAAAAAACATTTAAACAACCATTTATGACTAATTTATTGACTTCCCCTCTTAACAGTAGAGACTCCTAGCTCACTAGTTCAGTTGGTTAAACCTGACTCGGCGGCGACCAGGTGGTGAACTCCTTGTGGTCCGGGTTCACACCGGTTTTACCTATTTACGGTATCTATCATGGAATCAAGGCCGAAGGGTTGCGATATCCATAGTACCGAGCCAAAGGGTTAGCAACTCATGGTTTCTGGATATTAAAAATAAAAAGTAGAGATAAAGGTAATTACAGTAACAGATTAATTTACTCATTGAGTTAGTAATTTTGATAGCGAAGGAAATACAAAGAAAAATTATGACACGCAAGGCATCAGTAGTTTTTAATAGCTTGAACACAGTATAGAACTCTAAATTGTATAGATTTAAAACCAAGTTAGGTACATTCAATTCTAATGTTGTTTCAGTTTTAACATAAACAAGTGAAAGTTGGAAAACTACTAAAGACAGGGAACAAATGTTAAATGTTTTTGAAAACAAATATCTGAGGGAAGTGATGAAAATAAAATGGGATGAATGCAAAAGGAGTGAAGAAAAAGATACACTAGTATGAATAAATGAATGAATGGACATCACTGCACTTGGAATGTTCCCATACAAGCTCCGTTCCCTTCTTGAGGAACCAGCGAAGAGTTCATATGGTAATAGTGCCAGTTGCAACCTGATTTGAGGGCTGTGTGGTCTCGAAGCATGGCGTCCGACTCAAGTGCTGGAGGTCCTGGGTTCAAGACATGGTGAAGGCTGGGATTTCTTCACATTGACTTCTAGTAATTTCCCCTGGTCTTTGGGTAGTAAGACCGGACCCCCTGTGTATTGTTGCACATGTGAAAAAACCCTTGGCATTTGGAAATTGAAAAAATGTAACCTAACAGCACTGCCCGGGCAAAATTTAGAGTTGAAAATCTACCCAGAGTATTTCAGGATCCTCGCCATTGCTATGGAGTTCGTGCACTGTGCTGAGATTCTTTGGACTCAGGCTTGAGTCAGAAGTAGAACGGAGCACTTATGGGTTACACCTTTGTGCCCTGATGCTGATCCGTCCTCTAAACCTAACCTGGTTAAAAGCCTGCCTCTGTTTTCCTTTCTTCTTCTTCTTGTTCTTGTCCTCCTCCTCCTTCTGCTTCTTCTTATTCTTCTTCTGCTTTATCTTCTTCTGCTTCTGCTTCTGCTTCGACTTATTCTTCTTCTGCTTTATCTTCTTCTGCTTCTGCTTCTTCTTTTGCTTCTTCTTCTTCTTCTTCTTCTTCTTCTTTCTTCTTCTTCTTCTTTCTTTACATCCAGTTTTGCCACTTTGGGTGTCGAGGGAGGTATAAGATCTTCTGGTTGCTTTGACCATCGACACATCATGCTGCTGTAGAGTTTCTCTGATGCTATCTTCCCATCTTGTTCTTGGTCTAGCTTTTGCTCTACTTCCTTCTCCTCTTTTGATATTTGCCTTGTATGGTATACATACATTTTGTCTCACATTACGTGTCTTAAATTTGTGTGTGCATGTTGTGTAACACACATGTCTGTTTTTGGTTTTCTCGCTTTCTGTTGGTGTACAACAGCATCTGTGGTTTACAGAGTGTGAAAACAGTTTCATAATTCACACAGCCGGGGCCTGAAGTAAGCTGCTAGCGGTCTGATGGTAGAGTGCCTAGCACTAATTTTGACAGTGGTGTGAATATCATCATCTTCTTCAGCATTCTGAGCCCTTGAAGTTCATTGCTGCAGATATCATCCGCCTCCACTCCTCTCTCTGGTTGGCCTTTCTCAGCATTCTGAGCCCTGAAGTGCATTGGCCTTTTTCTCAGCCTTCCTCATTCTGAGCCCTTTGAAGTTCATTGCTGCAGATATCATCCGCCTCCACTCCTCTCTCTGGTTGGCCTTTTTCAGCATTCTGAGCCCTTGAACTTCATTGCTGCAGATATCACCTGCCTCTGCTCATCTCTCTGGTTGGCCTTCTCCCTCCAATTGGTGACACTAAGTGTTTGTAGGTATGTCTAGACATTATATCTCCATCGTCTTCTTGGTAAGCCTTGTGGTCGATGACCATTCAGCTCCCTTGTGAATACAGTTTTTACCTCTCTGTCATCTGACATGGTATGAGTGTCATACCAAACGTAAAGCACAGACGGACAATTCTTATCAGCTGTCCGTACTGGTGGCAGAGCACTTATTGTTTATAACCGTGTGCAATGACGCTGGTTCACATCTCCCGACTTTACCTTTACCTTTAAAGCAGTGGCAAACACAACAGAGTTTGAAAAACACAGCCAATAAAAGTTGCGGTTGATTTGCAAAACCATGTAAAGGAATATACAACTAACTGTATTCATAAGTAGCTATCTTCACAATTCCTCACTTGCATACATTGTTCTGATTTACCTGGCCAAGACTGGGGTTGGGGGAGAAGTCACAAATCACTGAGGATACGTTGCAACGACATGCAGACAGATTATGGTGCGGCGAGCACAGCAAATTATTATCTTCTGCCTGAACATGTATCAAAATTGATATAAAAATATCTTTGAGATTGCCAAGTTGTCATAAATAACCCTCTCTAAGGCGCCAGGTTAGGAGCTGCGGTAGTGAAGTGGCTTTACTCCTGCCTTCTGGTCTGAAGATACTCGGTTTGAATCCGTATCCTAACATGATTTTGAAACAATTTACCTAGCTCTTCTAGGTCACCATGCCTAAAATCATAAAAACAACAGAAAGGTGATTGATCTGTAGAAACGAGTCTCATTCCATATGCCTGATGTACTGATGGCATGGAAAAGGTCATTTACAAGTCACTAGATTCTGTTTTCTGCATGTTAGCTTCCCTTAGCGCATGAAATCAGCCATCTTAGTATAAGAGCTCTTACAAAACAGTTAATCTCATGGCAGATAAGGAGATAAGGACAAACTCTCCGGGAGCCCAGGAAGTGGTTCTTCTTATCAAAAATTCCTCTTATTAGAATAAGAATTCGAGTAAGAAAAATTGCCGAGGAAAAACAAATTGTTCTTCACAACAGAAATCCCCTGTGTGGATTCCGGGCTCCATTATGGGGAAAACAAGAATAGACCCACTGCCTTCCCTCCAAGCATGTCGTAAGAGTCGACTAATTGGGAGCTTCCTTTGAAGTCGGAGCGCATCTGCCTGATAAGCACGCAACCAATAATCTGCATACAAATAAGTCAGATCAGCAGCAGGGTATGCCAACAGACCACCTTGCGC
>CAJHNH020000444.1:197500-272784 GCA_905116865.2 Candidula unifasciata | reverse complement strand
TGCTTGACGTTTGTTGCATGGCATGGAGGGGGTTTTGGGCCACACGAACGATACATGCTGCAGGAGATCGCGGATTATGGAGAGGCATGATCGCCCACGCCAGTCGGCAAGGCACCTGATGAAGATGATGTAGTTTTTCTATTATTTAATTGTTAAAAATTGTTTCTTAACTGTTTTCAAAGTTACACATGGTTTAATGATTTTCCGATGTTCTATTTTAAGTGTTAGATTATCGAAGTTCACTTCTGCTAAATGTAGGCAATTTTAAGACCCTGAAACAACCATCTCATAAAAATTACCATTATAAGTGAGGTAGTTATTTTTCCTCATCTTCTGAAGGCTCCGTTTTAGACTTCATAAAAAAAGTCACTATTTCACGTCTTTGGGCGTATTGGGTACATAATGCTAGAGCTACATCTTTAGACCAATCTACACTCGGTGAGGGGATGTGTTCAACATCTTTACGGCCGCCTTTATTTCCCAGGTACTCACTTTAGGCTGGTGACATGGAACAAATATATGCATCAGAAATAAGTGATAATGAACGAAACTGAAGGCTGTGGTCATGCATGTGTACCAGTGCCATATTGCATGGGGTATAGTTCATAGTTTATACTAGAGATCGTCTTCATCGCACGACGGACATGATGCATGGGGCATAGTTCATACTAGAGATCGTCTTCATCGCACGACGGACATGATGCATGTGGCATCAGTTTCATACTAAGAGATCTGTCCTTATTCCGCACGACGGACATGAATGCATTGTGGAATAGTTCATAGTTTATACTAGAGATCGTCTTCATCGCACGACGGACATGATGCATGGGGCATAGTTCATACTAGAGATAGTCCTTATCGCACGACGGACATGATGCATGTGGCATAGTTCATAGTTTATACTAGAGATCGTCTTCATCGCACGACGGACATGATGCGTGGGGCATAGTTCATAGTTTAGATTAGAGATCGTCTTCATCGCACGACGGACATGATGCATGGGGCATAGTTCGTAGTTTATACTAGAGATCGTCTTCATCGCACGACGGACATGATGCATGGGGCATAGTTCATAGTTTATACTAGAGATCGTCTTCATCGCACGAAAGACATGATGCATGGGGCATAGTTCGTAGTTTATACTAGAGATCGTCTTCATCGCACGACGGACATGATGCATGGGGCATAGTTCGTAGTTTAGATTAGAGATCGTCTTCATCGCACGACGGACATGATGCATGGGGCATAGTTCATAGTTTAGATTAGAGATCGTCTTCATCGCACGACGGACATGATGCATGGGGCATAGTTCGTAGTTTAGATTAGAGATCGTCTTCATCGCACGACAGACATGATGCATGGGGCATAGTTCATAGTTTATACTAGAGATCGTCTTCATCGCACGAAAGACATGATGCATGGGGCATAGTTCATAGTTTATACTAGAGATCGTCTTCATCGCACGACGGACATGATGCATGGGGCATAGTTCATAGTTTATACTAGAGATCGTCTTCATCGCACGAAGGACATGATGCATGGGGCATAGTTCATAGTTTAGATTAGAGATCGTCTTCATCGCACGACGGACATGATGCATGGGGCAGATTGGATGAAAGGGAGCCTTAGCTCTCATGTTTCTCCTTGCTGGTTCCGGGCTCAGTTTTTATGGGCCAAAGAATAGACCCACTGTCCCCAAGAATGTCGTAGGAGGCGCCTAATTATGGGTGTTTCCTTCAAAGTAGGTGCGCGTTTGTCTGATACACAAGGGACCAACAGCATGCAAACACATAAGCCAGATCTATGATACGGATGGGCACGTAAAACTAAAGTTCTGAATCAAGACCGAAGTCCAAAAGTTGTTTATATGTTTGTAAATGATTTCACAGATCTCTTAGATTTGATCCACGGGACCACCGAGTGATAACTACTGACCAAGAAAGAACAGTTTTTCGATCATCCAAAGTATCCATATTATTTAAGCAAATTATTATATTGGATCCATATTAATTTAGCATATTATTATACTGGATCCAGATTTTAAAATACATATTATTATATTGTACTGAATAAGTTAAGTAAATGGGTGAATAAATAATCTACCTGTAAAAGATAGCCATCAAGTGGGTGACATGCCACTCAACATTATAATTCATTGACCTAGTTGAAGCTCAACACTTCCAGTCCGATAAAAGCCAAGCGATGAGAGTGTTGGCTGCAGCAAACTTTGAGCAACGTCACTTATGTCTTTTATATCATGGTCTGGTCGTTTCCGTCTTTGAGTATGCGATGGCCATCCTGACTCTCAGCCATAAGCATATGGAGAGGATGGGAAAGGTGTGATGACTGTGAATCGGCAACAATGACTAGTCTGCAAGAACAACATGTTAAAAGGGGTGTGGCCAGACAAAAGCACTATGCAAGAAGCCAAAGAAGAACAAGAAACCAACAAAGAACTGATGTCATGAGCCGCAATACGCTGCCGGATTTTCTATGGAGAGGATCCGAGCACTTATGACTGAATGGGGGTAAAAAAAGGGGGGGGGGGTGTGTGGTTTTGTGCCTGAGAATTTAGGTGCTAATGCTCGTGCCACGGACTGAGTTGGCTAGGATTTTATTTTTGTCCCCAACAGGGAAAACATCCCTTTACATTACCAAGTATTCGCTCCTTCTTTGTAACAGCACCAGTTGTTAACTTCTTTTTACGTTAAAAAAAAAAAAAAACACTGTTTAATGTGAATCATTAAAAAGGTAAGTATCGTTTACAAAAATCAGGTCGTTGTAGGGGCGACGCCTGCTGATGGATGTAATGTCCTAAGTCCCTTCCCCAGCTAATAGTGAGAGTACTGCTGGGGCGACCATTTATTAACCCTCACATAATGCTTCAGGTCAAAATAGTCGCTAGGCACAGCAACTTTTTTTCTTTAGCCGTGGCAAATGTTTTTTTTTTTTACTTCTGTCAGGCGGTGGCCGTCGCATTTTTGCCCCATTTGTAGACTGGAAGCATATAGTTTCGTCGCCCAGCTTCTGAGTTGAGTGCATAGTGTGACACTGTGAGCTACGTGTGTTTTTCGTTGGCACAGGAGCGGAACAACTATGGGGTGACCCGTTTGCTATGAAGCTGAAACTAGGATTATCAGATTACCAGATCGTTTACAATAAAATGTATTGTGCAGGTTCTTCAAGAAGTCTTTGACTCCGAGAAAAACATCGAGCTCCTAAAGAAAGCAATTCAAGACAAGGAAGCTCCGATGCAGGTGGCTCAAACGAGACTGGAGACCCGTTTGAGGAGGCCTAATGTTGAGCTGTGCCGAGATCCTGTACAACACAGGTGGGTGACAACAATATATAAATGTAATAAAGTTAGCTGCGTATCCTTTACATGACGTTGCAGAACCAACCCCAGCATTTTTTGGCTGTTGTGGTTTTTCTATGCAAATTTTACGTTCAGTAGTTTGTCATAGCTTTTTGAGCTGTCAGCACCACTGTCGAAACCAACGCAAGACAAATCGTCCGCAGCTGGGATCGAACCTGACACCCCTACATTACGAAGCGCGTTCGCAATGCCTAAGCCACAGACGCCGACGTTTGCAATAGCAAACAAATATAACTTAAGCAGGATGGGTTTCAGGTTTCAGAGCCATACAAGACAACTGTGTTTTGCATACTGTGATCTTGAAGCACAACTATAAGAGATGCAGTATTATTTTATAAGTTTTTGAAAAAAGTCCTAAGTAAATCTTTGAGCCATTAAAAGATGCCAGTACCGGGGGTTGGAGAGAGAAGCAAAAAATCTCACAGTTTAAATCAAAACTGATCCTGGCATCATGAGGGCTAATAAACTGACATCGTTGGGTCATATAGGGAGAAAAGCAGGTGATAGAGAGACAAAAACTATACACAAGAGAGCTGAATGGCGTAGATTACAAAGCAGGTCAAAAATATAGTAAAAGGACACTTCAGGCGTATTGGGCATATAGGGCTAGACCTATATTTTATAGACCAAACGGTATTTCGTGGGTGATTTGGTCAGCATCACGCCGGTTGCCTTTACTTACCAGGACTGTACCTGGTACCCACTCAAGGGTGGGTCTACCTGGGAGTCAAGGTCATTAAAAAAAAAAAAGTCCGGCCCCAAGAAAATAGATGAGAGATAATATCCAGACCATTACCTTCTTAAGCAGATCATGTTCAGGCCATGGTGGAACGTGAAAATGGCGGCGGTGAAAGAATGGCAGCAAGTACGAAGGTTAACTCTTTTTTCGCAAGAGGAGATGATGACAACAGAATTTGAAATGAGAGCCAAGTTCGAGTTGTGTGCCGCAAATGCTATTAAAAGTGAAATAGGAGCAGTTTGTGAACGAGATTGCGGAAGATAGAACAAGGAGTAAGTTTTGGAAACTGCATAGGCAAATTATCTTAAAGGACTTCCCACCTCCGTTAGTACGATTTATGTGAAATTGGCGAGGTCTTGACAACTGAGAGTATAAAGGGGAAGACTTTTCTGAACAGATAAGAATTACCAAACTGTCAGAAGAACAGTCAGTGAAAAGACGTATGAGAAAATCATGCAGGTAAACAATATATAAAGTATACGCTAAAGAAAACAAAAAGTAGTGCACCTGGGCCAGATGGAGTTAGGTATATTAATATGAGAAGTTTAAGTGCTGAGGAATTTGGGGGAAATGGCGTCGTGTTTCAACAACAGTATTACAACAGTGTTAGTTCCAACTGACTGGCTGCATAGTTACCTCATGCCACTTCCAAAGCCAAATAACAACCATACCAAATTGAATGGTTATAGCATGTCGTAAAAATGGACTAATCAGGGGAATTTTCTCAGAAGTCAGATTACATCTGAATGGGAGGCAAGGATACAAGTCTGCATATAAATAAACCAGCTCTGCAAACGGATGTGCATGCAAAACTCAGGTTCTGGAACAAGTTTGAAGTCAGGTAGTGGGTGAACAACCACTGGTTTTCACTGAAATTTACAGCCAGGGAACGTAAAGAGCAAGATTTGATTTGATTTGATTCAAGAATCGACATCACAGCACTCGGGGCATTCCCATAAGCGCTCCTTCCCCATCTTCAGCAGCCAGCAAAGAGTTCCGATACTAATGGTGCCAGTAGCATTCTGATTAAACGTTCGTCTTGCCTTTCCTCCGAGCCTCGAGTATCTGCCAGAACCTCTCGTCACCCCCAACTGCATCAATCTCACCAGACTGTTGTGATCCATCTGCTCCTCCGAATTGTATACGCTCTAACACAAGGCACTAACCACGCCTGCCCTATCATGTAGCAGTATTCCACCAAGTTGTGCAGAGCCAGCCAGTCTGTCCGCCTGTTCATTTCCTAACACACCGGCGTGACCCAGTGAAAAAATCCAGACAATACTCCTCACTCGTGTCCTCCGCAGCGAAGCATGCCACTCTGCACGAAGCATTCCTGTTCTGATCTTCCTTAGCATGCTTTCTGAATCAGTTACAATCAAGATGTGTGTGTGTGTCTGTAAAGAACAAGAAAAACATAAGAAGCTTAGTATAGCTCACTTTTAATGGATTATTTCTTCGTATTTTCAGGCTGGTTGAGGAAGTCGGAGAGATTACTGATACAGTAGACATTCTTCAGTACAAACTACGGGAAGCTGAGAATGCACTGCAAGCACTTCTTCGCACCAAAGCTGCCCTGGAGCAAGACCTGAGTATCAAGAAGAACAGTCTGTTTATTGACAGAGAGAAGTGTCTTACTCTCAGGAAGACCTTCCCCATGGCTCCACGCATTGCTTCTCTCTAACATGGAAGTTATTGAGCAAGTTTTTTCTCCAGTAGAGCTGTGAGACTGTCATAACCATTTACACTACTTAGAAATTTGTTTTAGTTATTACACTGTGGTCTGACTTTTTAGCTGTTATTTATGTGCTTCTGTTATCAGTATTATGTAAAACTATTATATACTCAAACCGTCCTGCTAAGCCGGTGGTTTACTAATGCTTTCTTTACAATTACATCTTTTGTGTTTTTAGTATGTTGATATGTGAACACTGGGATTAAGCTTATTGCTCCTTCGAATTGAAGTGCATCTCCAAAATGATACCACTTAGTAGAGGGGAAGAAAAGAGGCAGTCTAAGACTTATTTAGAAACTGGTTGAATGGACAGGCCACAAACATGCAACAATCAATTTTAGTGCATCTCCAAAATGATACCACACAGCTTGATAGAGGGGAAGAAAAGAGACAGTCCAAGAAAGATCTTGATTAGAAACTGGTTGAATGGACAGGCCACAAACATGAAAACATCAATTGAAGTGATTCTCCAAAATGATACCACAGGGCTTGATAAAGGGGAAGAAAAGAGGCGGTCCAAGAAAGATCTTGATTAGAAACCGGTTGAATGGACAGGCCACAAACATGTAACAATCAATTTTAGTGCATCTCCAAAATGATACCACACAGCTTGATAGAGGGGAAGAAAAGAGACAGTCCAAGAAAGATCTTGATTAGAAACTGGTTGAATGGACAGGCCACAAACATGGAAACATCAATTGAAGTGATTCTCCAAAATGATACCACAGGGCTTGATAAAGGGGAAGAAAAGAGGCGGTCCAAGAAAGATCTTGATTAGAAACCGGTTGAATGGACAGGCCACAAACATGGAAACATCAATTGAAGTGATTCTCCAAAATGATAGCACAGGCCTTGATAGAGGGAAAGAAAAGAGGCAGTCCAAGAGAACTAATCAGACAGCAAACAAAAACTGGTGACCCTTTAACACATGGTGTTATGAAGCTAAGATGATGATGAATATTATACAATTCATTTTAACAGACAACGAGGATGAACCTGCGAACATACCAACATTATCTATATCCAAATCAGATGACTCTAGGCAATTAATGATGCAGAAATGTTTATTATAACTTCTATCTGATGTTATAGTCACAGTTATTGTTGCTTGTGTTTAACTGCACTGTTTAAAAAAAAAAAAAGAAACACATACTTATCCAGTGGCATGTTTTTATTAGATGGCCAGAAAGACCATGGGAGTCGCCGTGGCCGAGCGGCTAGACGCTCGCTGCGGATCGGAAGGTCGTGGGTTCACTTCCTGGCGGAGCCGGACTTTCTTCAAAAATGACCTTGGCTCCTAGGTCGACCCAGCCTTGAGTGGGTACCGGATGCATTCCCGGGAAAGTGAAGGCGGCCGGCGTGATACTGACCACATCACCCATCTTGTGCCAATAGGTCTATAAAAATATAGGTCTAGCCCTATATGCCCTATACGCCTTAAGGCGTGGAAAAGGGTCCTTTACTTTTACTTTTTTACAGAAAGACCATACACCTAAAACTATTGATGATCCTGAATCAAAAGAGCTGCTTATTGAGTGATTAAACTCTTGTGTGCAATTTGAACAATTTCACTAATTAAAATTGTAAAAAATCTAAATGTCAAAATTCTGTTCCTTTCAGTAGCTTTATTTTTTTTTTTAGTAAAGCACCACAGAAAAACTTGCAGTTTTCTATCTTTTCAACAGTACATATCTTTTCTGCTTTTTTTTTCTTTGATAAATTAAATAATGAATGAGAACTAAGTTGACTCTATTTAATTATCCCTGTATATTTTCTATTTAATTATCTCTGATAGACTTTCAACTAAATTTAAATTTTAAAAAAAAATGTTCAATGTGATGTTCTATAAACTTTGTACTTATGTTTAAATAACTCAGTATACAGTAAAATCCTATTAACACAAATTCCAAAAAACTGAAAAATCAAGGGTGTGTGTAAAACAAAATATGTGCTAACTGGAGATTAATAATAACATGTCCCTGCTAGGACCAAAATATTGTTCATGTTAAAGCGAGTGTTCGAAAGGGAGTTCATGAGGTTTTACTGTAAATGTTTATTTTGTGTAGCAGCTATGGAAATACTGAATTAAACAGTTAAGTGCACCCACTTAATTAGGCTTTTAATTAAAATGAAATATAAAACAATTCTCTTTGTAAGCTTTTAATTAAATTGAAATTTAAAACAATCTTCAATGTGATTTTTTCTTAGTGTGTAGTTATGTTAAGATAAACAGTATACATATATTGTTATTTTTTTTAGCAGCACTAACTAAAAAAAAATGATTTTCAGGCCACTGGAGTATCACGCGTATGATAAGTTAATTACAAAAAATGAAAACATACCTTTTTCTACGCCACCAGGCGCATTAGACATATAGTGCCAGACCTGTTTTGTAGAGCAACTGGCACTTGGTGGGTGATGTAATCGGCATCATACCGGCCTCCTTTACTTGCCAGGACTTTACCTGGTACCCACTTAAAGCTGAGTTGAGCCTAGAAGGTTTATTTTATTTAAAAAAAAAAAAAAAATCCAAAATTAGATTCAGATGCAGCATTTTGTTCTGTCAGAGATTTAGTTGCTATCTTCGGGACATCACAAAACAACTCCAGCAATTTTTGGCTATTTATGGTTGTACAAGGAAAGTTTATGTTCAGCAGTTTGCCATTTGACAGAACTGACTGCCCACATGAGAAGGAGACAATCTACATTCTCTGGTCATGTCATGAGAAGGAGACAATCTACGTTCTCTGGTCATGTCATGAGAAGAAGACAATCTACATTCTCTGGTCATGTCATGAGAAGAAGACAATCTACATTCTCTGGTCATGTCATGAGAAGGAGAAAATCTACATTCTCTGGTCATGTCATGAGAAGGAGACAATCTACATTCTCTGGTCATGTCATGAGAAGAAGACAATCTACATTCTCTGGTCATGTCATGAGAAGGAGAAAATCTACATTCTCTGGTCATGTCATGAAAAGGAGACAATCTACATTCTCTGGTCATGTCATGAGAAGGAGAAAACTGGAGTACATAGTGACAGTGGGGGAAGTTGGAGCGGACAGAGAGGCAGAGGGAGACAGAGAGAGAAGAATCTGTACAGTCTGATATCATGGTATGAAATTTTATCTGTGACAGGAGTTGATGAAAGTACAAGAGATAGAATGTTGTGGACAGACATGTCTGTCAACGCCACACAGTACGGACTTTGAGTAGTAGTCTGTCTTTACTTTCTGAAATTTTGACGCTCCATATCATTGTTGAAATCAACTAAAAGCAGTCTGTTGCCAAATTGACTGCAGCCAAAACGCACTAGGTATTTTCGGAAATGAACTGCACGCATTGTATCTTCTCTATTTAAACAGGTTAACCACCTATGTTTTTTTTTAATGACAAAATATAAGTTTATTTTAATTAACAATTTGTGCAGAGTATTATACTAGAAATATATATTTAAAACAATATTAGTTTTTGCTTTGTGTATTTTTTCAATTCGTTTGTCTTTTAATATAATAAACATGGGTGCTGAATTTCTAACTGTGCAACCTTTTTTTTTTTGTGTGTATGTGTGTACATCCTTGTTTCTTTTTCTTCTTCTGCGTTCATCCGAAGATGTAATTGCGTTGTGTCCGTTTACAGCATGGCTGCGATATTTGCACCTTTCGCCCAACACATCCGACTTCTGCGGGCATTTGTTGACTGGGTTAGCCTTCCCGGTTATTCTTGATTAATAGTGACAGTTTTCTTACTGCTGAAAGTAGTATACATCAGCGACAATGGTTACAGTGTAGACCACTTAGTGCCATCTTGGATGTGGTGAATTTTTGTTGTAAAAAACACTGTTTATCACTGGCAATTTTTCTTGCTTGAATTCTTATCTGGATAAGGGGAATTTCTGATTTAAGTACTTATTATCAGGTCTGCACTATAGCATTGCTACACTGCACTGAGAGAAGCGACTAAACAGTTTTTACATCCGATGCTTACAAAGAATACTTGGCATTAGGTTGCAAGATAGGATAACAAATTGTGAGGTTTTGGAAAGAGCTAGTGTTCAAACAATTTTTTTTAATGCTCAGTCTTTGTAGGTTTAGATGGCTTGGCCACAACTGGAGAACGCAGCATGGTAGAGTTCCAAAGGACATCATTTATTGTGAATTACAGACAGGCAGAAGATCTCTTGGTCGACCGCTGCTTTGTTACAAAACTGTATGCAAGCGGGACATGAATGATACAGGTATTGAGGTAAAATCATGGAAATAGGATACCACAGATCACATTGCATAGAGAGGAAAGATCAGGAGGGGATTAGATACAAAAGAGAAGGTGATTGCAGATAGACTAAGAGCTGAGTGTTTGAGAAGAAAAACAACATGCAATGACAAAAATGGTCCCGAATTCCCATGCAGCCACTGTGGAAAACTTTTCTTGAGGTGTGCTGGCCTTGCAAGCCACCACCATAGGTTGTAGTTTCTACACCTCCTTATAGCACAATACTATCGTCTGGAAAGACGGAAAGGTGCCAACAACTTTAGCATGAACTGATGTCACTATGATTTCTTAGAAAAGAGGGAAAGGGGCGATTTTCACCAAAGTTATGTTGGACATGTCCCACTTATATCAAATCAGAAACAAAAAGGCTCAACCAACTTTAACACTGATGGACACAAGCTATTTTTCACTTTTGGGACAAACTAAACGCCAAATCAGACTTAAAAATTAAAACTCTTCATCTTCTTTTCCACATTAACCGACTGTAAACTGCGACAGAAAGTTCTGGTTTTTCATCCACTTCAAGGTTTTAGTCTTGTTCCAGAACCTGAGTTTTGTGTGCACATCCTTTTTTACAGATCTGGCTTATTTGTAGGCAGGCTGTTGGTTCGTCGCCTCACAAGGAGAAGTTACAACTCAATCCGCAGGTTGATCACAACCAGACAATCAAAAACATATAACTATCATCGCAACTGTTACCTTTAAAATTCACATAAAAAAACCTGGCATGTAGAAAACATTTATTCACTTTAATGATTATGAATTATGCATCAACATTTACTAGGCACATACACAACAGAATTCCTAGCTTCATTATTTTTTGAGGTGCCTATCAAATCCAAACATTTCAAGCATATAAGAAAATCTTCACATATTCATTATTATTATATACTTAATGACCAAAAGAAAATGACATCCTCAATCCCTGTTTAAAAAGATTCTGGTGATGTTCTAAATTGCTTTAATAAAGCTCTATCCTTCTTCTCACGCAGTACTCCAGCCTTTGCTTTTGCCAGCCTGAAATATACAATTAATAAGAATAGTTCCAAGAACTTTCCCTGTGTGGGTTCCAGGACCCCATTTTGGGGGGGTAAAAAAAAAGAATAGATCTACTGCCCCCAACAAGCATGTCAGAATAAAAGTGGACTAATTAGGGGTGTTTCCTTCAAAGTCGGGTGCATCCGCCCTTGAGGCAAAAAACCAACAGTCTGCTTACAAATAAGCCAGAGCTGTAAAACAAATGTGCATGCAAAACTCAAGTTCTGAAACAAAGCTGAAGTCCAGAAGTGAACAATGAGAACTTTCAGCCGGTGAATATGAAAAAAATTTGAAGTCTGCCGGTGTAGAAGTTTGATGGCAGTTCTGCCCCTCACAGAATAGTTTCCAACACAGTAATCATAAAACTCAATGGAGGTTCCATCTATATACACCAACATTTACTACTTCACTCAATTGGTTACCAGAAAAGATGGAGAGATTTCATAAGAATTTTTCTCTCTGTCTCTTGTGGGCACTCCAGTAGCCTTTCCTAAGCAGTTAATTTTATATGGAATGAATTTTCTTCGGTGCGATGCTGGGAGAGAGCAAGTATGACACTGATGGAAGCTTCAAGAAAAACATTGTTTATCATTTATGGCTGATTTCCACGGTAATCTTTAGTGTTTCAGTAAAAGACGACATCTGATCTGATACTTTGCCTAACTGAAAATTTACAAATTTTAAACACACTTATTATCTTCTTCTTCTTCTTCGTTTACCAGCTTTAAACTCTGGCAGAAAGTTTTGGTTGTTTATCCACTTATGGACTGCAGTCCTGTTCCAGAACCTGAGGGTTGCGTATGCATCCATTTCACAGATCTGTATGCAGACTGTTGGTTCCTTGCCTCTCAGGCAGATGCACTCCGACTTCGAAGGAAGCTCCCAATTAGTCGACTCTTACGACATGCTTTTGGGTAGGCAGTGGGTCTATTCTTGTTTTTCCCATAGTAGGGCCCCGGAATCCACAGGGGAGACTTATTATCTGAAAAGACTGATTTTATCACCAAGTGCACTGCCAACCGGCATGTGTGATCATTACAATCTGCAATTTTCAACAGCATGTATCAATTTATGGGTAGACAACCCCCCCATGTCATAAAGCATCTCATGTTGTCTTCCTGTCTCTTTTTTTCCCCTCACAGATCTTTCCAGTGCTCACAGCATGGTCCAGTTTTCTTCTTCTCAAAACATGACCTCGAAATTATGACTGACTTTTTCTGATAAATTGTCTTTGAGCCCTCACCTCTTTCAATACATCTGGGTTGCTCCTTTTGCCTGTCTCTATTGATAAAATACAACTGCTGTGTGAAAGATGGGTGTTTGGAAGGGCCGAATGTAAGACAGGCCTGAGTGCCCAATTTGTATCCTTTAAAAAAAAAAAAAAAAAAAAAAAAAACAAAAAAAAAAAAAAAAAAAAAAAAAAAAAAAAAAAAAAAAAGTTTGCATATCTTAGGAATTCTAATGATTCTTTTGTAAGGAGAAACTGTTTGGTTTGTTTACTAACTGTGCAGTATTCAGTCATGTTGTTTCGCTCTATACTGCATAGACTGATAAACAGAGAGAAAAGTAAACATGGTGCACAGAGCTAAAATCATAAACAAAATAAACCCTGACAAGTAACGATCAGAGAACAATTTTCAGATATTAAGCACCAAAATATTTTACTTAATATGATGCTAAACATATATGAACAACAGCTTCTTAGGAATGTCTGTTATAATAAACATATCCTTGTGATATTATTAAAGAGGACCTACCTGAGTGAACAGCTGTGACAGATATCAGGAAATTGTTTGTCATCAATGCCAGAAAAGTCATAGGACTTGAGAACTCACTCTCATACCATAATTGACAAACATATACTGCACATAATATTTTTTTTATTGTCTGAAATGCCTTTGCTCTGCAGTTATTCTTTCCACTAATACATTTCCCACCTGGTGTTGCCAAGGTATCCAAATATGTGAACACATTTAAATGCTTTAGTAGACTCATTTACTCTTAGACTTTATTTTGAAAGACACTCCATCTTCCATCTGGCGTTGACAAGGTACTCAAATACTTGAATATATTTAAATGCTTCAGTCTAGCCTCATTTACTCTTAGACTTTATTTTGAAAGACACTCCATCTTCCATCTGGTGTTGCCAAGGTACTCAAATACTTGAACATATTTAAATGCTTCAGTCTAGCCCCATTTACTCTCAGACTTTATTTTGGAAGACACTTCTCTGTGGTTACTACTGCATGCATGATTTATCACTTCTTATGTGGCTGGACAACAGAATAGGAGAGGTAATGAGCTTGAGGATTGAGGCTGCCTGGCTAGTGTCACCACCATAGACTGTGCAGGTTCACATTTGATTTTAATCTCTGACAGAAAAAGTCAATCACCTTACTCAGAATTTGAATCTGGGTCTCCTAAATGAGATCCCAGTGGTCTTAATCTTTTGGCCAGCTGTTTCTCAACTTTTCCTTCAATCCTATTTATTTCTATTTTTTTTTGCTGTTCACAGTAAGCGATCTGTCTTGACTTTCTGTTACAATTATATCAATAACTTATGGCAGCTGCAATTCATTTCTAGTCCCAACTTTTGACCAAGAGAAACACTTGTATAAGAGACAACACTGCAGATATAGATGATCTATTTCAAGTGAATGAAAGAAGAAGATTTCTAGTTATAAAAACAACACCGTAAACGTATAATACACACAATTTCAGTTTAAATAAGCAATACTGATGTCAATAAGCTACCGAACTGAAGTTTCTAGCAAAAGAATCAACTACAGTACCTATACTGCTGTGGAATTCTAAAATGATATGTTAAAAAATGTTTATCTTTTCAACATTAGCAACACTGTCACCAAAACACTCAAATTTTAAGAAAAAAGTGTGTGTCAACTTACCTTTCTTCCTTGACCTTTATCTCCTGCTGTGTTGGTGGTTTTGGCAGAGTTGAAGCAGCAAAGATTAAATTTCTCAACTTGTTCATACAGTCAGCTTGATTCAGGATCTGCTTGCGTGTCATGTCTGATCGCAGAACCAAGTAACCATCCTTGGTTAGTTTACCTTCAGCCTAAGACAGCATCAGAAGAGAAGAAAACAATACAAATATAAGATGATACTGTAAATGATAATTCATAACACATAACTCATAACATCTTGAGCCCAATAATAAAAGAAGATAGCATTAGAAGAAAGAATTCAAGATGATACTTTAAACAGGGTTAGCAGCCAAATGTAATAACAGAGGTACTAAGGAACAGAACAATAAATAAAACATAAGTTCCAAAACAACTCAATCCAACAAGGGCATTATCGCACTGTATGGTTATGAACACAACAAAAATGGTTCCCATCCAAGTTAAGAATTTCAAAAGTTATGTACGTATAGATATTTTCCCAAGGCAAACAGACTAAACCAACAAATGAAGATTTATCATTAAAAAAAAAACAGATCATTGCAAGAATAAATACTACTATAGCAATATCAATTTAATCACTGACACATACATGTACCCATTAAAAAGACTTAAGTGGCATACATTTGGCAAATTTAGAGTACAAGACAGAGAAAGTAAGAAAGGAAAACATGAAAGGACAATAAATAAGTACACCTGAAAGTCTCTCACTCTGCATCTTTCATTTATATATGCACCGGCTTTAATGTGTGATATAACAGTAGAAACAAATATTACCTTCTCAATAATTCTTGGTTTGATCCAATCAGGGATCCAGGATGCAGACTCCAGATGAAATCTGATTTCAACTTTACTGTTCACTAAAATGTATTAGAAATACATACTTTCAAGTATACATGCATGTGTTAACTATTATCAATATACAGTAAATGGCAAAGATATTACTGAAGAGTTTGAAATACAAGACCAGTTTAAATGGAAACCAGCTTGATTTATTATATCTATACCTTTTTCCATCTTTGCAATTTTGTAACTGCTCCCTTAAAAAAATTGTAGCTAAGAAAGTTGGTAAAAAAAAACTTGGTCATCTTTTTGTTGTTTCTCTTTAGTTCCATAGGGCTTGAAGTTTAGTTTTGATTCAGTGGACGAGCATATTATTTTTAGTTCACCATATAGAAAACAATCCTGCATAATATCTTCAGCCGTTTGTTTGCTTTGACCATGGATACATAGTGGTGATGCAGACGGGTGCAGCCAAGTTCTATGTTTATTTAGTCTGTTATTAACTCCCCTGCAGCACTGACAGCTTAACCATTCCTGCTGATCAAGATTTGGGTTAATTCTGGGTTGAGCAGCTGTCTTTTTCTGAAAGTATAAGACTTTATTATCTTTGAGTTCACATCTTTCCTAGTCACAGAAAACATTAATCTGTGATAACTGCTTATACTAAAAACAGAACAATCTGCAGCCGACATCACAGTACTTTGGACATTCCCATAAACGCTCTATCATTATCTTCAGCAGCAAGTGAAGAGTTCCAATGCTGATGATAAAGTAGCATCATCATGTGCCCTGACAACTGGTGTATGCGCTCATGCGTCTCCACAGATTATGATCCCTGGTTGCCTGGAACAGCTCTATTGATGATATCCCTTCATGCCATCATTTCAGCCCATCCAGCATCGTCTGGTCTGCCTCTACCCCTTTTCCCCCTGATCTTTCCAGTTGTCACAATGCTCTCCAATGTCTCTCTTCTCATTATGTGGCCAAAGAAAGGTGTTTGTCTCTTTCTCTTTCTTATTGTTGTGTATAGAGATCTACTTCCATTAGCTTCTTTCAAGCAATCGTTGTTAGTTACTCTGGCCGTCCAAGGTATTCATAACATCGTCTCAGAAACCACATCTCTGTTGCATCCAAATTCTTCCTGATTTGTTCACTGACATTTCAAGATTTGCTGCCATACAGCAGAACAGGTTCTATGTAACATTTTAGCACCCTCTTTCTGACATTAAATGAAAGCAATTTATTGCATAATAAATTTTTCATTTTCTGAAATGCAGCTTTTGCTTGACCTATTCTGCTTTTAATCTCTGTCACACATTTCCCATCGCAAGATAAGTACAGTAGCAGTTTGATTATATGTCTGTCTTGCCTATCCTCTGAGTGTACAGCGTTGGCCACATCCTCTAGTCACTCCCTGCTGCCCCATTCTCTCCACACCTTAATGATCTATTTGCGCTCCCCACTGCTCACTTGCTCCCACGTCTAGGTTGTCATGCATCAATGCATTACCCAATGGTGTAGATCCCTAGAGTTATAATCAGAACAGTTCCTGGAGTCAGTTAGCCAGATTATTAATTATTAAGGAAACAGAAGTAAAATACATTGAGTTATGTATGCTAAAACAAGCTCGTAACAAACTTAAAAAAGAACAAAACCACTACCTGTATTAACGCTCTGTCCTCCAGGACCACTGCTTCTTGTGGCAGTTACCTCTAACTGCTCTGAAACATCATATATGAGTTCATTTTAAACACATATAAGTACACAAACATGCCCACAAACTCACATATGTACACAAGAACTGCTCTAAAACATGCCCACAAACTCACAAGAAAATGGAGTAAAAATCTCTTCTCTGCAATCTAATTAAGTAAATGCAATTTCTCTTTACAAACACTGGCAAGAAATTTAATCAAACTAAATCACTAAAATTCAAGAACTATTTAGGCTCTGAACAGCTAGCTACTTTGCTAAGGATATAACCTACACATTACTGTAAGCGTATGGGAGCCACAGAAGCGTAGTGGCTAGATGCACATAATGCCAATCAGAAGTCTAGGGTTCAAATCCACAGCTAGGCTACTTCTTTTCTAAAGTGACCTTGGCTACAGGTCAACAGAGCCTGAAATTGCTATCAGGTAAAGTTCTGGGAAGTAAAGGTGGCCACTGTGATGCTGACCATGGCACTCATCGAGTATCGATCAGACTATATAAAAACAGATACAGCACGATATGCTCAATTCATCACCGATGTGAAAAAGGTACTTTCCTTTACTTAGTGTGAGGATATGCCATTTACAATGAAACAAACATATAGGATACGTAAGGAAGTAACAACAATGAGCAGATAAGCAAAAAGAGTTTGAAAGAATAGAAAGCTCATGATTAAAATAAAAACTCCCTTGTCTATCAGGCTTGTATTCACTCAACTTTGCAGCAGTGAAACTCGGTAAACTTATTCGCGCCAGAAGAAAGGGATAGATATCTTTCACATGCTATGACTAAGAATAACACTTGGCATTATTTGGCAAGAAAAGACTACAAACACTGAGGCATTGGAAAAAAAAGTATTACAACTATTTTCTCAATGCTCAGTCTCCAAAGTTTCAGTCAAATGGGTCATACCTGGAGAATGGAGGATGGTTAAGTTAGTTTTGCATCCTTTTAAGGACGTTGCAGAACCAACCCCAGCATTTGGGGGGGGGGGGGCTATTGTGGTTTTGCTAGGCAAATTTTACATTCAGTAGTTTGCCACAGCACAAAATAACACTATCATCTGGAAAACGATGGAAGGTGCCAAAAACAGACATATGTAAATCAAAGGTCACTGTTTAACTTGAGGTACTGGTATGCCTATTTATTAATATACGTAATATTATGAAAGAAATAATAAATTGGTGAATATTTACCAATAGGAATATATCCAGTAAATTTTTCTGGTGCATCCTGTGAAGTAAAAAGAAGGATAAAAATCTAAAATGAAATGTAAAGGAAATAATGAAATATATGTGTGTGTTTGGTTTGAACAACGGATCAACATCATGGTACAAGGGTAGTAGCCCATAAGTGATCTGTTCTACTTCTAACTCAAGCCTAAGTACAATGAATCTCAGCGTATTGCACAGACTTTATAGCACTGGCGAGGATACTGAACTGCTTTTGGGTAGATTTGTAACTATATATTTTGACCGGGCATCACCATTAGGCTACTCTTTTCGATTTCTAACACCAAAGGTTTTTTTTAAAACATGCGCAGCGATACACATGAGCGTCCGATCTCACTACCAGAGACAAGTAGAAATTACTAGGAAAAAACCCAGCCTTCACAAGGACCTGAACTTAGGCTTCCAGCACTTGAGGCAGACGCCATGCCTCAAGACCTCTCAGCCCCCGAGTGTATATGTGTGTGTATATAAATATATATTATTATATACCGTTTTAAAAAAAAAAAATCTATGTCAATAGAACTTTATGACATAGCAAGAAGTTTACTGCAAATTCAACACTTCATACTCTAGCTCATCCTTCCAGGGCTACACTGGGGGTGCAGGGGTATAACAGAGGTACTGCCTCCCTGACAATATTGTTGTACACAGCAACTAATTAGCAGTGTTTTCTTCGAAGCTTGACAGGCGAGGAATCAAAAGCCTGCATTCAAATAAACCAGATCTGTAAAATGGATGTGCATGCAAAACTCAAGTTCTGGAACAAGACCAAAGTCCAAAAGTGGAAGAAGAACCCCATCTCCCTGAGGTTTTCACTGCCCAACAGTGACTGCATATTTAATTTGTTAAACTAAGCTAAGCCACACACAAACAGTGGTATCCAAGTTGTGTACACTTTTTCCCCCAGGGTTTTTATTATCCTGTAACTGGTCCTTTACAGAATGTCACTCCCATCACTGCCTGCCTTAAATGAAAAAAACTTGGTCCTTCGCCAGTCCTCCTGCCAAATATGCTTTCCTGCCCAAGATGTCGATCATGGCCTTTGCCAGTCTGCATGATGGTCGTCCACTATCTCTCTAGCCTAGTACTATGCTATTACTATTTTTTCCAAACCACTGTGATGTTTGATATGGCCAACATATCTCAGTTTGCTAGATACAATGCTGTTTTTGACTCAGTTTTCTTTGGTGTTCAGATCTAGAAGAACGTCAGTATCTTTTTCTGTCTTGATCCAACATATTCTAAGAATCCTTATGTAAGTACTGTAATATTTTAGCTCAAAAGCCCTAGTTAATTTGGGATCATTATTCGGAGGATAAACACAATGTTTAATATTTAATCTTTGGGCTCTTCTTGGGCTCTTCTTTCATTACAGGCCGGTAGCTGGAAAGCCGCAGATCGGCTTAGAGGGAGTTCTCTCCCTTGGCTGCATTGCAAACAAGGAGCGGAAAAGTCACGAATCAAATGACATACTTACCTATCATCATACGGTTGTGTGTACGGTTGCTTTAGCGGCGTTAGGGGTTGGGTTAGGGTTAGGATTTGGGTTAGGGGTAGGGTTAGGATAAGGATTAGGGGTAGGGTTAGATGTGACAATTTTGACGTAGGAGTTCCATATACTGGCCGACAATCTGATGCTTGTGAGAGTGGTGCCACTGGAAATCTCCCAAATATGACGGCAATAGCGCCCGGCTGGTGCCCAATCGGTGGCGAATTGTCCGTTTGAGTAGCATCCACAGTCCTTCGATTGTTTGGGTGTGTATGTGACTGTGCGCAATTATTCGGAACTCCTGCGTCAAATTTGTCACATCTAACCCTAACCCTAACCACGCAAAATTATCGGTCAGTGAGTCATACAGATCTGCAGGAGTCACATCCGTGGCAACTAATACCACGTTTATATATATAAGGATATATTTACTTTCAGAAAACCCCAGATATCCCCGAAGCGTCAAATAAACACCCAGATGTTGGGGGAAACACCCAAGCATTGGCAGCCCTGTAGTCGACCTCACTGTCATTTTTTATTCGTGACTTTTCCGCTCCGTGTTCGCAATGCAGCCAAGGGAGAGAACTCCCACTAAGCCGATCGGCGGCTTTCCAGCTACCGGCCTGTATTGAATTGAAAGAAGAGCCAATCTTTGCACTGCTATACTATGCTTTTTACTAGGCTGAACAGTCTCCATTGCTATTTATTATATTATAGTATTTATATTGAACCTAGACATTCAAACTTATTTGTTCTAAATTTCTTTAGACTAGGTAATTTGTGGGTGACAATTCGTCAATTGATTGTAATTGATGATGAATTACATAATTTACAATATGTAGATTTGTCTCTGGACATTACATTTTGTTTCTTTTCTTTAAACTCAGAAAAAGCAGGGTTTCAACAGTGTTTATAAAATATATGTAAAAATCATCCTACGTTTCTTATAAAAACTGTATGTAACAGAAATTAATCATACTAACCGGTGAACCTGTCTTGGCGAAACTATCCTGCACTTGCTCCGGTTTCCGAAGGTAATCTAAATTGCTGTTTGGATATATTTTATCAATACTGGTGTGACTTTTAAAGCACGCCGTCTGAATTTTTGGTGAACACACATCACTAATAACTGAATTAAACTGCCTCAAAATAAGAGCCGACTGTCGCCGAAACATTTTAATAACAGAAAACTAAAATATATCGACAAGAAATCCCACACAAGGTAGGACAGAAAGGGTCGTTCAAGGCAGACGATATAGCTGTTGACGAGAGTAACGGGACTTGAAGTCCTTGACTCATCGCTCTACAAGCCCAGTTTCCGGATTGACGTCCGATCAGTTTTGTTTGTTAGTAGTCAGACATTATTTCCTCATACCTCATACAACAGGATTTATTTTAAGGCCCTGGGTGTACCTGTAGTCATTGCGTAAGTACTTCGGTGATTCATATTCATGCGGATATAGAATGTCTTCATTGTAAGATTGCCTATAAAATGAAATTTACTCATTTTTTCGACATTATTATATATTATATATTATTGTTTCTGACAAATGTCAAATTGTCTTACTGACTAATAATAATACTAATACTGTAATTACTCTATTTTAACTCTTTTAGTTATTTTAAGAAGCATCAATATTTCAAGTATTGATTCAGTATTCGTCCTAAATAATCAATCGAAAGGACTAGGTTTGTTCTCAGAGTCAAATGTTCAGTACAGTGAGTAGTCAAAGTAAAGTAGTAGAACAGTAACTAAAACTTCAGTAAGTACTTAAAGTACTAGTTAATTCTGTTGACTTTGTTTTAGTACAAGGGACGCTGGCTAGTGAAGTTTACGGCTCTCCTTGCAATAACGGTCGCTAGTTGGACGGCGACGGCCGCTTCGTCGGAGTTCAGTCCCCTGGCTGCAGTGCAATTACGGATTGGACAAGAGGGAACAAAACAAATGACATAATTAAGGCTAGGGGTAGGGTTTGGGTAACATATGTAACGTCGAGTACTTTGTGAGTCGCAGCTCGTGGTCTAGAAGCCATGTTGAACTCACTTTGTTTTGTGATTCGTGCCTTGTCCACTCCGTAATTGCACTGCAGCCAGGGGACTGAACTCCGACTAAGCGGCCGTCGCCGTCCAAGTAGCGACCGTTATTGCAAGGAGAACCAAGTTTACAATAGCAGCTAGCATTTATATTTGAAAACCTGAATCCCCCTTTAAATTTCCACAGTGAGAGTCCAACATTCACATCCGTATGTGATACATGTCATAAAGTAAGACTGTCTCTTATCTATGTTTTCTTTGTCTTCATTTATTGCTTGGTTTGTAGCAATATATTCCTGGTCCAATGTTTCTCTTTTCATAATTTATCTGATAATGTTGACTGGTTTCTTCTGATGCGTGTGTAAGTTTCCTTTGTGTCTTAAACATCTTTCAAAATATTTCAGTATTTTAGTTGGTTGTCCTTTGTTTATTTTTAAATAATTCTGCAAAACCATCTTTCTGTGACTTCAAAGAATCTCTCCCTACTGTTCAGGTTTCACAGTCAATTGTCAGTATTAACTCTTTGACCCCCAGGGGAGTTTAGCGTCAGAGGCCCAGGGGTAGTCAAAATAGACATGAAGTTGGCGCATCTTGCATTCATTGGGCTTCTAGGTAGGAACCTATAAACATATGATGCATTTCTTGGGACTCAAAGAGTTAACATGCATCTGTGAGTTTTTGGACAGTTATTCTTGAGTGGTCAGAATTAATAACCTAGATGACTTGAAAGAAGTGAAGACCCAAAAACAACTGATCCTAAACATCAGAAAAGTCAGTCATGACTTTTCAGACATATTGTAAAAAGAGAAAAACTTAATGTAATAACTGAATGGAAAAAGCGATAGAGGGAGACAAATTAAAATTCTTGACATTTATAATTACATGAAAGGTTATCATAACACTAACTAGTAAATGCTTTTGGAAAACAAACAACAGAAAGAGGATGATCACGTACAATAGGTCTGTTCCACTGGCAGCAGGCAGACCAGGTTTGCCCATGGAGCCAGTGGATCAGTGCCAGTTGTATTGTCTAAATCTTCTTTTAATGCTGGGGCTCTGATCAGTGACGATCCCAATTTTCAAAATGTTGGTCCCTGAGTAAACTTAGTCAAATATCCCTGACACACACCATTGGGCAAAGTACTTATTTAGGATGATGATATTGAAGTTGGTTTTGTTGTTTGTTAATTAAATGTTATTAATTCATTAGAAGTTATATCTGTTTAACATACTTTTCAGACCTACTTGTCAAGCATGAGTTATTCTTCATATGGTGGTTATCCTCCTGCCCCCGGAGGTTATGGTTACCCACAAGCTGGTGGTTATCCTCCCTCTGGTGGGGTAAGTTGTCCTGCTTTAGTGTTTGTATTTTAAGAACATTTTCACTCTAAAACAGTGGTTCTCAGCCTGTGGATCGCGACCCTTTTGTGGGTCGAACAGTTTTTTCACAGGGGTCGCTAAAGACCATAGGAAAACACATATTTACTGAAGTTATGAAGTAGCAACAAAAAATTTTATGGTTGGGGGTTGCCACAACATGAGGAACTGTATTAAAGGGTCACCAATACATGAGGAACTGTATTAAAGGGTCGCCAATACATGAGCAACTGTATTAAAGGGTCACCAATACATGAGGAACTGTATTCAAGGGTCACCAATACATGAGGAACTGTATTAAAGGGTCGCCAATACACGAGGAACTGTATTAAAGGGTCCCCAATACATGAGGAACTGTATTAAAAGGGTCGCCAATACACGAGGAACTGTATTAAAGGGTCACCAATACGTGAGGAACTGTATTAAAGGGTTGCCACATGAGGAAGATTGAGAACCGCTACTCTAGAGCTTCTGGAGAGAAAGGGACATAAATATTTATGAATACAGTGGTTCCTCGTCTGCATCTGCCTTTTTCTGGTGTACGTCCTGTTTTAGACACACACAAATATGCTTGGTTAGGAATATGACGTGCATGCTAGAACTTGTGAGCATCAACTAAGTTCTGTTAGGAAAAGGAGACAGAAAAAACACACACACACACCAGAATTTCAGATTCCTGAGGTTTTATTGGACAGGGACTCCTCTTCTAAACCGTAATATCTTCTTCGCCTCCCTTCCATGCATCATCCTAGTAGAACTCAGCTCTTCTCTGCAAGGTATTTATTTTATCTAATCTCTTTTGTATTTATGTATTTTAGAATCAAGCAGTGTTTAAATTATGTTATACAACCCCATCACTGTATAATATGACAATAGTAAAGAGATTTTTTTCGTCACTTTGAACAGTTGAGTCATCCTCCCTTTATTTTTTTATGAGACAGTTCATTTGGTATAAGTACAAAGATCTGAAACGGTTTAACTCTTTTAATCCCAAGGAACGCATCATATTGTCATAGGTTCCTACCTATAAACCCAATGAATGCAAGATGTACCGATATTACGTCTCTCATGGGCCTCTGATGCTAAACTCCCTGGGACTAAAAGAGTTGAGAATATATACCAAGGTACCACTGTATTTACACAGAAGAAGATAGAGAGAGACAAAAGAGTTTATGTTATGTGATAACTGTGCCTCTAAAGTAATGTTTATATATAAAACTTAGGCTATCATCCAAATAACGGTCCCAAATTATTGAGGCCGAAAATATACCCTACAGGACCTCAGTCACATGTAAATTGCGTACCTCTTTCAGCGACTACACAGCATACTGCCAAGAGTATCTCCCGTGTTTGCTGCGCGCGGAGCGGAACTAAACTAGATGGCTGGGACTCACAAGCATAGCAGTGTGGGAGATAATCTCGACAGTGACTTTAACTCGGCGGAAGCTTTTTCACTGTGTGCTGTGTAGTCGCCACAATTTACATGTGACTGAGGCCATGTTAGGGTATATTTTCGGCCTCCATAATTTGGGGGCCGTTATTCGGAGGATAGCCAAAACTTGTTTTGACATTTAAAGGTTGGAATGCCGACACCAGAATCTGCAGCGGCAGCGGCATATGGACCAAGCGGTGCTGGCTTACCTTACGCACCCCAGCCAGGAGGCCTTGGTTTTAATGTAGGTCACGTTTTTGTTTGTTTGTGTATGTTATTAAATAATGCTTGCTGCAATCAGAAAATAATATTTGTTTTGTGCCTAACAAAGTGTCTGCTTTATTTGTGTACATAATATTTACATTCTGAATGTTTGCACCATTTTGATTTTACATAGTTCACAAATATTGCTGTACACGTAAACAAAAAGACAGTGGAAAACATAGTGCCCAGGCAGGTAGGCCTACAGACCTGTTTAGTCAAACTGGAAAGAGAAGGCCAATCATAGAGATGAATGGAAGTGGATTATATCTGCAGCAATGGAACTCAGAGGCTGGGAATGCTGAAAAGAATAATGATAAGATGAGCCGTGCATTTTAACACTCACAAAAATTAGTGGGAAATGCTTGTGACATTTGCTTCAGATGTTTTCTTCAGTTTTTTCCCCATTGATATAAATAAAGATTGTACATATATGTCTGTGTTTACGAGCATGCACTGTTGTTTTTTTTCTTTCAATATATATTTAATGACACCATTTACCTTGGGAGATGTAATATAGTTTAAGAATATTTTTCATGGAATCGTTTGCCCTTTAGAAATGTAAATATTGTTTGGGGATATATTTCATCTAACCATTTTCATTTAGAGATGTAAATATTGTTTGAGGATATATTTCATTTAGAGATATAATATTGTTTGGGAGTATATATCATAGAACTGTTTGCAAACATTTAGAGATATTATATTGTTTGGGGGTATATTTCATAGAACTATTTGCCAACATTTAGAGATGTAATATTGTTTGGGAATATCTTTAATCAAACTTTCTACCAATATTTAGAGATGTTATATTATCTGAGTGTATAGCTGATGAAACTTTCCACCAATATTTGGATATATAATAATGTATGGGGATAAATTTATTAGAACTTTCTACCAATTTTTAGAAATGTAGTATTGTCTAAAGATATTTCTAATGGAACTTTTTATAAATTTTTAGAGATGTAATATTGTCTGAGGATACATCTAATTGAATTTTTTACCAATATTTAGAAGTATTATATTATCTGGGGTATGGGAACTAATTGTTATAAGAAGTAATATTAATTAGTCATTTATTTAGTTAAATTGATGCAGACGTTCATAGTTGTAAATTGTCCAACAGCCCATCATTTCTCACAGGTCTCTGACTTTCAAGTTTTACAACTACCCCTCTTTAGATTGGTCAGTCAATGTTTGGGAGTTACCCTTCACTTCCTTCAATTGTTGTGCCATATCAGTATATCTCTGCCCAATCTACATACCCCTTTCAGGTGGGTCATTGCTTGCAGCTTTCATACACAAGTTTTATTTCTTTCTTTCATTTTACCAGCCTGCTCTTAACAAATGTATGTCATTTTTAATGTAGGCTAGTAGCTGACCTTTAACCTTGTCTAGCCTCATTTTCATATGATCATCCACTTTTGCCTTGGTAGTCATAGCATAACATTAGTAATCTAGTCAGTCGAAAATGTGACTCTAAACCCATGCTGAATAAAGTGTGAAGAGTTATTTCTTCAGTTATACTAGTCCACACTGCTAGCTGAAAGACTGTGTTAGTTATAAGAAGAGATGTAAAGATGTGCTACTATAGTTAACCCTTTCATTACAAAGCAGGTTTAACTATTACTCGTTGTGTTCTAAGAACTTGTTACTTTAAATAATAGTTTTGGTCTGGGGAGTTAAATAACAACACTATTGAATAAGATAGGTAAGTTCTTTTTCAGTGATCTCTGGTCTGCGGGACATAATATTATCAAATAGTCAGGTGCCGTCTTCACAGTGAAAGTTGGCTGCGATGGATCTCCAACTTGTCTCTTGTCTTGGTTGTACACTCTCTCTGACTGCTGTCCGTCCATCTCTTGTCCTGGTTGTACACTCTCTCTGACTGCTGCCCATCCATCTCTTGTCCTGGTTGTACACTCTCTCTGACTGCTGCCCATCCATCTCTTGTCCTGGTTGTACACTCTCTCTGACTGCTGCCCATCCATCTCTTGTCCTGGTTGTACACTCTCTCTGACTGCTGCCCATCCATCTCTTGTCCTGGTTGTACACTCTCTCTGACTGCTGCCCATCCATCTCTTGTCTTGGTTGTACACTCTCTCTGACTGCTGCCCGTCCATCTCTTGTCCTGGTTGTACACTCTCTCTGACTGCTGCCCATCCATCTCTTATCCTGGTTGTACACTCTCTCTGACTGCTGCCCGTCCATCTCTTATCCTGGTTGTACACTCTCTCTGACTGCTGCCCATCCATCTCTTGTCCTGGTTGTACACTCTCTCTGACTGCTGCCCATCCATCTCTTGTCCTGGTTGTACACTCTCAGACTGCTGCCCATCCATCTCTTGTCCTGGTTGTACTCTCTCTCTCAGACTGCTGCCCATCCATCTCTTGTCCTGGTTGTACTCTCTCAGACTGCTGCCCATCCATCTCTTGTCCTGGTTGTACACTCTCTCTGACTGCTGCCCGTCCATCTCTTGTCCTGGTTGTACACTCTCTCTGACTGCTGCCCGTCCATCTCTTATCCTGGTTGTACACTCTCTCTGACTGCTGCCCATCCATCTCTTGTCCTGGTTGTACACTCTCTCTGACTGCTGCCCATTCATCTCTTGTCCTGGTTGTACACTCTCTCAGACTGCTGCCCATCCATCTCTTGTCCTGGTTGTACTCTCTCTCTCAGACTGCTGCCCATCCATCTCTTGTCCTGGTTGTACTCTCTCTCTCAGACTGCTGCCCATCCATCTCTTGTCCTGGTTGTACACTCTCTCAGACTGCTGCCCATCCATCTCTTGTCCTGGTTGTACACTCTCTCAGACTGCTGCCCATCCATCTCTTGTCCTGGTTGTACACTCTCTCAGACTGCTGCCCATCCATCTCTTGTCCTGGTTGTACACTCTCTCAGACTGCTGCCCATCCATCTCTTGTCCTGGTTGTACACTCTCTCAGACTGCTGCCCATCCATCTCTTGTCCTGGTTGTACACTCTCTCTGACTGCTGCCCATCCATCTCTTGTCCTGGTTGTACACTCTCTCAGACTGCTGCCCATCCATCTCTTGTCCTGGTTGTACTCTCTCTCTCAGACTGCTGCCCATCCATCTCTTGTCCTGGTTGTACACTCTCTCAGACTGCTGCCCATCCATCTCTTGTCCTGGTTGTACACTCTCTCTGACTGCTGCCCGTCCATCTCTTGTCCTGGTTGTACACTCTCTCAGACTGCTGCCCATCCATCTCTTGTCCTGGTTGTACACTCTCTCAGACTGCTGCCCATCCATCTCTTGTCCTGGTTGTACACTCTCTGACTGCTGCTCATCCATCTCTTGACATTGTCCTCCCACTTAAATTGTTGCCCACCTCTTACTGGCTTGCCATTGACCATATGGGCCATATAAAGCAATGTCATCTCAAGGCCTCTCAGGTTTCCCCATGGCTTAGTTATTAGGTCTGCTCAGTGTGGCCACATCTTGCTCACAGCTGCTCAAAGAGAGGATAGTCTTGCAAGACATCTTCTGGAGTCAGTTCAGCAGCACAAAGACACTGGCAGAGAGCTGTTTGGCTCATACCTAATTTATATGAGTGTTTGTTGAATCTGCAGTTTCCGATGCATAAGTGAAACATTGTGACTTGGACTGTTCTATTCAAATGATTGGGGATAATATTTTTCATGTTTATAATCTGTGTCTGTTTTCGATCTTCTCTTGAAGAGAGTTTTTGACTTCTGGAAAAAAAATAGTGGCTGGCAGATTTGTTGATTGCTGCTGCCTTCCTTTGTTAAAGCACTAGCACTTTCATTGCCCTAAATATGTAAAATAGGGATTGGGACAGGTTAGGTTAATACAGCAGCTGGATAGATTACAAGGAGCTCAGAAAAGTTTACAGCAAATGGATAAAGAGCAAATGGTACTGGATAAGTTAAGTGTGTGGGTCTGGTACAGAGTGATGTATGAGGGGAATAATACTTGTTTACAACCAGTTTGTTAACTGAACCAATTAATATTTACGCTTTACAGTATTTACTGTAGGAGTTGGAGCATCTATGAGTGTTCCTGGTGTGATATGGTATCGATTCTTAAAGAGAAAAAAGTCAGTTTGTGGGATATTGTGTTAAGACTACACATCCCTATGAAGAAGATGAAGAGCACAATATAGATATCATAATTTCTCAACAGAAATAAACAAATAAAAAATGCATTATCTGAAATTAGAGTAAATATTTTATGTTCAAATTATAACCCAGATGTATTAAATAGAAAAGTTTAGTCAAATTAACAGTTACTTTCATTGGACACATAATATTCCAATAAGTTCTCAAGACTTCAGGACTGGGTATAAACTCTATCAAGGATGCAGATTTGTGTTTTTAAGAATCACATTTGATGTAAATCTTCTCTAGTTTTTGTAATTTACAGCTAGCTTTTCTGATTTGGACATTTAAAAAAGTAAATCAAAGCTGAGACTGTGGCAGTAAAATTGATAGCAATTACAATACGGGAAAACATCATATGTGTACTTTAATCATCAGTAATAATAGCCTTAATCAAAAGAAATAAAGAAATATTACTGACAGGGGCAGCCTGGAGAAGTCCTTATCAATAATTTTTATTCACTGAAAACTGTGACAGTATAGTTAGGTACAAATACAGTAGAACCACTAAAGAAAGGTGGTAATCCAGAGACTAAGAACCCACTAGTGCATACATTTGTTGAACGAAAGGATAATTAGATACAAGTCTATGTAGAAATGAAAAGCAGCGGAAGAAGTTCTCTAAGACGAGGGGGGGGGGGGGGGGGCGGTGAAAGCATAATTTCCACAGCTCAAGCAAAGAAAACGTTGTGGAGTAATGAAAAAACACAGAAAAAATAGAAAGTGACTTATGAAACGTAAATGGTTATTTAAAAGATAATGAAGAAAAAAATTTTTTTTCACAGCATGAATCTGAACAGTTTTAGTCTAAGTTTGGTAGATACAAAACTCAGACTGACATGCCACTCAGTTGTATTTTTTTAAAAACCCTCTGGAGACGTGGTCGAAATATCAACCCAACAGAAAGTAGCCAGCTGGCAGGCAGATATTGGCTGGCAGGTTTTCACACCAGCCAATCAGACTGCTTCTCGCATTTCTTGCACATGGGGGCTGTTTATTGACGGCTTTTGAGAAAGTCTGATGTGTTCTGTAAATTTACGTAAATTTTTTTTTTCTGGGAATACCTGTGCCCAAAAAACGGCTAAAGGGACTGTTGCATCATAGCAACTGAAACATGTCTGGAGGCAGGAAAATGAGTAGAATCATGTGCCAGACGTTTCTAAAGGGCCTCCAAGGGCCTAACTTTCCAAAATACAGGACTTAGGACTTTTCAAGCTTTATCCATAAAAAAGAAATGCGCCCACATTTTTTAGGTTAGTTATGTTTGTTTCCAAGTTTTATAAAAAAAATTATTTGCGTAAATTATGCAAATCAGAATAGTTAATTTGAATAAATGTTGGGATTTCAGTTTGATTCATACATATTCTGTTAGTTCATTCAATTTCCTACACGAATATATATATAGTTTTGTATATGTTAATAAATGCTTTGTTTTTTTATAATTTTATGTGTATAGACTATGAGAATCCCCTTCTGAAGGCTCCGTCTTCTTGGCACCAAAACTCTAAAAAGGCTCGGTCTCCAAAGGGTTAAATACTAAAACCAGTCTCTATAGTGTTTGAGTAATTTATCGTAGATTGTAGTTTATGTATATTTCTTATAATCATCTTCTTTGAGCACATTTTATTCAATAATACATACGACTGCTACTCTATTTTCTCACAGTTGTTAATTGCAGAAATAATGTGAAAACTTGAAATTGTGTACTCATAAAAATTGATCAGCAAATGCTTTCAGTGTTACATCTGTCCTGACTTTTGCATTTATTTTTGCATCGGCTATCTTCTAAAGAATAACAAATATTTTCTGGTGTAACATTTTCATATTGATCTGATGTTATAATAATTAAACATATTGTGTGAAGAAATATGCAGAAAGTAAGCATTAGAAAATTGTGGGGAAAAGGGAGTGGTTTTATATTATTTATATAACAAATATGGCAGAAGTGGAAATTAATGATATGGTAACAAACCATTGTGTAAAACTTCACAGTGTGAACAGACTTTATGTTTGGATTGCAAAGAGTTTGGATTACTTACAAAGAATTTAATTGACTTGAGTTGTGTCCTGTGATGTGACTGTCAGAAATTGAGAACTGGCAGTGACTTAGTTCCTTCTCGGTAAACAAGCAAGTTGCTGTTTATAGAATAAGGATAATGATAACACCCTGGACAGGTTTTTTCAGTGTCATGTGAACACTCTGGAAAGGGGGGGGGGGGGAATGTATCATGTGAGCACTGGAAAGGTGGAAAAAAAGTGTCATGTGGACACTCTGGAAAGGTGGGGGGGGGGGGGGGGATGTATCATGTGAACACTGGAAAGGTGGAAAAAAAGTGTCATGTGAACACTCTGGAAAGGGGGGGGGGGGGGATGTATCATGTGAACACTGGAAAGGTGGAAAAAAAAGTGTCATGTGAACACTCTGGAAAGGTGGGGGGGGGGGATGTATCATGTGAACACTGGAAAAGTGGAAAAAAAAGTGTCATGTGAACACTCTGGAAAGGTGGGGAAAAAAGTATCATGTGAACACTCTGAACAGGTTAAAAAAAAGAGACCATTTGAACACACTATACAGGTTAAAAATAAGTGTTGTGGGAACACTTTGGACAAGTTAATTTATTTAAAGATTAAAGTGTAGTGAAAACACCAATGGACAAGTAAAAAAAGTGTAATGATGATATCTTGAAACAAATGTACTCAGACTTGAACTAGCTACCCTGATAAAAAAAACAAAAAGACAGTCCACATACATTGGATATGTCATGGGAAGGGAAAGTCTAGAATGCATTGCAGTAAAGTAGAATTTGGAGGGAAAGAGACGCAGGCAGAAGCATAAGAGAAAAGGGGTGATGGACAGTTGAGCAATATTGATTACCTTCTCTGTTTACAAATTGTGTTAAGCTGATTAAAAGACCAGTATAAGCCACAGCCTACAGCATGTCACATCTTGGGTTTGCTTGCTGAATACTTTTACTGTGTTTCCCGGGAAATAAGACCTCACATAAAAATAAACCCTTGCAGGGTTTTTGAGGATGCTCGGGGCGCCCCGCCCCAGATCTAAGCCCTAGCTGTGCTTGGGACGCATTTGTTACGTCCGTGAAGTTAACAGCGAACATATTGAATTATGAAGTAATGAATGTGCCCCACTATAAATACTTGAATGAATGTAGATATTTATACTTTAATAAATGTAGATTGTTTATATACTTGAATGTAGAGTCATGTACATTAAAAAAATTAAGACGTCCCCTGAAAATAAGCTTCGAGGCAATCTTTTAGAGCAAAATTTTAAATAAGATGTGGTCTTACTTTCAGGGAAACATGCTGGTCATAATTGAGTTTGTTGTTGCTTTTTTCACCATGAATAACCATGTGCAATTTATATGTTTAAATGTGTGTATGAGACATTTTACTATTTATGACACTTAGTTGAAAAGTGACTACAGATTATTGAAACTTTCATCATCTTTTTTAGTAACTGTATTTCTGAATTTATATTCCTTAATTGTAGATTTGAAAATATTGAGTTAAAATTTTGTCTGAATAATTACATTATATTTATAGCTGATTAATTTCACTGCTATTTTTTTTTAATTAACTAAAATAGTTAATGCATAGACAGGCAGTGAGGTATATTATAACTTTAAAATAATGAGTATAACTTGTTATTATGATAACTGTTATGGTCTTTGATACAATGATTGCGAGTTCATTGTTTTTAGTTCTATTTGAAAGTGGACTAAAAGTGTGTACTATATATACACTATAACAATCTTATGTTTTTGTTATATTGCAGCTGTAAAAACACATTAGTTTATACATTCTGATTATATTTTATTTGTGTGTTGGATTAAAGTATCACATGGTGACAGTCTGCATTCTTTTGAGATGTTATAGGAAAGTTGGAGAGGAAGAGAGGCAAAAAGAGACCAAGAGAGAAGATGGTGGAGAGTTTGATATTGTCATCGGTGATCATATATTTCAGAACTTACAGAAAATACACAAGATGAAAGAGTAGAAAATATGTACCAGTGCCGTACAGCATAAACTATAAGAAGAATAAATGTTGAAATAACACTAAATGAGTTATGTGCACATACCACATTAAAGTTAGCAAATTAGAGTATACATGGGTGGAGTTTTTTGTGTCATTTCGATTATTGTATGGAATACTGATAGTTGAGGTAACACCTTCTGGGTAGTTCTGACACAGACTTCTCTTTCTTCATGTCAGACCCACATTCTTAAGAAGGCTAATGTGTCCTAAGTCTCATGTGTGAGCAGTCAAAGTTAAAAACTCAAAGCCCAATTGTCTTTATATTTATTGAATAGCTATACTGTGCCCTAATGTTGAATAAGGAATTGATATCACAGCACTCAGGACACCCCCATAAGCACTCCTTCCCCATCTTCATGAGCAAGCGAAGAGTTAAAATTCTGATGGTACCAGTAACTGTCTGATTGTATATCATCTCGCCTTACCCCTGACTGTCGAGCGCTGGCCAGATCCCCTGGTAACTCCTCGCAGTGCCCTCTCCTCAGACCGTAATGATCGATCTGTTCCTTGGCACTGTTCACTCGTTCCCAAAGGGCCCTCACAACATCCAGCTTGTCATACATCCTTTCACCAACAAGTGGTGCAGAACCGGCCAGTCTATCTGGCTGCTCGTTTCCCAACACACCGGTATGACCTGGAGAAAATATCCAAAGGATGCTTACTACCTGGGACTTTTGAAGTGATGCTTGCCACTCTGCACTGTGCCATAAGTGAAATTGAACACTAAAGACCCTGTTTCTGTGCCATATGGTATATTTGGGATATAGCAAGGAAAGGTCCCCTTTTAATGCATTAATGCTTTAGGTCTTTCTTCTTACAGTCCATGCTATGTGGGGTCGGTAGTATTGTCTATCCAATGACTTCTGTCTTGTGTACTCTCTGTCAGTTGCCATGATGTCAAACTGTCTAGCATCCTCTCTGTTAGTCTTTCTGTGTTTTATCCTTCTCATGACCAAAAGGATTGTCTCCTTCTGACGTGGCAATAAGTTCTCTTCATAAGTTTCTTTCAAGGCGTCTTTATTGATTGTTTCATCTATCCGGTTTATTCTCATCATTTGCTGTAAAACAGTATAACTGCTGCTTCCAAATATTTTTCACTAATGGACCAGCTGTCCGTGATTCACTTCATGCATTAATTAGGTCTGTGGTTCCCAGTTAAGACCCACAAGCTCATTTTATTTCAGAAGGTATGCTACAGACCACATACTTTTTAAAAGCCACCTAAAAAAGAAACATCTGTGTTAGAATCACAAAGGAAAAAAAAAAGGAGGGGTGGCTTTAAAAAATAAAAAATAAATGAGATCGCAGATCCTTTAAAGTTGTCTGTGGACCACCAAATGTGAACCACTGCATTAAGGGCATTGGACATCTGGTGCTACTCCTGTATTGTTATAGACCAGTCATCACTCAGTGGTTGATGTGATCAATATCATGTCAGCTGACCTTTTTTTTTTCCAAGTCATTTCCTGACTCACTGCAGACTCAAACACTTCCAGTCAGCCATCACACCCTCACTCACTTTTGTTTCCCATTTTGGGGGAAAACAATAATAGACCTGCTTTCCCTTTACAAGCATGTTGTAAAAGTCAACTAATTAGTGTTTCCTTTGAAGTCAGAGTGCACCTGCCTGAGAGGCCAGGAACCAACAGTCTGCTTACAAATAAGCCAGAATCTGTAAAACAGAAAATCCAAGTTCTGGAATGAGGCCAAAGTCCAGAAGTGGGCAAACAACCAGATCTTTCCACTAAGGTTTTACAGCCGGTGAGCATCAATAAGAAGTACTGGGTCTGAATTTTAAGTCCATTATGTTCTAAAATTGTAATTATGGGGCTGATTATATTGTTAGATCATGAAGGACTTTCTTTTTCAACGCTACACAGCTAACGATCTTTGACCGGTTTTTGTAAATAGATAACAGACTTTGCATTGCACTTTGTTTTTTATAATGACATATTTTGTGTGTTGATTGATACAAATTGCCATTTATCTTGTATTCTAACAGCAGCCAGGTTACCCCTTACAGCCAGCATACCCCCAGCAAGGCTATAATCCAGCACCTGCTGGGTACGGAGCACCCCAGTATGGGCAGTCGCAGCCACCTTACGGAGGGGCCCCTGCAGCGGGCTACGGAGCACCCTCTCCTGGCTATGGGGCTCCTTCAGCAGGATATGGAGCACCGCCAGTATCTCAGCCTGGCTATGGGGCACCCCCAGCTTCTCAGCCTGGATATGGGGCACCGCCAGCTTCTCAGCCCGGATATGGGGCACCGTCCGGAGGTTACGGGGCACCTGCTGGAGGATATGGTGCCCAGACAGCAGCGTATGGGGCACCCCCTGCTGGTCAGTACGGAGGTTATGGTGCACCAAGTTCTGGTAGCGCCGGCTATGGAGGAGTTTCAAATACGTCTTACAGAATTTATGTGAGTTAATATTGCAGCATGTGGCTGGTTTTACTTACTTACTTACTTAGTCGCTCCTCTTCTACCTTGGGGTGTAGAGGTTTGCCAGAGAGATCGCCAGGCGTCTCTATCAGCAGTTTTCTTTCTGGCTTTGTTCCATTCCAGTCCTCTGTCAGTCAGGGACTGTCGGATGTTGTCTTCCCAGCGCACCCTGGGTCGTCCCGGAGGTCTGGTTCCCTGGTTCTTAGCCTCCCATGCTTGCCATGGTGGCCGATTTTCTCCCATTCTGCACACATGTCCAAACCATCGTAACTGTGACTGATCCACTCGGGTTAGTAAGGGCTGGGTATCAAGATCTTGACGTATTGTCTGATTGCGGACTTTGTCCCTTCTTGTCACTTGGACCACCTTTCTCAAGTATCTCATTTCCGAGGCCTGCAGCTGGCTTCTGTGAGCTGTTGTCATTGCCCATGACTCACACCCATAGGTCAGGACTGGTACATAGGTAGAGCAGTAAACAGCCATTTTCGTCCTCTTGCCAATTTCTCTTTTGCTAAGAAACCCTCGGTTTATGGCCTGGAAGAGTCTCCCAGCAGCTGCTTTTGGCTGGTTTTAGCAATTTCTAATAATTAATTAACGGTTTCTTTAAATTAATTGATTATTTCTTTAATTAATTAATGGTTACTTTTATTCTGAAGTCATGGTAGAGGAATGGCAAGACACTCACCTGCTATCTCAAAGATCTTGGGTTAACATCTGCATCAGTGCTGATTTTATGTTTTTCAAACTTGATCTTCTTGACTTGATCCAGTCTGAAATGGATACCATGTAGTATCCTGGAAAGGTATGGCGACTGATATGTTGTTGACCACATCACACAGTGAAGGCTGTTTGGTCTATCATATATGAATCTAGCATCATATCCCTTAAATTACAATGGCAAAACAGGGGTTCTTTACAAACTATTTTATTCCTCCTCCTCCTCCTTCATTCATGTCAGTTTTGTATGCACAGGTCTGACTGTCAAGTGGGCTATCCCTATGAACTTATATGTCAGTAGCAGGCCCTCTATGGTTCCCCATAGCTTGCTCTGCACACTTTGTTCTTGAGGCCCGGTTTCTTTTTTGTTTATTACTAAGTATAGTGGGGAGTGCTGCATAACTCTACGTCTTCTGCCTTTCATCTTCCAGAAGGGCATAATCTTTTAACCAACTAATACCAAGCTGCTTGTTCTCTTCTCCGTGAATGTTGGAATTTGCAGCTTAAGTTTTCTGCAAGATTAGGTAGCAAGTTCTATGCCAGCTATAATTAATCATCTTTTACAACATGCAGTTTAATTACATTGTTGTTATTTGTTCTCCTGATGGGCCCAGTAGACATGGGATGCTAAGGATTGTGTTGCATGAAGGAGGTAGTTTAGGAATGGAAGAACAGCAAAGGGGAAAAGGATTGCATGCAGGTTAGGAGATGAGCCGTTGAGAAGAAACATGTCAGATACCTGATGGTAAAAGTAGTCCTGCCATCTCATTCAGTTATTGATGGAGATTTTTCTTAACATGAGCTCGTCTTGCTAGTCACACTTGCTACTGCTATGGGCTTTAATTTCCATGTTTCGGTGTAGACCAGTTGGCTGCTAAACAACGTCTTGTCTCAGAAACTGAAATATATTTTGCCATATCAAGTGTAATGTCAGATTGGAAGAAATTATAGCAGAAGGTATGGTACCAAGAAAGAGGGGCAGCAGCTTGACCAGCATGAAGATGAGCGCAGTATATAAGTGACTGCTTGGGCAGAAAAATGCACGAGTTGATAGAGCTGTTGAGAGGCTGAGTGTTGGAAAAAAATTAATAGCAGAAGGTGTGGTACCAATTAAGAGGGGCAGGGGCCAACTGGCATGAAGATGGGTGCAGGATGAGACAGCTTGGGGCAGAAAAGTGCATGAATCGGAAGAGCTGTTGAGAGACTGGGTTACTTTTACACAGACTGTGATGAGAGCGACGTTCTGCAAAGTACCTGCTACACGATGATGGAATAACACAATGAAACATTATCAGCTGGAAAGACAGAAAGGTACTAACTAATTAACTGTACCCAGTAACACACAGGTGATTTTTATGCATTAATTGTGCTTAAAGTTTCAGTGAATATTTTTCTGCAATCTGTTGACAAAAAAAAGGGAATTAATGTGGTGATGTATGGGAAATTAGTTTCCAGCGGCCCTTCTTGGAAACTAGTGTTTATTAATCTCTTGGTGGGTAAGTCACAGTTTGACTGCATCATGTCACTGCCGCTTCTGGCTAGTATTTCTGCTCTTCATTGCCTTCCAAGCCACAGTGACCTGGAGTAGACTGCAGGGCAGATTGTTCAACTGAAGAGCCTAAGTGTATTAACTGGTGCACTAATTCTACCAACTATGTGTCTTCTGGGTTAACAGTTCTTTGTAGAACCAAGTTAGCATCAGTCAGAAAGACCACTCTGCTATATTTGCTGTGCTGTTGTCTATTCAGTATGCTTCGTAAAATTAATCAGTTAGTAACAGTTGCAACTACAACATTAGGCCCCTGATATGATGAATGTTTATAAGTAATAAGTGCTATCCCATATTTTAAGATAAAAAAAATTGTGTTTTTAATGTATGCTTTCCGCAAGGGAGGTTAGCTGCAGTGGACTCATTGCTGTCTTTAAGTAAAAAAACGTCAGGAGATGTGAACCAGCGTCATTGCACATGGTTATAACCATAAGTGCTCTGCCACCAGTATGGACAGCTGATAAGAATTGTCCGCCTGTGTCGCCGTCCGCACGTAACTGGCTACAGCGACTTTCCTCCATTTACCCCAGAGTGTCAACTCTGGTACCCATTTCCTAGAGGCTGGATGAACCCCGGGAGCCGCTAGGTTGCAGCACACTGACTGGGCTGCAGCGAGTCGCAGCTGGATTTGAAAGCGAGCCTCTTATCGACTGTGCTAACGTGGTCCCCCTTTGAGTATTATGGGGTGAGTGGGCAATCTCTTCTGCTGCTCTCCTAACACTGTTTAAAAGCCACAAGAACAGTTTTTTTTAACTGAAATGGAACTCTGATGCAGTGAAAACTGTGGAATATTTTTACTAGCCACTAAGCCTCAGAGCATAACCGAGCTGTTTTATGAGTAAATTCATTGCAAATAAACATGAAAAAGTGTGTTAGTAATTAAATAATTGGAATTGTAAGATTCAGTTTGCACATCTAATTACAGTTGATGTTGTCATTTTTGGAAACTGAGTTAAATAAGTTTTATAATAATAAACATTGCAACTAAATTAACCCATCACCTTTTGATTACAATCAATCAGGAAGAAGGAACACTGAAGCCCTACCCACATTTTAATGTTGAACAGGATGTCCAGGTGCTTAGGAAAGCTATGAAGGGATTTGGTATGTCTAAAATGTGTATGAACATGTGCTTCATCATCATCAGAAAACCCCATTTAAGATAGAATACATTGAATATAATTACACTTTCGAATCTGTATATACATGATGTACTAAGGTACGGATTTTGTGCTCAGTCTTTTTAAGATGTCCACTCACGTGTGCTGTATGTTGTTTTGGCACGATTCAAATTCACTATTCTCTTTAGCATATCCCTCAAGAAGAATCTGTTTCTTTATATGATTGAACTTCCCATAAAGACCCTGCTTCACCCCACCCCCCTTTTTTACACACAGGCACGCACACACAAGAAGTATGTCATAAGAGGTAGTTAGTTGTGTCATTGGGTTGCATCTGCCTGAGAAGCGAGGAACCAGTAGTCTGCGCACACATAAGCCAGATCTGAAAATAATGTGCATGCAAAACTGAAGTTCTAGAACAAACCAAAGCCCAGAAGTGGATGAACAACCAGAACTTTCGGCTGGAGTTTACAGCTGGTGGAGGCAGAGAAGAGGAAGATGTGCTTGAATTGGTCTAATTTCCAGACTTCATTCAGTAATGTTTTCCTGGCTCCCTGTGTTTATAAGACAGGTTTGTTTTCTTTAGGCCATTTTGTTTTTCTCTTTTTTTCTCCAGCATTGTTTTTATTAGTCCTCTGTATCATTAAATTTTATTTCTTTTAAGGTTATTCTTCCATGTAAACTGTTGCCTCCCTCATGTATATTTGTCTTTCACTTCTCCTAAATGTTTTTTTCTAGTGTGATATTATCTACTTTTATGTATCATAATGTATTTTTTGAACAGTGATCTTGTTCAGTGATTTGCTTGTCTAGTTTATTTGAGACTTCTTTTATTTACTGTTTTGCTTTTCTAAGATATTTCCTCAGTTTTTCTATACATTCACATTTTGTTGGAAGTATTTCTTTAGTCCTACTGCTTGTTCGTAGTTTGTATTATTTCACTAAATAGTAATAAGTATACATAGTATTTGTTTTGATAGGTTGTGTTTATGCAGTATTTAAAATTCTTTTTATGCTGTATTTTTTCTTTCAGGCACAGATGAACAAGCCATAATTAGTATTCTAGGCAATCGCTCCAATGATCAGAGACAAAGAATTAAACAGATGTACAAAACTTGCTATGGTCGAGTATGTCATGTTTTTTTTTAGAAATTATTTGTCTTCCTTGTTTAAATATAGGAAATTACCCTTTTCCATGCTTTTAGGCGTATTGTGAAACTAAGACTAGACCTATAGTTTTATAGACCAATTGGCACTTCATGTGTGATGTGGTTATCATGACACCAGCTGCCTTTACTTCCCAGGAATGCACCTGGTATCCATCAAGGTGGGGTCGACCTGGGAGTCAAGATAATTTTTGAAAAAAAAGTCCGGTTCTATCAGGACGTGAACCTACAACCTTCCGATCTGCAGGCTGGCGTCTAACCACCAACGCCACTGCGACTCCCTATTTAAATGTAGAAGCAATAGAAATAAACAACAGCCTGTCATTATTACTGCCTGTGTCTGCTGCCTGTGTCATTACTGCCTGTGTTGACCACTTTTGCTGTGTAGCAGTATGGTCTGTGAGCCCGAGGATTTTGGGTTGCCTGGCTGGTGAGTTCACCACAGTCTGTACAGAGTAGGATTTTATTTTTGCCCTAACAGAAAAAATCCACAAACTTACCGAGAATTTGAACATGCATCCCCTGCATTAGAACCCAGCATTCTTAACCGTTTAGGCAGCCGATCCTCTTAAATTTACAATTTCATTGTATTTTTTATTTTGTTTGTTCTTTTATGGTTTTTATTTTATTCTATACTTCTAGAAAAATTATCATGTAGATTATGAAATGGCATTATTTTTCCATTTGGTAGTGATGTAGTTTTAAGTAAGCTTTCTTCATTGATTCATTTAAAATCTGCTGTTATTATTCTTTATTACAGTACGTATAATAAACTTTACATTGTTTGCTTTCTGGTTGTGCTAAGTTTGGCTGTCCCATAGTTTTAAAAGAAAAAAAAAAGTACTTAAGAAACTATTATAATCAGACACTTGAAATGCTTCCACTTGAGTTTTGTAAAAGAAGAGCTACTTACATTATCAGATCATCCAAATCTGCACGTCATTCAGTCTGTAAATGCTTGGATCCCCTCCTCAGTAAATCCTTCTAACTCCTTATTCTTGCAGTCTAGGCAGTGATGCTGATTCACACTCACATTTTATTCTTGCAACCTTCCTGTCTCCTCCATCTTTTTGTACTCAGTCCATTGCTCATCTGCCTTCAACAGTAATTGTTCTTGCAGTCTGGTCGGTTTTGCTTATTCATTATTCACATTCACCACTCTTGTTAACCTCCCTGCCTCATGACTTTCTCACCATTGCTCATCTACAACAGCCACACCAGCAGGCCTAGCATCTAGTTTGTTTCTTCTTACACCTGCATGCTCTGGTATAAAAATAAAATATATTTTTGTCACCTGTGGTCTCAGCAGAGACTCCAGCCACTGTCTGCGAGCCTGCATTCTTATTTTAAGTAAAACAAAGGACTCTTTTTACGCCATTATCGCACCGGGCAAATGAAATTGGTCTCATATTATTGCAGACCAATCAACCCTCAGTGGAGGATGTTGTCAACACCACATCGGCCACTTTTATTTCCTAAGAGAATATCTGATACCCATTTAAGACTGGGTATACAGAGAACCAATCTGGATTTAAAAAATAAAAAAATCTGCGTAAGTAGATTTTTCCCTGATAGGCGAGCATACTGAATCTGCGTAAGTAGATTTTATCCTGATAGGCTAGCATACTGAATCTTCGTAAGTAGATTTTTCCCTGATAGGCGAGCATACTGAATCTGCGTAAGTAGATTTTTCCCTGATAGGCGAGCATACTGAATCTGCGTAAGTAGATTTTATCCTGATAGGCTAGCATACTGAATCTGCGTAAGTAGATTTTTCCCTGATAGGCGAGCATACTGAATCTGCGTAAGTAGATTTTTCCCTGATAGACGAGCATACTGAATCTGCGTAAGTAGATTTTTCCCTGATAGGCGAGCATACTGAATCTGCGTAAGTAGATTTTTCCCTGATAGGCTAGCATACTGAATGAATCACTCCGAAAGATTGTGTTGCTTTATTATAGTGATGGTATTCATACAGTGAGTTTTCAGATTTATTGTTCTCTTTTATACCTAGGATCTGGTGAATGATCTCAAGAGTGAACTTGGTGGAAGATTTGAAGATGCTGCAGTTGCTCTCATGATGAGGCCAGATGAGTTTGATGCTTATGAGTTGAGAAGAGCAATGCGGGTGAGTTAAACAATATCTCTTTACTCCTTCAGTGGATTTTGGGACCCCATTTGGGGGTGGGGGGAGGGAATGGATTTGACCCATGTTAGCTTACAAGTTTGTCATAAAGAGGACTAATTAGAGGTCTTTACAATCTGTACTGCAGTGGATTCCAGGTCACTGTGGCTTGGAAGGCAATGAAATAGCGGACAGATTGGCCAGAAGCGGCAGTGACATGGTACAACCAAATAGCGACTTAACCCACCAAGAGATGAAAACACTAATACAATCTAGTATCCAAGAAAGGTGGCTGGATACCCACAGCAGATTTTCTCCCCAAGACTCACTTCATCGCCTCTCTAGAGAGGGACAGTCTATTATTTTCAGACTAAGGACAGGGCACAACAGATTTCGTCAACATATGTTCAAATTTTTCGGTGTAGGAAATACGGAGACGTGTCCCTGCAGCGTGGCACCCGAAAATGCTGAGCATGTGCTCCAACACTGTCAACTGTATGCTGACAACAGAGACGCAATCTGGCCTGTTCCAACCACAATGAAGACAAAACTGTATGGTACACAAGAGGATATGGATTGCACGATAGCTTTCATAAAGGCTACCGGCCTCCTGATATAAGTTTTCTGACAGAAGGATCGAAGAAGAAGAAGAAGAAGAGAGGTCTTTGCTTCAAAGTCAGTGTATCTGCCTGAGAGGCAAGGAATCAGCGTCTGCATACAGATAAGCCAGATCTCAAGTTCTGGATCGAGACCAACGTCCAAGAGTGGACGAACAACCAGAACTTTCTGCGAGGAGAGTTGGCAGCCGGTGAATGCTATGAAGATGGAGAAGATCCATCAGTTTTCTTAGGCGTTATCTTCATGATACATTTAACAATTATATGATTTTAGAATATTCACAAGGCATTCTTAAGTGGGAAAACCATTTGATTTACTCTCTAAGAATGTGTGTCTAACATATAGTGTTTGATCCTAGGTAAGTCTGTTCCTGTAGCTACATGATGAGTTAGTTTTATGAGATATGATCACACATCCATTTTGCTTCTAACAATTTTACTGTCTTTACAGGGAGCAGGAACAGATGAGGCAGCCTTGATAGAAATACTATGCACTAGGACAAATGCTCAGATTCATGCTCTAACAGCCGCATACAAAAATAGTAAGTTGTCTCTGTGTGTACTTTGCAGTGAATTTATTGCCGACTATTGCAGATAGGCTAAAGGTACTGCAGGCTAAGTCATACCTCAGAGTAGCTGCAGGCAAAGAACACCCTCTGTATGAAATTTTGGCTGCAGGTAAGGGTCAGAGACTCAAAAGGGGGAAATCATGGATGGCTCAAGCAGAAGACACATAAGACAAGTATGCATGCTGGAGAAAATTGGGCGAGGAGAGGAGTGGGTCAGAGTACCAGAGGAGAAGTTTGACCTGTGTAGGGTTATGATCACATTGGGTCGGGAGTGCAGAGAGTGGCCAGCGGGTACTATGGAGTTTAAAGCCCAACAGTTGATTCACGACAATTTACTCCCAGGTGATCTGATTATCTATACAGATGGTTCGGTGGTGAGAGGAGAAAGAAGTACCTAGGGCTTCGTAGCAAAAGCCAGTGGAAAATCTTTAGTGCAAGACAGCCTAGCATACAACATAACAACATCTAGCATGAGAATGGAGGTGGAGGCAGTAACTGCAGCTCTCCAGTGGCTAGAAAACAAGATGCATACACATGTCGTAATTGTAACAAACTCTGAAAGCATGCTGAGAAAGATGAAGACTGGGATGCTTCGAGTAGAGTGGTAAGCTTCACTGGAAAGGTCACGGGTAGTGAGCATACTTTGGATATTTTCTCTAGGGTATGCCGGTGTAGTGGGTAATGAACAGGCAGACAGATTGGCTGGATTTGCACCACTGGGTGGTGAACTGATACATGACAAGGCAGATGTGGTCAAGGCCCTTTGGGAACAAGCAACGGAATTAGTAGGAGAAACAAGATTATTATGGCCTGGAGAGAATGAGGCACCTAGGTGTAACCAGATGGACGCCAGCTCACTAAGAGGAAAGGCAAGACGGACATAAACCAGATTGTGACCGGTACCATCAGTATTGGAACTCTGCGCTGGCTGCTGAAGATGAGGACAGAGCAAACATGGGGAATGCCCTAAGTGCTGTGATGTCAATTCTTGACTCAACTCGTTAGCAACAAAAAACAAGAAAAATTGAAACAACAGAAGTGACATTTTTATAGCGAATCCTAAATGTAACCAGAAGAGATTGAATTAAAAAAGGACGTTATCAAGAAAAAAAGTTGGGACAGAACCAGTATTCAACTGCATTAAGAGACTACAGATCAAATGGTTTGGACATGCATCAAGACTACCACCAGACAGTACACAACAGAAAGCTTTGTCTCTTAGACCTAATGGAAGCAGAGCCTGACTAGACTACACAAGCAATGGATAGATCGAATATCTGAGGCCGTAAATACGAGTACCGACGCAGCACATACCAAGGCTCTCACCTTATACCTCTTTAGAACCTAACTCTAAAAGGCTGCACATGACTAGAGAATAAGAAGATTGGCGCCGTGGAAGCGTTTCGTAATCTCGAGGTGCAGGGTTCGATCCCAGCCGCGGGCAGTTTTGTGGCCACCGCCTTGTGTTGGTTTGGACAGTGGTATCGACAGCCGACCATTCAGCGCAGTGGCAAACTACTGAACATAAAACTGCCAGAAACAAATTTGGGTTGGTTTAGCAATGTCCTGTAAAGGATACGCAACAAACTTTTTTGTTTGTTTTTAACAAACACTGTGATATTGTCATGTGTGTGATTTAAGCCAAAATAACATATGAAATGAGCAGTTGAGATGAGTCAAGAATTGACATCACAGCACTCTGGGTGTTCCCATGCATGCTCCTTCCTCATCTTCAGCAGCCAGTGCAGAGTTCCAGTACTGATGGTACCGGTTATACCATATATAACATATGGATTAAAAGGAAGTAATTGATTGGTTTCATATATTGAGTCTCCACTTTCACCCTTCCTTAGTGTCTCCACTTGTGTAGGCAATATATGTTGCTTGTATTTTCAGTGTATGGTCGCAAGCTGGAGGAAGACATCATCAGTGAAACATCAGGACACTTTAGAAAGTTACTGGTCTCCATGTCTGTGGTAAGTGAAGGCCCTTCTTTCCTAACTTTCGCCAGAGTGTGCAAGTGTTTTGGAAATAAATTCATATCATTGTCCAGTTGCGTGTCTAATAAGTGGTTCAAAGTTAGCTAAGATCCTCTTATTTTCAGAGGTCTGCCACGAATCTCATACTTTATATTAGTCATACTGAAGAACATTATAATTTTTATGAACTTGTGTCTTTGTTGCTGCTGTTGTTGTGGTGGTGTTCAAATGATATTAGTTAAATTGATATTACTGACTAATTAAGTTTGTTCTGCAAACTGCCACATCTAAAAGTCCTGGTCTAATACATTTATCTGTTAACAATTGCTTACATTATTCTTTTACCTTATGTTTACTGTGTTTGTATTCATCATATCTGCTTCAGAACTGTAGTCACTATTTCTTAAGTTCGTATGTATGGTGCAATATATTTGATTTAGTTAGGGCTTTTTGTTAGATTTAGTGAATAACTTTATCTGAGTTTTTAAACACAATGAAGAAAGTTGTCTGCTTAACATTTGTTGCAGCGTTTTCTTTTTTTCCCAAGGAATTTGAAATCAAGGAAGTGATGCTGTAACTGCATGCAGTTGATAAGAATAGAGGGAAAGGATAGGAGGAACGAGATTTTTTTTTTCAATTCCTTTTTATACTTTTATAAACTAACAATAAGGAATTGTTTGTGAAATGGAATTCTTAACGAACATTTTGAGACACATGAGGAATTTTAGGAGATGATGAAATCTGACAGAAAATAGTCACAGCCTTATGCATATAATACATATAAAGACCAGCCTTGAGTGGGTACCAGGTGCAGTCGTGGGAAGTAAATGTGGCCAGCATGGTGCTGACCTCATCACCCATCTTGTGCCATTGGTCTATAAAATATAGGTCTAGCCCTATATACCCAATACGACTAAAAGGCATGGAAAAGGGACCTTTACTTTACTTACATATAAAGACAGAATTAAGTAGTTTGCACATGTAACAAGAGTATCCTTAAATTTACCAGTTTTACATGCACATATAAATGGACATAAGGGCAGCAGAGTAATAGGGAGATAAAAGAAGAGATGAACTGGTGATTTTAGGGATGCCTTTCACACACATGAACTCAAACATAAGCTACTGGGCATCTGACTCATTATGAAAAACTATGGAGTAAAAAGCATATTTGAAAGGAGTTCTATACTGTTTTTTTTTTAACTTTAATATTAATCTTTACGCAGTCTTTCCGGAATGTATCTTGTTTAAGAACATCATCATCATCATGTAGCAGGTCTTTTGCAGGACGTCACTCTCATCACGGTCTGCCTGAAAGACACTAGGTCTTTGCACTAGCTTTCCCAACTTGGGTATTTTCATATTCAAGGAGTCACTTATATCCTATGCCCATCTTCATGTTGGTCAGCCCCTGCCCCTTCTTTCTGGTACTATATCTTCTGCTATTATTGTTTTTCCAAATCCACTGTGGCACTAAAATGACAAAAATATTTCAGCTTCTGAGAGAAGGTGCTGCTTTTTAGCCAATCTTCCTTGATGTTCAAATCCTTTAAAATAGTCAAATTGATGAGTATGTTCTTTTATAAATATAATTGTGTTTGTGAAATGCACAACATATTTACATTTGTTATTTCTTTTCTAGGGAGGCAGACAGGAAAACCTGCCAGTTGACATTAACAAAGCCAGGGCTGATGCTCAGGTATGTAGAAAATATGACCTTTTCTGTATAGGGTTCATTTACTTGCTGGCAGGGCACCGGTAGGTACAGATCAAAACACATCCACTTAACAATGCCTTAACAGCATTAAGGGATGAATAAAATTCATTTGGCAGCTTTGGTAGCTCATGGCTAGCAGATTTGCCAACCCCATGCACATAAGTTTGAATCCCAATCCTGGTGTGTTGACAAGAAATGGTCTTTTGCAATAACATATTAAAGTGGCTGATTGGGCATGTAATGCCAGAATGTTTTTTTTTTTTAGAGCAATCAGTACTCCTTGGGTGATGCAACAGAGACTTGGAAAATTATTCTAGGAAATATCCTGAGTGGTAACATGGCTATTACATGACATCACTGACCGTCTACTTCTGATTAAAAGTAAAGGACCATTTTCCACACCTTTCAGGCGTATTGGGTATATAGGGCTAGACCTATATTTTATAGACCAAAAGGCACTTGGTGGGGGATGTGGTCAGCATCATGTCGCCGTCTTTACTTCCCAGAACTGCACCTGGTACCCACTCAAGGCTGGGTTGACCTGGGAGCTAAGGTCATTTTTTTTTAAAAGTCAGGCTTCCGTCAGGAGCCATACCCCCGATCTTCCAATCGTTTACTACTGATTGGGTAGTAAAAATACAGGTTATTTGCGTAGTAGGTATCCTGGCATGGAAATGGGTCCTTAAAAAGTGTATTACATCGTTAATCAGCAGGTCCTATACAGAATGTCGCTCTCTTCCCGGCATACCTGAAAGCCTTTCTTTCTCTAGCCAATTCTCCCTCCCAGTATGCTTCTGTAGCTAACGCATCTTCAATGTCTTGTATCCAGCTTCATGAAGATTGGCCTCTGTTTTATTCTCTCTAGGTCACAGTGTGCTTAACATGACCTCAATACCTAAACATTCAGGATAGGATGCTGTTTATAAGCCAGTTCTCCTTGATGTTCAGGCCATGCAGGATGTCCGTGATATTTCTTCTTCTTGCTGCACATTTTTCTGAGAATTTTCCTGTAGCATTTCAGTTTCAAAAGCTCAGATTTTGTTCTTCAAAGAGTCTATGACGTGATCATCCATACGTTGCCACGGGACAGATACGTGACCTTGACATTTTCACTTTAACTCACTTTACAAGTGTGTTTAAACAATTTAATTTCAGAGGCTGTACCAGGATGGTCAGAGAAGGTGGGGGACAGATGAAAACACTTTCAATATGATTCTAGCTTCTCAGAGCTATGAACAGTTGCGGGCTGTGTTTGACGAGTATGGCCGTGTCGCTAATCATGACATTGAACAGGCTATCAAGAGTGAAATGTCAGGTGATCTCAGCACTGGCATGTTAACAATTGGTGAGTACATTTGGAAGATCAATAATGATAAAGTTTCTCTTATAGAGAGATCTTGCGGGACACAGGCAGGTTTTCAGCTAAACTAAAGAAGTAATTTTTCAACTCAGGTTCACTTATAATGTTCTGCTAATTATTAGAAGAAACTTTCTACTCATGTAAAGAAAAACCAGCTAAATGCCAGAAATTATTTTCAGCTCGCTTCTAGAAATAACTTTCAGCTCATTACTAGACGAAGCTTTCTACTTGTTTAAAAGTCATTCAACATCCTAGTCATCCCCTTGTGGGATGTAATTTTTCATTATTTTGAAGCCCCACCCTGGCTCTTGCCAGGGGCCGCATATATAGCCTGGTTATAAATGTGGTCTAATGGCTGAATGCAGTTTCTGGGACCTCTCCACGGGTGATCCTCATCCAGGTGGAGGCATATTGTGTCATCGGGTGTTTATCGCTTGTGTGATGTCCTAATGGGGTAAAATGTACTACTGCTACGTGTTTAAATGTTGACATTCAACTAAATCCTTAAAATAATTGTTAACTAAATTTTTGAATTAGCTCTCAACACGTTGCTAGAAATAACTTTCATCATAATTTACTTCCAGTGCGTATGATCAGAAACAAACATGGCTACTTCGCAGAAAGGCTTTATCAATCAATGAAGGTGAGAATTATTCAAAAACTTAGAGTCTTGTTCTGTGTTTGAAGCCATTGTTTTTTTTTTTTTTTAAAACCCTTTCACCCCAGTGACCTAGCAACAACTAAAAACATTGCCAAGTTCCAAAAACTAGCACACTTCAAAATTTCTCCAACAAACAAAAAAAATTCCGTTTGAAAAATTAAAAATAAAAACCATTTACACCTGTCACAAGAAGGATTACATTTAATGGATTTTTGGATACACAAGAAACAGCCATAACCTTACTAATAAAGGGGAGTAATCAATATTTTCTTTTTAGAAGCCATGAGTTGTTAACCCTTAGGCTCGGTATTATGGATATCGCAATCTTTCGGCCTTGATTCCATGATAAATACCGTAAATATGGGAGAAATATGGCTTTTCTGCCTACCCCTGGGAGTGAACCCGGACCACAAAGAGTTCTTCACCCGGTCACCGCGCAATCCGGTTTAGCCAACTACGCTAGAGAGCCGGGCGGAGTAATCAATAAAAAATGAATGCAGCAGAGAATTAACTGTTTTACATCTCTAAACTTTGAAAAACAATTATAGCATGACAATTACTGGTCGCCCAGTAATCTTAGACTGATACGGAAAATTTGACGTCAGAATTTTTTTAAAGAAAGCCACTGTTCCTCAGAATGTTGAATTAAGAATCGACATCACAGCTCTCGGGACACCCCCATAAGTGCTCAGCAAGCAGCAAGCAAAGAGTTAAAATTCTGTTGGTACGCAGTAACTGTCTGATAAATTTAAGAGAAATGCCTCTGAATGATATTTTTAGCAAATGTAATTGTTCCTGGTCTTGCTGTTCCAGTTCTGTTAGTTGTGCTGCCAGTAACACGCCCTACGGCAAGCTGGAAATGTGACGCTTAGGATAAATATCACCAACCAGAAGTGATGGGTTTGGGGTCTCTTGGGACACCAGGGTTAAAATCTTCTGGCATTTCTTGTTCAAGACAGTAATGTGATTTATTTGTGATTGTTTTAGAGTAATGTCCTGCCATACACATTGTCATTGTATATATAAGATTGCTTTCAAAATATAGCTTTTGTTCTTTCTATGAGCCATTTTTGAGACTTCCTATTAGTGTTTCAGTATAAATATGTAAAGTAGAAGACACTGTTCCTGTCATTGACACATCAGGTTTTGGATCTTAGACCAGTATTTTTATAGAGCAGTTAGCGCTCAGTGGGTGTTGTGGTCAACATCATATCGGTCACTTTACTTTCTGTGACATTTCCTGGTAACCATTTAAGGCTCTGAGCTCATATAAAATTCTACCTCAGTGTGAATTTGTTGGTTTGTTTGCCTTCACCAGCTGTGAACTCTGGCAGAAAGTCACATGTGTTCATTCATTTGTGCTTATTTGTGTGCAGTGTTCCTATTCTCTCATGCAGATGCACTGTTTAAAGGAAGATACCTATCCTATCTCTAGGATTAATTTGAACCAAGGTAGATAATTGTAATTTCCTGAAGCACAAGCTGATATTTATCACAGAATGTTATACCATTTTAGAACTGAGTTGTTAGTGGTCATTCTTTATTATGTATCCTTCTGTGAAGATAGGTTCATCTAGTTGGGCTGGTAATGGGGTGAGTGAAGCATTATGAGGCTGCATAAAGTTATGTAAAGGACCTTTTATTCACACCTTCAGGCGTATTGAGCATATATGTCTAGACTTATATTTGATAGACCAACAGCGACGTCAGCTGCTTTTACTTCTAATGACTTTACCTAGTACCTATTTAAGGCTAGGTCAACCTGGGAACCAAAGTAATTTTTAAAAAAAGTCCAGCTCTATCAGGACTTGAACGATCTTCGGATCACAGGCAAGCATCTGGGTGTGCTGCTATACCAAGGCGAGCGTCTAGCCGCTACATCTTGGTGGCTCCCATTAGGTTGCATGCCTGAGTACTTTCAGCCTCACTGACTGCATCAACACACTCAGCTAACAGTCGGCAAATTAAAACATAATTTTACCTCTGCAGGGCTTGGGTACAGATGACCGGACTCTGATTCGCATTGTGGTGTCCAGATGTGAGGTGGACATGAAGCAGATTAAAGCAGAGTTCCAGAGAAGATATGGACAGTCTCTGGAAGCCTTTGTCAGAGTAAGTACTGGCCATAGACAATTTGCTGGTCGAAATATTTTTTTTCAAAAACATTATGAGCATCTTAATGAGAATTTATATGTGATGTTGTATTGTACACATTTAGAATCTTTTGGAACTACATAAGTTTGTACACACTGTCTAAATTGTCTATATCATCTGTCGTGGGGATACACTGTACCTAGATTCTTTGTGTAATCAATGGGGATACACTCTGTCTAGATTCTCTTGTAATAGGGGAATTACTGTGTTGAGATTCTCTATGCAGTGGGCTGGGTAAAATTTTCCATAAATTCATCATTCCTAGAGGCTGTCTTTTTCACTCTTGTTCAGGGTTGGGCATTTGATTCTTTTATTCTTCATAACAATGTGAAATAGGTACTAAACATTTTTTTAATTTATAGGGGATGACATTACTAAAATAAATCCTACCCCCCCTCACCCTGCCCCTTTAGTGTGTGTCTAAATTAATTGCTCACCAGTTTTAATTTTAGATAGCTATATCTATATCAGTTATCTTTAAGTCCATCTCCTTGTAACTGCTAGACATAATTTTAAATAATTTGTTTACTTTATCGAAAATTATATCTGAAATTGTTTTTATTTTTATATTTCTCACTTTACAGGATGACATTTCTGGTGACTATCGCCGTCTGATACAAGTTTTGATAACCGACCACTAAAGCCACATCATCTTATCTCAGGTTAGGGGCTGTAGATTCCAAAGGTTGTTGTTAAAAATAGGTTACTGCCAGGAGTTACATTTCTGAAACCGGAGAAGACATCGCTATATAAAATAGTACAAACGCATCAGAGTATAGAGTATTGGTTGGTATGCTTATCAGATATCTGTGTACATACATAAACACTCATATTGGTTGTTTTTATTGGCGGGGAGGGGGGGATATCTGGTTCTAAAAATTAACAGTCAAACAGAAAAAATATAATAGTTGATTTCTTTCTCGCTGTCATGACCAGCCTGGTATGATTTTCCAGCCATCTGTGCCAAATTGTTCTAGGGTTAAGCATTGGTCACTGTAGTTTTATTAATCCAGTAATGTGCTATATTATGTAATTCTCAAAGAGTCTGAATTGGAGTCTGTGAGCACAAAAGTACATGCTTTATTTTTCTGTTGTACAAATAAAAGTGTTTATTAAATGTAGTCATTTAGACTGGCAGTTGTCCTTAAATATTGTTATATTTTTGTTCTAATAAAAGAGAAAAAACTCAGAAGTTCAAAAACTGTTGGAATTTGTAATCTGCAGTAATGTTTTGCACTTGTAGGATAAGCCAGGTTTAAATAACACAGTTTTCCTGATGTTTCCATGGCACAAGAATTACTGGTTATTTTATAAATGAACTGGAGTAAGTATTCAGTTCATTTTAGTTAAATTATTATGTTACACCCCGGTACTTCAGTTCTTTCACCAGTTCAGTTTAAAAAAATTATTATATTGAATTGCTGGCCTCAAAAGAAAAGTGTGTAGAGCAAGCTATAGGGAACCATGAAGGACGTGCTACTGATATGCAGTTTCAAAGAGGAAACCCACCTAGTGGTCTGATCTTAACATACAAAACCGAACACAAAGAAGAAGCAGAAAGAATTGCCAGCAAACCTGTTCTTTCGTGCCCCCGCCTTTTTTTCCACCCCCTTTCCACCCTGTTTTTTCTTTCTTTTTTTGGTTTTGCCCCCCGTTTGCTATGCAAAGTTATTAGGATGTCCTGATATCTTTTGAGTTGCAGAATTGATTAAGGGATATCTGTTATGAACACAATAGTATTTTTTTGCTTCAGCGGTGCCATAAGTCTATCTTATTTGAGGACAGCTTTTATCTTTCGTTCCCGGTAAACATTTAAGTAATTATAATATACATATATTAGGTAATGGATCACGTTTCAACAAACAGTTTATTTAGCTCATGAGTTATATATTTTTGTGTGTGTTTTTCATTAATTGTATTACTATTGAGTATATTTTATGCGGTTGAAGTAACTTTATTATTATTATTATTGCTGTTGCCTTATAAATATTTTTTGCCTGAGTAATACTGTTTTTGCCTATATTCTTGGTCTGCGTGTGTGTGTAAATATGTGTGTTATTGAAGTAATGGAGTCGGAGTAGTATCTCATTTTAAACAGTTTTGTATACCTCTGAGATATTAATGTAGGTGGCACTTCCTCTTTCTTATCTTCAGATGTCTGGTCTGAAGTAGACATTGACAATCATGCCTCTTAATCTCTATGAGTATCATTATTGAGAAGCAAAAGATAAATTAGCAAGAGGACAAAAAATGGCGGTATATTGCTGCACCTATGTGCCAGTCCTGACATAAATGTGAGTCATGGGCAATTGCAACTTCTCACAGAAGCAAGCTTCAGGCCTCAGAAATGAAGTATCTGAGAAAGGTGGTCCAAGTGTCAAGAAGGGATGAAGTTTGCAGTCAGACAATGCGTTATGAACTTGAAATCTAAGCCCTACAAACTCAGGTTGATCAGTCACAGTTGCAATGGTTTGGACATGTAGGTGGAGTTGGAGAGAATTGTTCACCATGGGAGGCCAAGAACCGGGCCACCAGGACGATATAGGGTCCACTAGAACTCTAGAAAGGCAACATCCAACAGTCGCTGACAGAAGACTCCAGTGGAGCAAAGCTAAAAAGAAAATTGTTGATGAAGAGGTCTGGCGATCTCTCTGGCAAATCTCTGCACCCCAGGTATAAGAGGAGTGACTCAGTGAGTAAGCAGGTATCATTATTGATCTACCGGCTTCCAGAAATGAGCCATACCACGGCTCCCAAATCTTGGATATGTCCACCAGGCCCCTTAGAGGTCCTCAGCACTTGAAAGATTCTATGTCCCTCCCCCCCCCCCCCCCACACCATTTTCCTTCCATGCAAATGTAGTTCATAATATAAACAATAATAAACCGTAAAATAGAACTTCATTTTTTAAAATGTTGCTGCTGTTGCCATAGCATGTAAAAAATTCCTTTTACTGTAAATGGTAGAGCAAAACTGGTAATAGAGCAGAGATATACATAATTTTGGTGTGGATTTTAACAAGGCATATGACAGTGAACATAAAAACAGTTTATGGAATGCTATCAAATAAAATCTGAGCGATGATCTGTCCCTATTCTTGTATTTTAGGAGAAACTACAAGAATACTTAGGTATGCAGATGACATTGATGTTGTTGGAAAAAATGAACTAGAAACAGTAAAAAACACTAACTCTCTTAAGAGAAGCGGCTAAAAAAAGATGACTAGGTATGAGTCCAGATAAAACAGAATATATGGTAATAACAAGACAGGGAAAGGGGCAACATGATGCTGACCATATCATCCTCTAAAGTACCATTTGGTCTATAAAAATATGGTGCTAGCATCATAAGCCCAAGTGTCACTGACATAAAAAATGGTTCTCTGGCAACAAAACTGGTTATCTCAGGCATGAAAAGAAATGTTGCCGCAGAGTTCCAATTAGTCATAGATAAGCACATAAGCTTGACGTTAGTTCGTTGAGGGCTTTAACGCCATTGAGAGATAAGAAGCAGGAAAAAAAAGAATTGTGAGATTTCTTAACTTTTAAGTGTATTTTCCCCCTACATTATTCATGCTATTTCTTATGTTAAGGTACAGTAAGCATCAGATTTCTTACGTTAACTTTAAAATATTTTTCTTTATAATAATTATGCTGCTTATTATGTACAAATTGTCAGTGGCGTTTTTCTCTGGAGTAATTGTATTTCTTATGTTAATGTTGAAATATTTGTCTTCAAAGTAATATTAGCTCTTTTTTAACATTTAAATGTTTTTCAGTCTTGTAAGACACTGGTATGGAGATGCAGAAGCATAGAGGCTACACACACTTGTCTTTATGCACAAAGATCTTGGGCTCAAATCCACATCGAATCAGATTTTCTTCCTAGTGACCTTTCCTCCAGGTTGACCCTTAAAACAGGTACTAGATGGAACTCTGGGAAGTAAAAATGGCTGGCAGGATGTTGACCACATCACCCATTGGGTACTGATTGGATTATACAGAATATGAGTCTAGTATGCCCGATGCACATCTGGCATCACAAGTGTCTTTTTTCTTCACTTGACTATACTTTACCATGCTGAATTAAAACCAAGTGCAATGAAGTTAATCTGCTTGCCTTTAGGCATCTTTTCCCCCCCACTGTAGGAAGAATTGTTTTATTGAATTATTAATAATGTCATGTTATTCGTTTCTGCCATACAGTATAACATTATTCATTTCTGCCATACAGTATGACTAATAAATCTGAAAAACTCATCATAGACATTGGTTTTTGTATAAGTGGGTAGTGAGGTTTCAGTAAACAGCATTAAAAGTCTATGGTTAACTCTTTGAGTCCCAGGGGGTTTAGCATTACAGGCCCAGGGGGTAGTAAATAAAGTCATAAAATTGGTGCATCGTGCGTTTATTGGGCTTCTAGGTAGGAAGCCATGAACGTATGATGAGTTCGCTTGGGACTCACAGAGTTAAGCACCAGCAAGGAGATAAAAATTAGAATTTTGAGAGCATGCATCTTCCCTGTAGCAACATACGGATGTAAGTCATGGACTATCTCCCAGTCCTTGAGAAAGAGAATAAGGCTTTTGAGCTGAAATCTCAGAATATCTTGGACAGAGAAGAGGAGAAATACTGACATCTTGAAAGATCTGAACATCAAGGATGATTGGCTAATAAACAGCATCCTGTCTCGGAAGCTGAAATATTTTGGTCATATCAAGCGCCACGACGGATTGGAAAAAGTTAAAGCAGAAGGCATGGTACCAGGAAGGAGGGGCAGGGGACGACCAACACGAAGATGGGCACTGGATATAAGTGACTCCTTGAGTATGAAAGTGCATGAGGTGGGAGAGCTGGTAAAAGACCGAATTTCTTTCAGGCAGATAGTGATGAGAGCGACGTTCTGCAAAGGACCTGCTACATGATAATGATGATGTTATTTCAGTTACTTAGTCAATCCAGCTTCATTATTGCAAACAGGTTCACCCCATAATTTCTCTGTTCCTGTGCCAGTGGAAATGGAAATCACACAAATTGCCCCCTCCACCCCAATTAAAAGCTAGTGGAAAACAGATCAATCTGAGCAAAATCTAGAAGCACTGAAAGTAAATGTATAAGGTAACCACCGGATGTGGCAACACTATCAATCACAACCAGAAGTGTACATTAAGTAACACAGATTGTCATGTGTGCCTCTGATAAAAAAACTACAACAACAAAACTGACATTGCTGTCTGCATTCACTACTTTTATAGTGTAAATAGGGGAAGTATTTTACTGACGATGTTAGCTAATGCAGTTGTCACAGACTGCACAGAAAAAAAACCGATAACCTTACTAAAGATTTAAACCTTGTTCTCCCTCTAGGCCACCCATTCCTCCTGTTCCTCTAAAAACATCTGTTCCTCATGTTCTTGACAAATTGCACAATTTATCACTTCCCACTAACACATCAATAATCATCTTCCTCTGTTGTTCACTGATTCTAACACCATCCATCATCCCATTCCAACTGGAGATAGGTTATCATCAATCAGTGTTGTGATTTCATATAAAATATTTACACAACAGTTCATGCTTCATATTTTTTCCCACTGGACAGTCTCAGTGTTTTGTTTTAAAAAAAAAATGTGTAAATCATAGTTTTTTCTTTGGTTTTTATATTGAACTGTATCAGGGTTGTATATGCAGTATGTCAAGAATAGTTTATGCTTTAGTTTTCCATTGAGCGCATAAAATATGCAAAGAATAGTCCCTGCTTCAGTTTTTCATTGCACACGTAAAATATGTAAAGAATAATCCTGCTTCCGTTCTTGTTTGAATCCATAAATTATGTGAAGAATAGTCCCATTTAATTTTTGTGTCGAACGCATAAATTATGTATAGAATAGTAACTTTTCAGTTTTCACTGAATACATACATATGTGTAAAGAATAGAAACTGCTTGTTTTTATTTAACTTTAAAATTGGAATAACAGCCATGATAAAGAGGTTTGTTTTCTTATGGAATATATATAGTACTGTTTTCAGGATGCTTTTAATTTAAGTCGTAACCATAAAATAAGCCTTGTCAGCTACAATGAAAGATTTTTTGAAGGGTCAGTCAGATTACAGACATATTTCATAACAAACAGATCTGATTCATATTTCAAAGCACATTTGCACATAGAAAACAGTGAAATTAGAATGGAGAGAAATCAGCGGGAAAACTGTGAAGCTTATTTTGCAAAAGGTTGTGACTTGGATGAAGAATTCATGGGATAAAATCACCGAACTAATGTATTGCGAGCAGACAACATGGACAAGAAATGTTCATTTAACTCTTTGAGTCCCAGGGGGTTTAGCATCAGAGGCCCAAGGGGTAGTCAAAAGTGATGTAAAATCAGCACATCTTGCGTTCATTGGGCCTCTAGGCGGGAATCTATGAACGTATGATGCGTTCCTTGGGACTCAAAAAGTTAAGGAAAGCTTTATTACTTGACATGAGAGATTGGGGCACCAATGGATCTACAGGAAATGAAGTCGCAGGATATTCAGACCGGAATTAAGGATTTGGAGAGTTATGAAAATGTTCTAGAGGAACATGACATGACTGTATTTGAATAAGTAGAATTCGATACATGAATAAATATAGATTTTTGGATCTGGAAAAAAGACATGCCAAAAAATTAGCCAAAATTCATTTTTTAAGAAAAAATTAATATAACATCTGGACTTATTATTGGGGAAACTGAGTAAGGCCTTATTCATAAGTGTTTCTGCCCTTTACCTTGACCAGACCTGTTAAAGAGAAAGAAAGAGAAAAAGAGTGTGCGTGCGTGGGTGGGCCGGTTAGTTGGTGTGGAAAAATGGGGCGGGGGAAAGGGTAGTGACCTTAAGGTTTATCTTCCAACATGCCTGAACTGAAGAACCAACCATCAGAAGGGACAATCTACATTCTTTGGCCATGTGATGAGAAGGAGAAAACTGGAGTACATTGTAACAATAGGAAAGTTGGAGGGGAGGAGAGGCAGATGGAGGCCAAGAAAACAGATGCTGGACAGTTTGATATCATGTCATGGAGGATCATCTGGAGTTGATTGAAAGTACAAGAGACAGAAGGTTGTGAATAGACATGACTACCAGCGCCATATGGCATGGACTTTGAGAAGAAGAAGAACCAACTCTGGTGCATTTATTTTTCTCTCTTAAAGAAGCAGTTAATCAAAATTATTAAAGACTTAACTGCAGTGAGTAGTATTCAGTTCACCTTGTCACTAATTACATGACATAATGCTTTTCTACATTGTTTTATGGCTACTCTAATGGGAAGCTGGCTATCCTCCGAATAACAGTCCCAAATTATCAAGGCTAAAAAAATACCCTAACAGGGCCTCAGTCATATGTAAATTGTGGACCTCTTTCCGGCGACTATACCGCCACTGCCAAGAGTATCCCTCGTGTCGCGCGTAGCGCGGAGGGGGCTAAACTAGATAGCTGTGACTCACGAGCAAATAAAAGGAGGAAGCTGCAGGAGATGTGGTAGGTGCTGCTTGTGAGTCCCAGCCATCTAGTTTAGGCCCCCCACGCTGTGCGTAGCGGTGCGGGGAAAACTCTCTGCAGTGACTATAGCTCTGCAGAAGCTTTTCCGCGGTATGCGGTATGTTCGCCCGAAAAAGGTCGCCAGTTGACATATGACTGAGGCCCTGCTAGGGTATTTTCTTAGCCTCGATAATTTGGGACCGTTATGCGGAGGATAGCTGGGAAGCATTTATGATAGGCAGTGACTGTACACAATTCAGTCTAACACACCTGTGGATCTCACACCTGGTTTATTTTGGAATTGAGTGGTTACAGAAATGTGTAAGCGGCACCCCCACCCCTCCCCCCGCCTCTGTTTTTTTTTTTTCCTCCAGCTCACTGAACCATTTTTGGGGATATTTAAGATGTCAGATTCCCATTTCTGGGCTCAGCAGTTTCATGACGCTCTACATCCTACCTACTCTGCTGCCTTTTTTAGTGTGCCATTGTGAGCTGACAACCTGTATTGAGGAGAATGGTTCAAAGTGCAGTTGCTGTTACCAATGTTTGTGAGAGGCTTCTTCTACAGGGGCGGTACCCACTTGGCTAAAGTAAATCAAAGTCAAGGGTTGAAGTGTATTGACTGGTGATTGGTAGATCAGGAATGACAGGAAACTATCATCACATCTTTGTTTTACACATGGAATAAACTGCTTGCAAATCCCTTTGTCTCTTACAGATTGTTAATACTGTATCAGTCATGACCATATGAGGCATGTTTCCTAAATTTGGGACATAGCATCACCTCCAACCCAGAATATGATAGCCATAGTTTCTGTTTAATTGTCTGCTTTTTTTTTTGCTGACCTGAATACAAGGATGGTGGCTAGTTCAGTGCTTCCCAGTTAAATAAGGCCGACAGACCCCTATTTTTTTTTTTAAGATCCTCTACAAACACTGTACTTTCATTATTCATTTTTTTTTTTAAAGTGAATTAGAATTTAAAAAAAAAGAGGGTTGAGGCTGTTGTGTGTAAATGATATGCCTTAAACTGGCGTATGTGAAAGTTTAATTATTATGCCATCTTTAATAAGCTTATCCTGTGCAGAACTTTGTCACCATATGTTAGCAACTTTCCGTCTTTGAGATGTTTTCTTGTGCCATAGGCAGGCATAAGAATCACAGCAGATGGCAGTACCAGTTAAGACTAGGGAGGAGGTTCCTCATCTCCATAGCACAAAGCCTGGTCAGTGTTGTAGAGACCTATTAATTTCTTAACTGGCATGATTCTTCTCTTAGCCTATATTTTACCTCTTTTAAGGTTAAAGGTTGAAAGGTTAAAGTCCAGAGGATTAACTTCATTGTACCAGGTTTTAGCCCATCTGGCTCGGTCTCTCTCTGCAGATCCGCTAGCCACCTGCAGAGCACAAACTCCGTAGCTCCAGCGATTATTCCCAAGGATCTGCATAAAAATTGCTCTCATGAACTGAAGAGCGCAGCCGTGAAACAAACCCACGACCTTCAGAGCCAGAGACAAACAGCTTGACCTTTCCCGCAGAGACTTCATACCTCTTTTAAGGGTTGTGCAGCTGTGGCAGAAAATGGGGGGGGGGGGGGGGGGGGGGGGTTGAGGATTGAAGGGTCGATAACCTGAGGATTTAGGGCCGAGTAATTTATGAATAGACAGTGCTGAATATTGCAGTTTGTTTTCTCCCTTTAATTTCTCTCCATTGTTAAATGTATCTTTTGAAATACTTGTTTTACCACATGTCATAATTTTTTTGCCTAAAGTTAAAATATATTTCTTTTCCTCTATGTGAGGGTTACATAATCTGTGAAACTGGAATGGACTTAATGTTGATTACGGATCAGTCATAGACTGTTTGCTTGAAAATTAAAGGGACATGAGACCCAGCCAAAAAAGGTTAGCCAGGTGACAAGCCCGGTACGGTGGAGATTCATGACATGAATTAGGTGCTCATCCAGATATATTTTTAATAATTCCTTTTGATTTGGAATTGACTTGCTGACACATTGCAGCCTTTTTTTTCCCCTCATATCTTGTACAACATAGTCAAATTGGATTGTTTACTGTTTCTTCATCAACATGTTATATGTATTATCTTAAATTTGTGTTGAATTTATACCTAATTTTGCTTGTATATCTAATATTAATCTTTTCTGCAAACTGCTTCCTGGTTTCATGTTGCCTTTTAAATTTTATTGTTTATTTTAAACCTACTAACTTTTAAACTAATATCAGTATGCATATGTATGTATACGTTCGTTGTTTTTTTTTTTTTAACTTGTTAATTACATCTGAAGCAGGAGTTACTTTATTAATGGTTCTATATTTATACCTTCCTGTTGATATTTGTATTTGCTTGACATTAAACGTTTGAAATGTGATAAATGGGACATACTTGTGTGTTATGTTTAAATTATGTTTCAATTCATTTAAATATTATTATCTATGCTTCTTGTTTTGACTGTGGTAAAGAAAAGAGAGGCAGATGGAGACTGAGAGAAAGAATGTCGGACAGTTTGACACCATGGCATGGAGGATCATCTGTGTGAGAGTTGATTAATAGTACACAAGAAAAAAGGTTGTGGATAGACATGACTACCAACGCCACATGGCATGGACTTTGAGAACTACAGTATTCATCTAAACATTATTCACCAGCATTGTTCTTTGTAATGTTCGTGTATTGCCATCTTTTGTCTATAAAAACTCTTTTCTGTGCCTTGAGACCTTGTACGGTGTGTCCCATATGTTTCAATACATAGAAAAATTAAAAATATCAACAGCATTATTACAAACATAACTCCAGCTTATGCTTGTCAGTTTTTTACAGCAGTGGAGGACACACATAGATATATGTTTTTAAAACAATGGTAGTCATGTTGGGCATATTATATCTGGTGTTTCACTTGGGGCGCAACCCAGTATTTTGTTCATAACTTGGATACAAATAAACATGTGACAATAAAATTTGGAGTGGACTTACCTCCATTCATGCAAGGTCAAAGGACATCATAACAGATGCTGGAAATGGCCATTATTGGCGTCCATGCAGCAAAACATTGAGTGACCCTGAGTCATGCATCAGTACGGCCATCTAAGCAGTGACACCTGACATACTGAGATGGACTTTCCAGAACATGGAATACCATGACCAATGCTACCTGGATGCCAGTGGTGGCCATTTCCAGCACTGGTTATGACTTCACCTGACTACTCATAAATTAGGCTAAGTACACTTCAAATTTCATTGTCATATCTTTATTAGTGTTCAGGTTATGAATGAAATACTGGATTTCACCCCGAGTGAACACTTCATAAAAATATTCATGGTTTTTTATAACTTTCCCCCCCCCTAGGTACAGGAACATCTTATACTGGGTATTTAGTGGCAGCCCCATATTTGTAGATGAAGCAGAATTTGATGCGTTCTGTGGTGAAGATCAGCCTCTCCATCTTTACTTCCCAGAACATTTCCTGTTATCCCTTACAGTCTCAGTGACCCAGGAGCTTAGATCAATTTTTTTTTAAAATTCCTGACTTCCTGGGGATTCAAACATATGACAATTAGACTGGACTGTAAACTTGCTAGCTGTGCAGCATTGGATGTCCTGTTTGTCCACAGCCTTCTGTCTTGTGTACTTATCAGCTCTGACACAGATGGTCTTTTATGCAATGATGTTAGACTGTCTAGCATTTTCTCTTGGTCTTCCTATGTGTATTTTCCCCTCTAACTTTCTCACTGTCATAATGTACTCCAGTTTCCTCCTCATGATGTTCAAGTTATTTCTGTGTTCGTAAATGTGTATTATAGTTCGTACAAATTCTCTTATGAATGTTTGTATCGCTGTTGACAAACTGAATTGAGCTGAGCCAAAACTGATATCACAGCACTTGGGACATTCTCATACGTGCTTGATCCTCGTCTTCAGCAGCCAGCTGAGAGTTCCAATTCTGATGGTACCAGTAACATTCTGATTATATTTCTGTCTTGCCTTTCCCTGAGTGTAGTAGAACTGTTTGTTTTTGTTTTTGACAAAGTTTGCTATAGCTAGAACTTCAGGTATGTGTAGCATATTTTAACTTATCTATTATTACTTATCCTGGCTGTTATAATATCTTCTCTTCTTCTTCTTTGTTCATCTGAAGATATAAATGCCTGTACCCAAAATACCTTTCGGCCGACACATCTTGCTTCTGCAAGCATTTGTTACACCGGTTAGCCTTCCTGGTGCTGACATAATGTTTATTCTTTTTTTTCAAATGAGTCAGTGTGGTGTAGTGACTAGACACTTATCTGTGAATCAAAAGGTCATGGGTTCAGATCCTGACGGTACCGGACTTTTTTTTCCTGTCAAAATGACCTTGGCTCCCAGCCTTAAATGGGTAACAGGTGGAGTCATGGGAAGTAAAAGCGGCCGGCATGACACTGACCACATCACCCACCGATATGGGATATAGCTGTAGCTCAATATGCCTAAAGGTGTGGAAAGGGGTCCTTTACTTATTTCACAAATATATTTTCCCATTCATTCATTTATAAAATATTTATGTGATCTGTGATTTCTGTAACTGTTCTCCTGGCCTTGGACCATGTAAGGTGTGTGGGTTTTGAAGGCAGTTTTTTTCTGAACACACTGAGGTGATCTGAGTTGAGTCAAGAATTGAAATTACAACAATTAGGACATTCCCATACATGCTCTACCCTCATCTTCAGTCTCTAGGCATGGGGTGTCCACCTCGAGTTATAGAGGTTCCAGGTTCAATCCCACTTAAGGGCTGGGATTTTTTCACACGGACTTGGTCTCCTAGTAATCCCCAGGTCTCTGTGTAGTGAGATCGGACGCCCATGTGCATTATTGAGCATGTAAAAAATCCCTTTGCAGTTGGAAATCAAAAAGAGTAGCCTAATGGCGCTGCCTGAGCAAAATTTGGAGTTTAAAATGTATCCAAAGTATTTCAGGATCCTTGCCGGTGCTACAGAGCCTATGCACTGTGCTGAGCTTCTTCGGAATCAGACTTGAGTTAGAAGATCAGACTTGAGGGTTAGAAGAAGAATTGTTCAACATTTAAAACCTGGGTTCTCCTGTCATGATGCCTTGATTAGTCAGAGTTATATCCCTTGGCCGCACTGCAAACAGTGTTCAAAACCTCAAACAAACGACTCAATCACATACTTGTAGGAGCGTACGGTTTGCGAGAGGCATCGTGAAGGGATTCCTATTCGTGCATTGCGTATCAGAGTTAGGGGTAGGGTTTTAGGGGGTAGGGTTATGGGTCTTATGGGTAGGGTTAGGATTAGGGTTAGGGTTTACGATGTGAAAATTTTGACGTAAAATACTGGCCGACAATCTGATGTTTGTGGGCCAGATTCCTGCTAAATATGACGCCAATAGTCCTGGTGCCCAATCGTGCCGTTTTTGACCAGCCCTTCTTTCCCACTTTAATTTTTGATGCCATTTGTGTTTCCATGCGTGTCACGATAGTCATTTATTCCCAATGTGAGTGCATCTAACTGCCATGTTGCTCTTGATCACGTCTTGCTTGCCACACATCAGATCACCACCTAGTGGTGTAGCACCTGCCCATAATCTCAGTATACCTGTTTTGTATCTTTTTATTATCCATAAAATGATTCAAAGGAATAAATATCTTTAAATATTCTAACAGCATCCTTTCTCGGTAAGATGAAATATTTGGTCATATCAAGCTCCACGACGGATTGGAAAAAAATTATAGCAGAAGGCATGGTACCAGGAAGGAAGGACAGGGGCCAACCGACACAAAGATGGGCACAGGATATAAGTGACTCCTCGAGTATGAAAGTACATTAGGTGGGAGAACTGGCGAGAGACCGAGTTTCTTTTAGGCAGACTGTGATGAGAGCGACGTTCTGCAAAAGACCTGCTACATGATGATGATACTAACACGTAGATCAATGCAATGGAATTAGTATCTTTTACTTCATCAACACATAGATCAGTGCGTTGTAATAAATATACAGAATATACTAATACGTAGATACAATTGATGGAGTAAGTATCTTTGATTGTACTTATATGTAAATACGTATGGCTGAATAATTACCTTAAAAAAAAACACGTAAATACATATGATGGAATAAGTCTCTTTGATTATACTATTATGTAAATGCATATAAGTATCTTTAAATTTACCAACACATAGATTCAGACAGTGAACTAAGTATCTTTGAATATATGAGGCTAACATATAGACACATACGATGAAATAATTATCTTTAAATACAACAGCTCATAGATCCATATGATAGTATTCATTCATTATCCTGTTGTGCCATTATATGTCACATAGGGCTCGCATTCCTTTCTATTCTGGGCGATCAGTTCAAAATCATGGATGGAATCCAATCCAGCAGCTTTGGCCTCTGTCATTAACGTCCGTTATACGGTTTCTTTTGGGCACTCTCTCCTCTTTAATCCCTTCATTTCCCATATAATGCCTGTTTGGTGATTCTCTGCTGGTTTCTTCTCAGGATGTATCCAATGTAGCCTTATCTTCTCTGTCTTATAACTGTTGATTCTAGTGGTTGCCTAGATATTTCTATTGTTCCTGTGCTCCTTTTCAGTTTGACCCATTTTACGAGTATTTCCATCATTTTTCTTAGACATTTGTTTTCGAATGCATTTAACATTCATTCCGTGTCTTTAGTGATTCTCTAACTTTCACTTACGTTTGTTAAAATGAAAGTAACATTAAAACTGAAAATACGAAACTTAGTTTTGAAACTATACAATTTAGAGTTCCATATTTTGAAAGAGTTGATTTTTTTTTTTTAAAGGGATGGGGAGGGGGTACAAAAGGATATGTACAGGAACACCCATAATGGGCAAAGGCGACATCCTGAAGACCATAAATGCATGAATGCTAATCGAAGACACAAGGTTACATGAAATAACATGTATAAGAATGTTTGAGTGAGGAATTAGTCATGGATCCAGCAAGGATCTACGTTTGAGGAGAAGAGAACGGCAAGCGTATGGAGTCGGAGTTCTATGTTAACAGTTAGCTGCTATACCTTAAGACATTTGCTGTGGGAACAGAACATCTACTGGTATTCCCGTGTGCTTTGTTGTCGATTCTCAAATAAGCAGTTCACTGAAGTTTATTTTCCAGCCATTGTCTTCGATTGGACATTGTTGGGAGTGTTTATTTTTCTCTCTTGTACCGCTTTGTCACTTAAACTTTGTGACTGTTTCATACTGGTTTTTTTTTTTTCTTTTCACAAGTCTTCAGTGAAGCAAGCTACTGTAGCTTTGGATTCTATCATTTGCTATCAATGAAAGGACATTGCTTCACGTTTAGATTTTTTTTATGTATTAACTGTATACACCATCTCAGTATTTGGCTTTCGGGGCTCCATTTGTTTGGGAAGGGAAGAGAATTGACCCACTGCCCCTTAGCAAGCATGCCGTAAAAGACTAGTCAAGGGTTTTGCAAAAATCAGATGTTGCTGTAAACCACATCACAACATACGTAAAGGGAGAAAGCAGAAGAACGTGTATTTTTTTTAATTTTTTTTTTACGTATCCAGAAACCATGAGTTGTAAACTCTTTGGCTCGGTACTATGGATATCGCAACCTTTCGGCCTTGATTCCATTATAGGTACCGTTAATCTGGGAGAAATGTGGCTTTTCTGCCTACCCCCGGGAGTGAACCCGGACCACAAGGAGTTCGTCACCCGGCCGCCGCGTAAGTCAGGTTTAACCAACTTCGCTAGAGAGCCGGGCAAGAACGTGTATACATGGCTCATTCACATACTGTTCAGACTTTCCTGACGGTCTGGCAGTCCTGTCTTTAAACCCTTTTTTGAAAATTTGCTGAGAAAAATGGAGCCAGCTGGTATACAATTGTATGTATCGCGCACTGAGAGGCGACGGGTCTCAAATTATGGGTTTTTAAAATAAAGATATTCGAAACGCGTTAAAAGCCAAAGCCGCCCCCGCCTCCTGCCCGGGCCACCCCCCCCCCCCCTCATGTGTTTTGAACATGTTACTTATTTTGTACTGTCGGCGTCTATGGGTTATGCGTTGCGCACTCGCTTTGTAATGCCGGGGTGCCCCGTTCGGTCCCAGCTGCGGGCGATTTGGCAGCAGAATGTCTTGCGTTGGTTTCAACGGGGGTACCGAAAGCTCACCGTTCAGGGGGCAATGGCAAACTACTGAACTTAACATTTACATAGAAAAACCACAACAGCGAAAAAAAATTGCAGGGATTGGTTCTGGAACGTCATGTAAAGGATATGTAACTATTTTTTTTTTTTTTTGTAGAAACATGTTTACATTGCCATTAATCAAAAACGAAAAAAATATTGCAATTTTAAGATCTGAATTTCCGGAGATCTGATTCTTAAACAGCACCAAATACTGGATACTGAAATGCCGTGGTCTTAATAAGCATAGCAGTGGTTGAGAGAGATTGGGGAGGGGTGGGGTTGGGCTAAATAGAGAAACGATAATGGAAAAGGCGCCTGGAAAAAGAAGCAGGAATAAACTAGCGTAGGGTTATTCAACTCAGGGGCCAAAATGTTGAAACTTTCCATCGTCACAGGCCAGAGACTCAGAATTGAAAGATCATTAGTACAGTAAAACTGGCAATGGTCGATGGACCTGATTTGGCCCGCGAACCGCCAACTGAATAGCCAAAGTCACTAACTGTGAACACAGGACATTAACGACACTCCAGACACGACACTCAAGAGACATGGAGTTGGAGAAATACTGAGAATCTTTTAGATGTGCTGTGATAAGATCCGCGTTCTGCAGAGAACTTGCAACGTAATGATGTTCATTTTCCTGGGGTGAAGTGGTGTTTCGGCACGCTGATTTTGTCTCTAACCTGCAGAAACAAAACATGTAACTGTTATAGAAGACCGACACGGGGGCAGGTAGAATTACAAACATTTTAATAATGATTCCCAATCGGAAAGGGGAAAATATAAAATCAATTGCAATATCATTAACATTCCGACGTAAGAGCGTACATTTTTAGACACATCTTAACAATTGTAAGGGGTGAGATGACCTGTCTTAAATGTAGACATTTTTCACCCCTCTCAGAACAAGTACTGGCGTTTATTTTTGTTTTAAACAAGAAACAATTTAATGTCCTTTAATGTTTCAACTTTCCACTTCTATAAACTTTTAAAAGATGTATTATTTCACTGGATGATTGTTTTCCTTGCTTCACAATGCTATATTGATATTAAGCGTTTATTTGTATTTCAAAAACAAACAAGTTAGTGTCCCTAAATTAGTTTTCTTTGCTTTCCTTCTGGAAAAGTTTTTTTTTTTAAAGTAATAGTTTGCTAGATGGTTGTTTTTCCTTGTTTCACAAAGCTATAACGATTTAAGAATAGTTGTTGCGTGTAAATAATTGCAATGTTGCTTATATTTCTACACAATACACAGATTCCGGGGACCTTTTGAAGCTACTTCGTATATCAAATCATCAAGTCTACAAAGAGCGAGTTGATCCAGTCCCTCTGCTATTTTGAGAGATAAAATTCCGAAGTGTTCTAGAAAATCATTTCAACGTAAGCCATGTTTCATTCGATTAAACTATTTCTCTCACAAAAAACGCACCATATGTGATCAGCTCTTGTCTGTGTGTGTCTAGCACCAGATGGTGTGTATTTCCTTTACATTTGATCTTAACGTACTAAAGGAATCTGTCCTTATGTTGTAATAGGCAGCAATCCTGTGTTGCCAGCTTGAAAGTAGGAAACTGATTGTATTTTACTGTTTTTATTGTTTCATTTGCTTTGTCTTCTAGAAACATTGGTTCTGAAAAAGTCGAAAAATTATGTAGAAAATAGTTCTAAAAGTCAATCTGTTTACTTCAAATGTTGATTGTCTAATCAAACTGACCATCAGACAAACAAGGAAACCTACATTAATCGGTTGACCAAGCTTTGGAGTTCCCAGCCCCACAAGCCACGGAATTCCCCAGCCAATCTCTCCGGGCAACAATCCCCGAGGACGTTCAAATGTGGCGCCGGGTGCTGCACGAAACACATAACCAATGTCTAACGTCTGCTCCATAGAAGTGCTCCCGATCCCAACTGCCTGCACACTGTCAACCTGGTGGGGCCGGTGGTCCCGTAAACCTCCAGGACCTTTCATACAGTGATAACATACAGTGGATAATACATAGAAAGCAATTGATATTACGTATGTTTAAAAAAATAAGGACACAAACAATATACTGCCCAATTCTGTGACTCGCATTTTGCGCGGTACCTCGTCAGGTTTACACTGCAGAGGCTGTTACTTCAACACTAATCTAGTCATCCCTTTGTGGGATGCAATTTTTAGTTATTTCGAAGCCCCACCCTGGCTGTTGCCGGGTGCCCTAAATATAGCTGGGCCTTAAATATGGCCTAACGGCTGAACGGGGTTTCCTGACCTCTCCACGGGTGATCCTCATCCGCATGGTGGCACATTGTGTCATCGGGTTTTTATCGCTTGTGTGATGTCCTGGTGGGGTACAACTTATTACTTAATAAAGTTCTCGTGAGGAACAATTTTTCGTTTTTTTGCTGGGGGCTCTAATATAATCTACCGGTTGAACGGGGTTTCTGGGACCTCTCCACGGATGATCCTCATCCCCATGGTGGCATTTTGTGTCACAGGGTCTTTATCACACTGTGTGATGTCCTGATGGGGGTATAACTTACTTACGTCAACATGTAATGAATATCCTTTAATCTGCCCTAAAAGAGCAGAGGATGCAATATTTCATAATAATGCGGAAATGTCAGTTATTTACCAGTGATCTTAAACTTCTGGTCACCATTGTACAATAAATAGTAGTTTATGGGAAGATGAACTGAATATATTATTTATCATCACATTTCTACTGTAAGTGTTCATGTATACGACTTTAGTGATAGGGATAGCGTGCTAAAGGGAACCTGGTAAGTGCTGTTGTGTCGGTTCTTAACTTCCATGTGTAAGCTTCAATGCTCCATTTTGGAGAAGAAGAAAACATTATCCACTCCCCCCCCCCCCACCCCCACTCTAACAAGCCCCAAAACGATTTCGGTGCACGCAAAACTCAGTTCTATATCAAGACAATATTGCAGAAGTGGACGAACAACTAGAACTTTCGAGCTTACGGTCGGAGTTTACAGCCGTTGAACTCTAAGAAGAAGATAATATGTCTCTTGTTACGAAAAATATTATTTGTTCTCATTATTTAAATTCCCATCGGGGAAACATTGTTTTAAATTCACAGATTCATGACTACAGCTAAGCACTGGATTGTAGTGACTCTTGGTAATGTTGGCAATCTTAGTTTCAGCTTCATAGCAAACGGGTTACGCCACAGATGCCCCGCTCCTGTGCCAACGAAAAACACATATAATGTCTATCCCTGTTCCTTGTGGAAAAATTGAAACAGACTGTTGTCTCAGCATATGCACTAGCATACACACGTAATAAAAGCATAAGGCAACCATCAGAAGTGCCAGCATAGTCTTTTCCGACATTAGAAATGCATTACGTCCTCGACGCAAGCAGCAGTTACAAACAGATCAGCTTTTGCACACGTGATCAGTTTTAAACACATAAGGCACCACCAATACTGCGGCAACAGAACACGCATCATTTTCTTAATTTACAATTCACAACACCACGCTGGTCACAGTAAAAAAAAACATTCCAAATGAAATTTGCAGCTCCCAGTGTCGCGCCACGTACTCAGCTCAGTAGCTAGGCGACGAAACTATATCCTTTCAGTCTCCAAATATAGAAACATGCAGCGGCCACCAGCTGTCAGAAGCACACACAAAATTGCCACGACTGAAAACAGTGACCCTGCCTAGCGTCAATTTTTACCGGAGGTGTCTAGTATGTGTTGTCTCTGTTTCAAGCAAAGTATATCTCGAAATACCCACAACTCCTTTATTGAGCCCTGAGTGGAGCGTTGACAGTAAAATACCTAAAACTAAGCGTTTTGTGTGTGGGGGGGGGGGGGGGGGGGGGGTTTTGGTAAGGATAGTCTCACGGCTGTTACACAAGCACCGGGATGTGGGAGCTCGGGCACCTTGAGCCCCGCCTCCGAATATTTTAGGAAGCTCTAACCATTAAGGCCCCCCCACCATTTGCTTCCATTATGGGGCACTGACTAAACTTAGTCAGTCAGTCCGTAAGTTAGTTAGTTGGTTGGTTGGTTGGTTGGTTGGTTAGCTAGCTAGCTAGCTGGGTTATCATTATTGAACTCCGGGCATGTATGTCCATAGGTGCTCAGATGAACCCTCGGTATGAACCCCTGCGTGGTGGCTAATAGTACCAGTTCCATGTTGATTAACACGTCCTCTGGTGTGCGTCTCGTTTTTTGCTATGCCCATCCTAACCCCCCAAGTCTGTCATACTTCCGAGTGATGTGGATTAACTTCCACGAAATTTCTCCATCCTTCCCATTTCTCAGAGGGCATTAATAATATCAATATGATCGTAGGTTGACTATCGGTAGTAATAGCGGATTCAGCCAATCTTTCAGATCTTTCACCTCTATCGATGCCCGCTTGTCCGAAAATAAAGCTGACTTTACGCACAGTGGACTTCCGCAATGGCCTAACTTCTTCTTCCTCTTAAAGTCCATGCCGTGTGGCATTGGTAGTCAATTCTATCTACAACCTTCTGTCTCGTGTACTTGCAATCAACCCTGACACAGATGATCTTCCATGCCATGATGTCAAACTGTCCAGTATCTGTTCTCTCGGTCTTCCTCTGCCTCTCCTCCCCTCCAATATTCATACAGTCACTATGTACTCCAGTTTGCTCCTTCTCATCACATGATCAAAGAATGTAGATTGTCTCTTTCTTATGTGGGAAATCAGGTGTCTTCATGAGTCAGTTTCTTTCAAGACGTCTTCATTATTCTTTTATCTGTCCGGGGTATTGTCAGCATTTAAAACCACATCTCGGCAATTTACTGAGTGTAAATCAACTTACCGGTGTCAACTTTACACATATCATTAAAATAGGCCTTTTTAGGCGTGTAACGTGCGAAGTTGGCAATGCGTTGATCCTTATCCATCTGCTGAGTATGTGAATTCTCGTGTAAATGTTCATTCACTGAATTACTTAAAAAGCTGTTTCTTCTATGTCGATTAAGTAATACACTCTTCTGGGAGAAAAGACACTTTTGTCGTTATTGGTATAATATGTGTTTATAACTGAACCGTAAATTTTGATTACGCCATCGATTCAAGTCAGTTTTTTTTTTTTTTTTCGATGTTGATTAGTTAGGTAAGTGACCGATCATCCTCCCTGCATATCGGACAAGCTCAGATTTGCTGGGATCCCATCTTCATTATCTCTCTTAGCGTGTGGCGACTGATACCGTCGGTTCTGTGTTGGTTTACTACTCTTCTTTGGCTGCCTGTCAATTTTCCTTTATAGTGACATTTCATTTGACTTGACACACACACACAGACACAGAATCTGCTGATTCTCCAATGTCTCCTGCATCATCTACTCCTCCTGCCTCCTGAAGAACATCGAGAACATTGGCCAGGTCCACTGATTTTCCTGTGCCTATCGTGCTCTGCCAGGAAAACATTCCGCTCTTTTATTTCCTTTTTATATTCCTTTGACCCCAGACTTGACTTGCTTTTCAGATGGGGAACTTTAGGTTTTTAATTATAAAATGGCTTAATATTGCTCACCCCCAAATAGTCACGACCTCTAGCATTGTTGATGCGATCAAAGGAGAGAGATTCAAATACTGTCCTGACCAGCGACGAAGTCTTCTACCGCCGAGCCATTGGGTGACGCGGTCACCGATGTCTTACCCTAGAGTATTCTTGCACAGAAATGAGACTTCTTATTCTTCTTCTTCTTCTTTGCTTTCGGTTTCGTATGCTCAGATCAGACCATCAATATGCTGCCTCTATGAACTCGCATGTCAGTAGCAGGACCTTCATGGTTCCCCGTATAGCTTGCTCTGCAACTTTGCTCTGTAAGCCAGGTGTCTATTAGAAATTGTAGGTAGAGTGGGCAGGTCTGCAGAATGTGCCCAGTGACTGATTCCTGTCCGACGAGTTTTCGAGACCTCAGATATTACGTATATGTTTATGTAAAAATGTGAAAAACCCTTCTCCTGCCCCTGGCACAACGAGCATATAGTGCTGCTTCCAAATTGTTCTAGATCAACAGGCACTCTGTTGGTGACATGGTGTCAGCATCAAATCGGCTACCTTTACTATCCATTTATTTCATGGATCGGTCCTGGGAGCCGAGGTCATTTATATAAATCCACCCCGATTCGTATTCAAACCCCATTGGCGACCGGAAGGGCCCACTGGCTGGCCGGTGGAAGACTTTGTCGCAGGTCGGGATAGTATTTGGGTCTGTCTCCCTTCATAGCAACAATATGGCAAGAGTCCTTTTTAGGTCTACTTCGTGAGCAATGCTAAGTCATTTTATATGGTGCAAAAAACCTAAGTCACAATTATAACCTAGTGCTCCCTCTTTGGAGCTGCTGGTTGAACGTGACGATTAAAAAAAAAAATTCTAAGCCAAACGTCTAGCCACTTTGCTACCGTAGCTTCCGGAGAATTAACCAGAAACAAACACATTTGTAGTTAGTAGTTTAGATGTTAAATCTGATGTCATAAAGTTACAGTTCCATCGGAATATCTAGACATTTCCGCTGACCAGTGCTAGTACCGACACCACCGGTTGTTAAAGAACACTGGTCTGTGACACAATGTGACGGTGTGATGTTTTTTTTTTAAATTTTCCAAAACTAGTTTGTCCCTGGACTCTGTTGCGCACGTGCGTGTTTTTTTTAAATTCCCTCCAGCCTGCTGCCGGAAACGTTTGACATACTGAGAGAAGAAGATCGCAGTCTGAATGGCAGATCAACTAGGACCTATAGGTTTGACACCATGAGACTAGATAATGTAACTTGCTGATGGCTAGTGGCGTAGCAAGACCCGGTGAGAAAAATTTCTTGCCAACAACGACCCCCTTCCCCCCCCCCCCTTTTCCCCCCTTTTTTTTGACGTTTTAATTTTTTTCAAAAACCCTGCACTCTCTTGACGACACAAGGACGGTCTTCACCTCCTTCCTACACCACTGCTGATAGCAGGCCAACAAGGTAAACCTGATACCCGTTCAACCCGCAATAAACTTATAATTGGGGCATCCATAACCGAAACCCCGGCCCAGTATAAGCTGCCGTCCTGTGTGGGTAAAGAATTGTGTAGGAGTCTATTTGGGAAAAGTAGCACCCAAAGAACAACTCATAAAACGTATAATGCCTGTATCCAGCTATTTTGACATTCCCGGTGCGCAAGCAAAGACTTGTTTGTATGGTTCAATGCTGTTTTTCTTATCGTGCAACAATTGCTGGACAACTTTGCTGGGGGTATCGTGTCTAGACAACATGGCAGGGGCTTAGTGAATTTCCCGAAACAATGCACTGGTTCTTGGGCTACAGGTGATTCCGTCTCCATGTTCTGTGATTCCTGGCAGGTAACATGTTTTTAGATTTCGAGTGACTCAAAGCCACACCCCTCCCCCAATCCCCACACCAATGCATTTAATTCCATTTAAAGTAACGCTGGGAGCCGCGTTGACGCACTGGTTAGACGCTTTATCAGTGCAACCTTAAGGTCTTAGGTCGATGCCGCATCGAAGATGATTTTACAGTTAGCCAAGAGCTCCAAGCTTATAATGCGTGCTTGAAAATTCATAAGAGGGGAAGACGGTTGACGTGATGTTTACGACATGACGTACTGAGTACCGATTCCTTTTTTTATTTTGTCGTCAACAACCAAGTTGTAGCCCAGTGTTATGGTTTCTGTATTTGACTTGCGCTTACGTACATACACACATAGACATACATACATACATACATACATTACATACATACAGACATACATACATACAGTACATCCATACATACATACAAGTACATACATACATAACATACATACATACTAGATACAAAGGACATACATACAGTACATACATACAGACATACATACATACATACATACATACATACATACATATAATACAGACATACATACATACATACATACATACATACATACATACATACCATACATACATACATACATACATACTACATACATCCATACATACATACATACATACATACATACACATACATACATACATACATACATACATACATACATACATACATACATACATACATACATACATACATACATACATACATACATACATACATACTACATACAGACATACATACATACCATACATACATACATACATACATACATACATACATACAGAATAAATACAGTACATACATACATACATACATACATACATACATACATACATACAGACATACATACATACATACATACTACATACATACATACACATACATACATACATACATACATACATACATACATACATACATACATACATACATACATACATACAGACATACATACATACATACATACATACATACATACATACATAGCATACATACATACATACATACATACATACATACATACATACATACATACATACATACATACATACATACATACATACATACATACATACATACATACATACATACATACATACATACATACATACATTACATACATACATACATACATACGATACATACATACATACATACATACATACATACATACATACATACATACATACCTGTAAATACGAGTTTATGTGACCAGTGGTAGTTATTTGAAGTCCTGTCTACATCTACAGCTTTGTTACGCAGTGGCGTGTTCCCCTGTGCCATGTCGCCTTTAGTATTTAATGTGTCAATGACTGAGTGGCTGCATGAAAATTTACATTATATTTAAAACTTTCGTTATCACGACCTAAGCATTGTCGACATTGTATCGGCCAGTGGTTCTCAACTCTTGCAGCACCTGAATCACTTTTAA